>OU015750.1:42031482-42077722 GCA_907169655.1 Acomys percivali | reverse complement strand
GAGAGAGAGAGAGAGAGAGAGAGAGAGAGAGAGAGAGAGAGAGAGAGGAGAGAGCTGTATAATACTTCGCTTCCAAAGTGAATTAGTTTCATACTCTCACATTTTATTCATTGTGTTCTCTGTATTTTTGCTCATTCTCTATGTCAGTGGTTCTCAACCTTCCTAGTGCTAAGGCCTTTTAACATAGTTCCTCATATTGTAGTGACCCCCAACAATAAATTTATTTTTGTTTCTACTTCATAACTTTCATTTTGATTCTGAGCAGTATTCTAGTTCCTAAAACCATGGGATATATGAGCTTTCTAATGGACACAACCCCATAGGTTGAGAACTGCTGAAAAGCCATTTTGATACTTTTTTTGTTTTCACTCTTTAGAACACAAGAAGGGACCCAAAAATCACTTACGGAGTGAAAAAAAATAGGGACTCAAAGCACAAATAGCTGAAAAGATTGTTACTTTCAATTCAGAGTGCAGTGGATAGAAAAGAAAGCTATTGAAACTTCAGTTAGTAAGTAAAGGTATCCTAGAAAAGTCGTAAAAGCCCTGAATGAGAGTGTTGCATAGTAGTACATGTTGGGGGAAGTCAACCAAATCATGGGGCCTATCACATAAAAGTCTGAGCAGAAAGAAGACAAGATACTTGTCCCACTGTTATATGAACACATGTTGGATATTAAGGAGTAGGGTGTCAACTGATATAAGAGAGGAAGTAAGCAGTAATTTTTACAAGGTAAATAGTTTCCCCGTAGTGTAAGAGATACTGATACGAGGTATAAAAGTGTGTATCCACTTGCTTCTCTTTGATGAAAGCTAGTTTCCAACTTTGTTCTCTTATACAGAATGGTTGAGTTAGAGGATGAATACAGTGTGTAATAGAAATGATGGTTTCTAATGGCCATTCAAGCATCATATGTAACACCTGCATAATTAGAATAATCATCTACAGAGGAGATTATTCAGCTAATATTTATGCTAACTAAACTCTTCATTTGGAAAGCAAAAATATAATTTCATTATTATCAACTCAAAAATTTCAATTATTATACATACTAACATCCTATTAATAAATTAGTTGTGGTTTATTTTTCTAAATCTATGTATTTTCAGCAAATTCAGATTCAGAAGTGACATCAACAGAAAAGGAAAAAAGTCACAGCGATAGTACAATTAATTTGCCGTTGGTATGTAACTGTTTAAATTTTCAGTTGTACATTTCACGATGAGATATTTGTGTGTCTGTGTTCAACTGTCCATGTGTTTGTGCACCTGCATAGGCCTGTGTGTGCCCTTGCTAATGAAGGCTAAAGGTCAATTTTACATGTCCTCTTCTATTGTTCGTCACACTTTGAAGATAGATTCTGTCACTGAACCTGGACTGGCTCACCCAACTACAACTGATGTTCACTCCTCTCACAGTGCTTGAATGTAGCTGTGTAACGTGGTCCCTGACTTTTTATGTGGGTCCTTGAAACTTCAACTTGGGTCCTGATGCTTTCAAAACCAATCCATTGACCCATCTTCCCACCTGAGTATTATCTTTTGTCTTAAGTACTGATAAAGGCAAAGGAATTTGAAATTATATTTCAGGTCATCTTATAGAAGAATTTATCATACTTTAGTATTTAATTATAAAGCATTTTAACCTCCTATAGTTCTCACAGGATTCTTAGAATACGTTTGGTTTCAGAGCTAAATATCACCTTCATTAAAAAAAGCTTACAACCTTACTTTATGTTTAGTGATACAATTTCCATATTAAATAACACTATAATAGAATAATTTGATGTAGGTATAAAAAGGAGGAAAAGTGGGAAAATCCAGGTTACAAAAGCTTTCCCAGGGAGCAAAGACATTTCTTTAAATCAAAATAGTCCTGTCTGATTCCTAGTGTGCTAATAGTCAATGGAATGAAAAAGAATGTGCAAATTTCATAATGATGTGGCAAAGAAATAGCATAAATTAGATTATTTAGCAGTACCAAAAATGGCATTTTCTACTTGAGTATACCATGAGTTGAACTTAAATATTTACCAATGGGAAGAGAAAATGAAACAAAGCCCAGCCAACTGAAGACATTCAGTTGTGTGATAGTGTTAAACAGCAAAACAAATTCTTCCTATGGACTTTCAGGCATCTTGTGTCTTTTGCCTACAGTCTGTCTTTTTCCATTACTTTCTAGGGCTCCTTTCTAGATATTTAGACTTGACACACATATACACCTTTGCACATATCTACATGCATACATTATAGACTAGGATCTGCATGTGAGGGAGAGTGTACAGTTCTTATGTTTTCCCTATTGGGTCGCCTCACTTCATATAGTTTCCAGAGTTATCTATTATCCCAGAATGTCCTGGTTTCACTTTTCTCCAAGTGAATGACTGTTAAAAGTTGATCATCACCTGTGTTTTCAGATGGAAAGGGTGAGGTCTTCCATGTGACCTGTAGTGCACTTCATCCTGTCCACTGATGGAGAAAAACCTGAGGTCATAAAGTCAATATCAGTTAGAAAATCAACAGCCTGTTGGAGAATGGCTGCTTCAGAGAGGAGCATTTTGGTGATAGGGTATAAACAGTAGTTTTCAAACTTTCTTTATTTTCAACAGATTATGTCAGAAAATATTGCCAAAGATACCATGTACTGTCTTTATTGGCTATTTGGTAGTTCATATTGAAACATAACACTCTGAAAGTTTCTCACCTGTAGGCAATTGCGTGTAGGCATGTGCTGTAAATGTGTTATCACTGGCCTTCAAGTGTTTGTGCTGATGCTTTAAATGTCTAGGATTTGAGTGTTTGTGGTGTTGAGTGTGTACTGTGTGATAGGCAGCTAAACACTGAATGTACCAGCATGTGGCGCACTGATAGGATAAGAATAAGAAACAAGTAAAATAGACTTGGGTCATAGCGATTATTTACACGAAGAACTCACGTTTGTATAAAGAGTATGGTAGTAGTTACAATAAATTAGAGGTGGGGATAGAATTCTGTAGTCAGTGTAACTTGCTCTCTGAGGGACTGAAGCTACACCAGTTCTGAAAACATCCTTCATTTATTTTCTTCTTTTAAAATAAACTCACATATCTTATGCATATCCATTTTATATTTGTTTTTATCAGACTGTATTTAAGTATCTTCCACAGAAGGAGGAGAATGGTTATCTAACTGGAAATGCACACCTGCAAGGACAAACCACAGCAACTGGACAAATGAAAGGTAGAACAGATTTTCTTAGAAGCTATTTGAAAAGGTACTCAAATGATGTGGGTTAATATATACCACTCTCCAAAGACATGACTATTAAATGTAGAATATAATAACGAGAAGGAAGAATTAATGGTATAAGAATGGTATCTCTCCATATTCTACAGGTGTCACAGATGAGAATTCATGGATCCAACTGAGTTAGTAATAAAAATTTAGGTGTTCTAGAATTGAAGAGTATTAAACCATAATGAAGATGAGAGAATGGAGGAAGGAATGACAAAAAACAAACAAAAGACCAGCAAGCAATGTATATGAGAGAAAACCAATGCTGGAGAACAAAACAACATAACATTGTAATACCTAAACCTGACCAGAAATAGAGTCAGACTTCTTTCCTTCCTTGATGCTTATTAGGCATTGAACTTTAAAGTACCCAACCATATAACTATATTCACAATGGGTGAATGCAATTTAATGCAATAAGTCATTCATTAATGTGCTATGATACTGTATAACTCATTACTTCATTATAGACTTATATAGATAAGAGAGCTGAGAAAAGAAAATCATGGAATGATATGTGAAGGTAAAGAAAAAATAACCAGAAATGATTGCCTATACTATCTGTTTTATTGTTAATAACCAACTTTCAGTGTTATGGTTCTGTGATTCATTATTTCCACTGTGTGGTTGGCAAAACTTATCGTACAAGTTGGTAAAGAATATTCAACATTTCTAACCTGGAGGGGAAAGTGCAGTCACAACACAATCAAATATATGCTTGAAAGAATGAAACATTTAATAAACCAGTCTTCTTCTAGTGTATTGCTGAGCTGATCAGTTCAGAAACATTCCTCAATAACAAAATAGTATGTATGTTTTCTGCTATTCTCATCACTATCTAGGCATGTGAGGAGGAAGAAGCTAGACAGCTGAAACAAAATGCCTACAAGAGAAAAAAATAAGAAAAAATGCCCACGAGTCCCATATTTGTAGAACAACATGAAGTGAATTTAAAATTGCCAAGTGAATTTAATGAATATAATAATTAATGACTATTATCCCACTTCACATATTTTTTTTAAAAAAGCAATAGTCAGGCTTACAAATTTACTCCTTCAGTAAGAATTAACTGTGCAATGACTGGATACCGAGAGTTTTAAATTTTAAATATTCAGAAATATTGTCTCAGTTCAGGCCTGTATCAATTATATTTTAAACTGAGGTATATCATCTGAATAGACCATTTTAAAAAAGAAATGAGGAAAACATGGCTGCAAGAAGGGAAGGCATAAAAACAGGAGCAAGTAGCTGGATGGTCAACCTTCTGTCCACACAGGAAGAAGAGGGTGAACATGAAATGGTACTGGGCTATAAAGCCCCAAGCCCCATTCCATCTGCTTCATCCAGGAAGACCCCACCCTAATCAGTTCTAGGTGCACTGGACCAAGTGTTCAAACTCCTGAGGAGATTTTATATTCCAACAACAGCACATACCTTTTTGTAGAAAACATAGTCATGATGAATTAAGACTTGCTATATTGGAGTGGCCTCAAAAGTAGAATATATTCCAGAAAATTCCAAACATCATTTCATGTGTAAAGAACATAGAAGAGTAGTTTTATGGAGCTAACTCTGGACATTTTAATATTTTCCCTTTTAAAAGTGTTTTTAATTGAAATAAAATATCACACTGCTCCAGTCTTTCCTCCCTCTTGTCCCTCCCAGGCAGCCCCCTCCAAACACCTCCTAAGGGCACCCATTCTCAGACTGATAGGCTGTTTTTAGTTTGTCATTGTTGCGTATGTATGTGTTCATGCTGCTTATATAAGTACCAACTGCAGAAACCATTTTACTCTGTGTGTCTATGGCTTCATGGCTCTTCTTGTTTGTTAGTTTGTTAGAGGTAAATCACAGAATACACTATAAACCATAATGTTTCTATGATGTTTAAAATGTTCCTAACAGAGGATGTTTTTCATGTATATCCAGTTCATGAATTTGTAAATGAATCTTTGGAAATACATTCCTTGAACCTATGAATATCAAATGTCTTCTATATATTGAAATTTTGTATAATTGCACACTGATTATACACTGAGTTAATACTCAACAAACATTAATGTTAGCTTAACTATTTAGCTAAGACAATACAATTCAAGTTTTATTGTTGGGGCTTTAAAATGTTGGTGTTTCTTATGATTTTGTGTCTACTATTTCATTATAGTATAGTTATCATATTTATTTATCAACAGAGCCAGTGACTGAAGTGACATCAAGAGATGAGGAAGAAAGAGATGACGGCAGTGAAAAGACTCAGGCATTTGTATGTGAACCTTTATATTTACAGTTATAATTTGAGTATTTTGATGATTTAGCAGTGTAACTTAGGCGAATGATATGGAGTTTCAGATTACTGTACAGATTTATTGATCACAACTACTGTTTAGTTTTGAAATATTTATCTTGTGATGATTCTTAGGGTATTTTCATGTTGTGAACTGGCTTAGAGCTAAACACGATGTTCGAATTTCCTACCACGTATCTTTCTGATGATTACCTGTGCCTCCACTTATACAGCCACCTCAGTATGATAAAATGTGAAGATGAAAATAATGTCTTATGAGAAATTATTTGATGTTATAAACAAGACAATATGGTGGCTTGCAAATTGGATTCATGTAAAATATGATTACTTCAGCGGCTTAAGATCTGACTGTTCATATGACTGTTTTAGTCTGTATGAGTCAGAAAATAAATGATAGCATCTATTAAGAGAATACACTTGTATGTGACATTTCATTATTAATATAAAAACTCTTAATTATCAGTACTTCAATTAGTCAAATTAGGAAGTGTCAAGAATATTAGGTTTATTCTTAGTAGAAATTATAGTGGACTTGGTACAATTCATGTTTGTGCCTGATACTATGAAAAATTTGTACTTCTGAAAAAGCTTTTAAAGATTTATTTATTTTATGTGTACGAGTACTCTGTCTTCTTGTACCTGCACCCCGGAAGAGGGCACCAGATCTCATTATAGATGGTTGTGAGCCACCATGTGGTTGCTGGGAATTGAACTCAGGACTTCTGGAAGAGCAGACAGAGCTCTTAGCTGCTGAGCCATTTCTCTAGACACCACCCCCTGCCCACACACAAAACTTTTTGTAGACATATTCTATGAGAATATTCTCATTAATACTTGAGGTAATCAGAGAAGTGTTTCATACATTTTGAAACTGCATACTTGTTTTTCTTTTTTACACTCTATGATAGATGGGCAAATATAGAAGCTTCCACATAATCTTCTACAACATAGTCACAGGGAATAAAACAAGTGAACAGAAAACACTTATAAGTCAGAATACATGCTTGAGTGTAGAAAGCAAAACAATATTGACATTATATTGTCATTATTGAGTCAGAGTATATCTCTCTGAGTACGAAATTAAAGATCAACTTTATAATGAGAGCATGCCAATCAATTTAATCACTTGGAACATCCTATGTAGGACATAGAGTACAGTGGATCACCCCTCCTCATCATTAGGTTTTGAGATCACTAAGATGTAAAGAAAGGCACACATATTTTTGTTGATGCTTGTTTTTTAAGCTCTATTTTATTTGGGGTATTGAGACTTCTACCTCCCTTCCACCAACCCCTTAACCCAGGGTATGAGAAATAATATTAGTAGGGAGAGTAGGCATAGACCCTTTTACTTCTCCTGGATCGTTAAGTTCAAATGGCTCTTTGGGGGGTAATACTAATCTCTGTCAACAGTAAATGCAGATGCTTTTCTCAATCTCCCACATAAATCTCTGATCTCTACAAACTGCCACATGCTTCATGCCACCATTGCTAGCCACACTTTCTCTCTCCAGGCTCTCCTGTTTATCTTCCTCAGAGTACTAGACCACGCCTCTCTATGTGCCCCATGAGGCAGGCCTTCACCAGCTGGCAAAGACCACACCTCGTACAAGACAATCATCAGTGTGTACAAACTAAAGCCCAAACTAAAATCCCACACTTGGGATTAAAACAAAAGCAAAAACATATTTACATAACATAACTGAGTTTACAAAGAACACAAAACTTCCATTACATATTTTAGTCACCTTTGTCCTCAAATGCATAGATTTTAACAATGGGCAAAGGAGTAGCTGTTTTATTTCGTGGAGCTCTTGTGCTTGCCTTTTAATACAGCTTGCTTTAGACTTTTGAAGCTCTCCTTTAACTGAGATACAGTATCATGTCATGTTAATATTTGCATATTACACAGTCTAACAGTGGTTCTAATTTTAATATCATTTAAATATTTACAATTAATATTTTGGTTTTATAGCCCCTGTTTGCCTCAAAGAAACAGCTAGTACAACTTCCCCTATATATGGTACACGGAGTACAGCCAAAGCTCTGGCTAGTTGCATGTCCTTCTTTTCCTTCATTATTATATTCATCATTGAAGCCATTCCTAGTTATTAATGTTCTGTGATAGCAAATATTCTTATGTCAATCTTCTTTAATATATTTAAGATAAGCCTCTTATGTGTCTACGGAATGAAATGTAGAGTTTGATGATCAAACCTTTTTCACCACTGACATATTTATGGCCGTGGAAATGGTTGTGATGGCCCTCCATGGTTTAGTTTATGGAGTCAGTGGCCATAAGAATACAACAGAGAAACTTGTTATAGGTTACCTATATGAAATTCTCTACTGAGATGATGTGGTTTCAAATACGTTAGTCTCTTAATTTCCAGTCTCATTCTTTTTCAATAAGAGATTCACATGCTCTCCATAAGTGACCAAGAGATTTAGTGAAAATTAGTTTTGATATCCCTTCTAACAGAGTATCTCTGAGACTTATGGACCAAAGAAGATTTTGGCTTATTTACAGAGGGTACCAGACCAACGAACACAAAATGTGGTCTCTGGAGGTATGATTGGTAAGTTCTGTCTTAATTTAAAACCAATTATTTAGACTGAAGAAGTACCTCAGAGGTAGAGATCTGAGTTCAACTCCAAGTCTCACGAAAAGAAACCTGTCCATGGAAATTTTCCTTCTACATCAGGACAATGGATGCATTCTAGTAGCCCAAGAAATTCACTATTTCATGTATAATAAATTAGAAGAGAAGTTGAGTTACAGTGAGAACAGTATGAATGGAACAAAAATATCAACCTCCGTAGGTTAAAAAAAACATCACTGAAGAGGGGTAAAAAGATTGTGAGAGTCAGAGGTCAGAGAGGACTTCTGCAAAGCTGTGTCTTCCGGGCACAACTGAGCCATTGCCCACAAGTGACAGTTGCTGTGGTTGCCTGCACAAGATCTACAAGGCATCAAGCCAGTTAACATCGCCACATGGACTTGGGGTAGTAATATGAGGCCCCATCTCTAGCTGAGGAATTAATTGTGTGTTCATGGCTACTGTGAGAGGGAGATTCATTTTGTTCAGGTGTGTGATTCTGGGTAGGTTGTCCATGTTCTGTGGATGGCTCCGCACTTGTTCATATGCATAGCAAAAAAAAAAAAAAAAAAAAAAAAAAGACTCTGTGTGTTATAAAAAGAAAATAAAGGACATGAACTTGGAGGGTCCAAATGGAGAGTCTGCAGGAGTTGGAGAGGGGAATCAGTGTCAGATATATCAAAACACATTGTATATATGCATGATATTATTAAAAATTAACTATCAACAGGTATTGAATAAATTTCCAGATATCTTAATATCAGAAGAGTAGCAGAGCAAAATGAAATATAGAGTAGGCAGGCCGTGAACAATAAGTTTTTGAGCACAGTAAGCAAATACTAACCAAGGCAAGACTGTAGAGGGAAGTATGTGAAAATAACGAATTTTTTAGAAAATGGAAAATGAAGTACTTTATAAGCCAGACTATAAGTGGATTTAATTTTCCATTGCTTTTCCTTCCTCACTGCTGGGAGGGAATTACCTGATATTTACATCATTGCATAAAACTGTGTTTTATTTTCTTTGGATAAATGAAGACATAGATGGTAAGTCATACTTAAGAGATCCTGTGTCACCCTCTTGTCTTCTCTTCAGTGAACACTTTAGATAGTAGGATGAGTCTTCATAGAGGGAAGGCAGTTTTCAAGGAACTGGATTTAAAGCTTTAAAAATATTTTTTATCTTCACATACAGTGACAAAACAATAATTTTGATCTCCTGTACCTAAGGTTCATGGATCGTTGTGTAGGAGCGGGTAGATAAGTTGCAAGAAGCAGAGCATCAGGGAGTGTACTGTGACACTGTGTCTCCATGAAGTTTCAGAAGCGGCAGCCATGAAGTCCCACAAACATGGCTGCCTAAACATGACCTGAACAAGGTCAACGCCAATGGACACCTGATGTGGACTGAGGAAAGCTCATGAGGTGGCAGCCCTACACAAAGAACTGCGGGCAACAAAGGAATAGTGAGAGAGGGAATAACAAAGGGAAGAGCTTACTTCATTACCCAATGCTAAATGTCAGCCCTGAAAGCATACACACAAATAATATCACACAGACTAAGTTGTGTTTATGTGTATAGTAATGCATATACAGACATGCACATACATGCATGAACATAGACACACCTGCACATATGCATGTAACAATAAAGAAAATGTCCTTGTATTTGAGAGAAATCAAGGGTGTATATGCCTGGGTTTGAAGGAAGGGAGAACCATGTAGTTATAATAATCTACAAAATGAATTTAGATAAAATAGCTTTGCTGATTAAAAATGCATGTTTTTAGATGCCTCTACTGTGATATTGAGAGCAATGTTAACGTAACTGAGAATACATCATTGGTATTTCACAATATTAAGGCTTGCTCATGGATGCTGAGTAGATGAATTTGGAAATGAATCTTTTAGATTCAGATTTTTAAAAGGTTCAGATCATTTAATTTTTTAGCATTGCACAAATTTGCTTTTTTCTGAGTGATCTATCATCTATCTATCTATCTTTCTATCATCTCATCTATTTATCACATTTTGCAAAATTACAACTCTCTAATAAAAATTACTTCTTCAGCCAACGAGTGAGTCCATTGATCGAGAAAATAAAAGTTTAACAATTTTAACTTAATGAAAACATATCTCTATTCTTAGAGAGCCCTCATTTTACCTACCATTTCATTGTGTTTCTCTTTAATTAAAAATGTGCATCTACCAGCAGAAGTGAAAAAAGTGACATCAACGGAAGAGCAAAGAACATATGAAAGCAGTGTAAGCGATAACTCATGGGTAAGCAAATATTTATTTTCCCCATATTGAAAATGTACTTTATTCTTCACATAATCTATCTCGATTATGGGTTCCCTTCTTCTGCTCCTCCCAATTCCTCCCCATCTCCCCTCACATCTGGATCCACTCCCCTTTTGCCTCTCCTTAGCAAACAAACAGGCTTCTAAGGGATAGTAGTAACATAAACCAAGATAAAACAAAAAACTAACACATTGGAGTTACACAAAGTAAGCAAAAAGAAGGAAAAGCTACCAAGAGAAGGCATAAGAAACAGAGGCTCCCTTGTTCACACGCTCAGGAGTCAGGTGAAACACTGACCTGAAAGCCACAATACATGTGCAGATGACCTGTGCAGACCCCTACAGGCTCTGTGCATGTTGCCTCTAAGTTCATATATGCATTGTTTATGTTGATTTATGGGCCTTGTTTTCTTAGTGTTCTCCATCCCATCTGGCTGGCTATTTATGCTTCCCGTTCTGCAGAATTACCTGGGTCCTAAGAGGATTTGATGGAGACATCTCATTTAGGGCTGAGTGTTTCAAGGTCTCTCACTCTCTGCGTATTATCTGGCTGTGGGTCTCTGTGTCTGTCCTCATGTTCCTGTGTAGGAAGCTTCTCTGATGATGGCTGATGATGAGCAAGGCACCCATCTATGAGTAGAGCAGAATGTCATTGGGAGTCACCTTATTGCTCCTTAAAACCATTAGCACAGTAGTGTTTGGTTTTACTCTAGGTTCCTGGACTATCCAGTTCTTGGTATTTGTTCACACAAGCAGTATGGGTCCTCCTGGAGTGAGCTTTAAGTCAAATCAGATCCTGTTGGGTTATTCTCACAAGATTTGTAAGACCATTGCACTGCCACATCATGCAGGCAAGACAGCATTGTTGATCAAAGGGTGTGTTCCTGGATTGGTGTTTGTGTTTCCCTTTTGGTAGCTTGCAGAGTACCTTCCTCTACCATTTCAGTAGGTTTTGTAGGTAATGTCTTCAGAAAAAGGGCCTTGGATGTACTAATATGTAAACTGAAGATTGTTATTTAACACTTTGGCTTAGCAAAATAGCATAGAAAATTAAATAGCATGTTAGATCACAAGTTATACAAATATTTTAACTCCTTATAACTAGAATATTCTGAGAGTTTTCTTGCATTTAAAAGCAAATCTCTTTATTTTGTTGGAAAATCTATTCCTAAGAATTGCCTAATCCACATATACATAAACTTCATAACATACTAAAGAGTTAAGATCCAGGGCCTGGAGAGATGGCTCAGAGGTTAAGAGCACTGTTTACTCTTCCAGGGGTCCTGAATTTAATTCCCAGCAACCACATGGTGACTCACATCCATCTGTAATGTGATCTGATGCCCTCTTCTGGCCTGCAGGTGTACATGCAGACAGAGCACTGTATACATAATAAATAAATAAATTTATTTTAAAAATTAAGATAGAAATATATCTCATGATTAAGCAGATAGTTAAATCGCTTCTTGTCTCATATCCTCTTCTCATTTCAAAGGAATATCTCTGAAATTATTAATTCATTAATTCTCTTCTGTATCCATCCACCCATTGTGCTAAATCACAATGAATTTCACTTTGTTACTCTTACAAATATCCATTAATTCTTCTTGGAGTTAATCCTTGACTTTGGTATTCCAAAGTGTTTTCCTTGTTCAAACTTCTGTTTATTCATCATTGTCATTACTAAATTACATTTATTGATGAGATACAAGATTGCACACCTCTAAATATTGAATACAGAAAGCCTCTAAAAATAGAGTCTGTAACATTTTTACATAATATATCATGTGTATTTGTTCGATTCAAAGGACAGCTATTGAATTTTTATTTTAAAAGGACATGGTGTGAAACAAGGTCATGTTAGAGTGTTCATTTTGCATGGCCATGTTAGCACCAATTCCTGCATCAATGAAAAGGAAATACGATTTAATTTAGAGGTTTGACATGAGATTTAATATGATACTATGCATTTTAATCTCTGTTACCACTTATATTATATTTTTAAGATAACTATGCTATTTATGACGAGGATATAAAAGGAGGTACACTTTCATTTTGCTATATTTTTAATGACAGTAATAGTAGTAGACTCTCATGAATTTTTAATTTTGGTTCCAAAATTCTCCTAATTGTATTCATGTGTGAGCAGTTTTGCTATGAATGGACCCTTAACACATTAATGGTGCTGACTTTAAATTGAAAATAATGCAAATTTCTTTTGGCATTTATTTTTATAAGGGATAGTTCCTATACATGAACATATGCAATATAATAATCATTAATTTTCACAATTATTAACAAATAATCTTAAGCAAATACTTCCTTATTGATATATAGTTAAAACCACTCTTGTTTCTCTAAGAAAGTTTTTGATGAGCTTCCATGTTGGTTTTCATTATTAGTGACCACATGAAGACAAAAGTTACTTGGTTTATAAAATATATATCTACCCCATTTGAATGACATGAATTCCAACACATACTTTTCTCATTTGTCTGATTCGGAGCTTTTGAATGAGGTATTCAGATCTTAAATGGGAGAAGGATATGTTCTGACACTCACTTTTACTATTACTTTTAACAGACTTTCTCATATCCTCTGCCACATAAGGTAGATGTGAACCACTTAACTAGAAGCAGAGATCAGAGAGGCAAAAATATGGCAAGAGAAGAATTGAAAGGTAAAGTGCATATTTTATTAATGACCTTTAAAGAAATGTTTATATAAACCAGGAAGGCTAATTCATGTTTGCACACAAAAACATTTACCTATTTTTCATACAGTAAGAAAATGGTAATAAGAATAGTATTACAAAATGTCAAGATATCTTAGGAACTGGAGAAAATACATGGTGATGAATGGCACAAAATGTATTAAGTACAGTGAGTAACACAAACTGAGGATGTCACGTACAGGGGCATGTGCAAAATGCCAAGACTCTTTGAAAAACAAATGTTATGCTACAGAATTGTTAACAGAGAGAGAGGGAGAGAGAGAGGGAGAGGGAGAGAGAGAGGGAGAGGGAGGGAGAGAGAGAGAGAGAGAGAGAGAGAGAGAGAGAGAGAGAGAGAGAGAGAGAGAGAGAGAGAAGCTTTCTTTTAGCTTGCTGTGTAGAGGCAGCAGAAACAGTTTCCATTCCTCTCTTTCTTCCATCTTGTAACAGAATTAGGCACTGTAGTTGCCTGTCACACAGACCCATATTCAATATTTCTAAGGTAAAGAAAAACATAGGCAGTCACTTATACAAGATTAAAAATTAATGCCTTCCACCCAGCTACTTCTCAAAATACTGTCATATGCAATAACATGAGAACTGGAGAAAGAAAATTACAGGGCTCATAGTGAAGTGGTCAGATTCACCAAGAACAGCTCAAATGTACATTTGGAAGCATGTGATGTCTTCTTCAGTTTTAATGTTGTAGACATGAAAGTAAGGTACAGTCAGAAAGATTTCTAAAAGGTAAACTGAGGCTAATAGAACTATGAAGGTGATTGTATATCGACCATGGATTGTCAGATTTGTTGTGTCACTGTGATGAAGTTGACATTGGAAACGAGCAGCTCTGGAATTCTGTATTGTCACTGCTTAATCAAGAGACCTCTCATTGAATAGTTTCTGAGGAGTGGTCTTCAAAGATCTCTGCCAAGGACCATTGGATGATGGTGTGATACATCACAATGAAAGGAAAGATAAATATTGAATCTTAGCATAACTCCAAATCAGATGAAAGTTTCAGAGTAAGAAAGAATAAAACATTTTAATTTCCTATTAGAGCCTGCCTATTAATTCTCCATGATATAATGTATTAAGTTATTCTGACTATATTGACCCAAGCTTAATCACCACAATACATGTAAAGAGAGCAGAGTACACTCCTTGTAATCCCAGATCTAGAGAGGTGAAGACAAGAAGATACTAAAAGTCATTGCCCACCCATCCTTGCCCAACCAGACAGATCCAGACCAATAAGATTTCTTGTCTCAACAAACAAGGGGTATGTTTTCTAAGGAAAACCACCGGATGTTGACTTTAACCTGACTTGTGAGAGAGCAGCTGATGTTTATCCCCTTAGAAGTCAAACTACCATGTGGGGGAGATTGGTTATTAAGCAGCTGAAAAACATCTTTGAACAAATGCTGAGAGGAAGTATAAATGTGAGCCAAAAACAAGAGGCAGGGCCTTTGGAGATTTGGGATAGTTTTAGCTGTTCATCGCTCCATTTCGAGAAGCTCCTAGAGAGAACGGCTCGAGGGAAGGCTTCGGGGCTCCGGCTCCTGCTGAGGCTCCAGGTTCTGATTACTCCAGGTTCCAGCAGAAGAAATTCTGCTGATTATGCCAGGAGAATCATTCCTTGGAACTGATATCCTTACGGTTTTTGTTACTGTATTCTTTAATCGGCTTTTCCTATTATTTAGGTTGGTCGAGTTATAAGTGAGGTACTCTCGGTTAATAAATTTGGAATAAAATATATTTGTTAAGGAAATTGAGCCTACATTCATGTTTATATACTCTATTCCCAGCCTACCCCTTTGCTCTTACAGAGCTTTTCATACTTGAGGAAGGCTGTCTGAAACAGAACTCCTCAATGTGTCACAACAAAACGGAGCATTACGGAGTTCAAATGAACCACCATTAGTGCCATTTACTATATCATTTAGTTTATTTCTTACAGATTTCACAGTGGCCTCCAAATAATAATCAGAGTGGTATCTTCCAGGTTTTCCAGTTAGTAATACATTGATTAGGTAATAATTAATTATATACCTACTAGATATCAACAGTGTTCAGTGTTTCTGGAAATGATTCCTAGTTCAAGCCCAACCTTATTGTGAACTTTTGTCTCAAATGAAATCATCCTGTGACACGTATGTATACCCTGCTGTCAGTCCTTCCTCTACATTGTGACATTGCTCTCCATATAGTACCGACACGACCATATGATATTGATCACTAATCCTTTATGTGTGATTTATAAAATTTTAATAATCAGCATCTGTCATGACACTGTGACTTTGCATTTTCATGTCTTTAGTTTTCTCTCATATCCCCAAGTAGGTGGCTCTTGTTCCCCAGTAATTCATATGTTTTAACATGACTGTTTTACCTCATATTTCTCCTTAATTTCTTATCTTAACAATTTCCACCCTTCTATTTATGCAATCTCAAAGTTTAGATTAAGTTCAGGCTTAACTGTTGGAAACTGCCTACATGCCTTCATGCAATCCTTAGCACTTAGTGGGATATTAGTAAATTATTAATGATCATGACAAATAACGACTATTTAAAGAAACACAATTTAAAATTTTCTCCTTTCCAATTCATCATCTCAAAATCTACACATGCAAAGTCGTTTTTTTACAGTTGAGTATTAATGTGTAGTAGAAAAACACATTATAAAGGACCCCACATTAGAGGTGCCTATTTTTCTAGAAAGATGAGAAATCAATGAAAGTGAACCAAAGACGATTGAGCTTTTACAGGAGGAAAGTGTGAGAAAGCTTTTAATTATATGTGATGGCTAGTTGTGTTAACTTGAGATTCACATGGGAAGAGTCTCAATGAGAGTTGTCTAGATCAGTTTTGCTGTGAATGGATTTGTGGGGGGATTAATGTGATTACATTACATAGGCGGTCCTGTCCATGTAAGGGACATAATTCCCTAGGAATGTGACCCTGAGCTGTACAAGAGTGAGAATGGAGCTGAATTCAAGCATGTGTGCATTGATTCTCTCTAAGCTTTGGACTGAGTGGCTAGTGGCTTCAAGTTCCTGCCACTTTGACTTCCACACAATGACAGTAACCAGTAATAGTGAGCCAAGGAAAGGATCTCAGATACAGCATTCCATTCTGAGAAACACTACAAATTTCTGAAAAAAAAAAAAACACCTTAGAAATCATAACTGACTTCTAGTTTAAAATTGATGCAAAACATGCTTTGTTCCAGTATATTAATCACAGCAACAAAAATGAAATATAAGACTCTCTCTCTCTCTCTCTCTCTCTCTCTCTCTCTCTCTCTCTCTCTGTGTGTGTGTGTGTGTGTGTGTGTGTGTAAAATCACAGTCAGTGAACAAAATATAATGGTGGTTTTCATTGTGAATATGCACATTCCATCCAAACTCTTGTTATAAGGCTGTGAAGAGTGCATACTGTGAATCTGAGCACAATAGTATTCTAAAATACTATGGGTTTGTTCATTAATGTTAACTTGAGAGATTTGTGGGTGAACTTTCATTCAATATTCTGAACTTTGTACAATCTACAGCCAGCCCACAGATATACATAAATCTTGAATGATTATAAGGATCTCAAAACTTACTAAGTCTCAACTAAATATAAAGGGTCCTTGAAACTACGAAATTGGAATGAGGGTGATAAAAGTATAAGGCATGGAATCCTCAGGGAGTAAATGAAAATATTATTAAAATATGAACACTTATAACTGAGTTGCATTTCTGTTTAGTTATATAAACATATGTAATATATTCATTTAATTTACATATTAGTCAGGGTTCTTTAGTGTAACAACTCATAAAATGAAACCACATTGTAGTTAGTATTGCTTAAATATTTGCCTTCACCCGTAGCTCTGTGCAAAGAAATGACAAGCACAGAAGAACAAGGGAGACATGACAGTCAGAAACGTGTTCCATCACCAGTAAGTAAATATTTAAATTGTTTTGTAGAACAGGACAGCACAGGCAAAACTAATAGCTTGTCATACTATGCTGTGGAACAGTCATTCCCATATTTATTTAATTTAAAAAGCATTTTACAGCCAGGCATGAGGTGGACACTGTTAATCCTAGCACTTTCAGAGGTGTGCAGATCTCTGAGTTTGAGGCCAGGCCAATTCCAGGACAGCCAGGGCCACACAGAGACACTGTCTTGGTTTGAAAAAAAAACATATTTTGCTGCCTGAAATTCTTAGGTTATTTTTAGAGTTTCCATGTATTAGAAACTAAATACCACTTTTGCTTTGTAACTGAATGCCTTTCAGAATACGTAGACCTCGGCATCTATAGATTCTGTAATATGTTGATTATTTAGCATACCAAGTACACCTGATACTTCATCTATGTCCTCCATTTCCTTCAAACAATAAGTTGTCTCAACATTTGATACTCTTGTATTCATTCTTATAAAAATAGTTTTGATTTTTCACTTATAAATTATTTCTTCATTTCTTCAAAGTTAAATATTGTACTTTATAGCCTAGGGTATTTTCCTTTGCAGCAATTTGTGTTTGTTTTGTGTGATGGGATCCCTTTATTTGTTGTTTTTATTACCAAATGATATTTATTGATTAGATATAAGAAATAGCAAAAGTTGCCTCTGAACACATAATGCTTGTTGGGTTTTGTATTGTACATGGTATATATTCATGTATTGCATTGAATAACACAACCATGTTAAGATGGTCATTTTGTGTTATTCAGTTTAGCCTCAGTTTCTCCATCTATAAAATAAAATTAAGATATAATTTATACCTTTACCACAGAAACTTAATATGAAGAATGGCTGTTATAATTTTTATGATAGCAGTAAGATGGCCATCATATTTTAATATAAGACTATGCTACTTTAACATAAGCATATGTTGCAATGCATAAGTTTTGTTTTTATTATTTTTATGGTAATAATATCAGATTCCAAAATCTCTTCATTAATAGAATGCCACCCAGCTGTAAGTACTCATGTGTGAGTTACCTTGTAATGCATAAGAATTAAACACACACGTGACCTGATATCAATTTGAAACAACAACAATAAATGAAATTTATCTTTGTGGAAGGCTTTGTGTGTGTGCATATGTAGTATACCTTTCATATGAAAGTTAACAAATAGCTTTGACTGTATCTCTACTTGTAATGTTTCCCTGACAGATATTCTCTTTTCTGTGCCGATGTTTCTGATGGCCAAAAGTTTGACTCACTTTAAATAATATATATGAGATTCTCTGTAATTGTGATGTGAAGTTGTGTATCTCAGTGCCTCTGATTTGAGATAGCCAGACCATCTTAAAAGTTGTGAGGCTTTCTTCTGCAATTCACTCTTATAATTTTAGCAGATTATATCTGAGCCTCATCCACTGAAGAAGGCTACTGTTCATTTTGCTGGGATTCCAGGTCAAGAGAGAGAAAACATTACGAGTATGGAAATGAAAGGTAAGGCCACTATTTTATGTATGGAGATTTGAAGAATCAGTCATGTAAATCAGGAGGCACTATGTGCTCGAGAGGGGGCAACATACACACCTTGTAATGTTAACCAAGTTGAAACAGTTACCAGAGTTATGTATAATCCAGTCTCTACACACGTTGTAGTTGTATACTGGCTGAACTGTTCAGTAGATGATGTATAAGTTGTTGTTTGAGAAGTGGCATAATGAAAACAGGCAGCAGATGGGTTATGAGAAATTTATTTAGATCAGAAAGTTGACAGGAACTAGGAGAGGAGCGTATAGAGGAATGTGCAAAAATAATGAACTTCTTTAGTAGATGAATTAAACAGCTCTAGAAATGCCAGCAAGCAGGTGATCTTTGAAAATGTAACTGTGTCAGGTAACAGAGCTTATGACACTATTACTATTATCCTCGTCACTATTGGGAAGGTCTTCAGGGTTGTACTACCTCATCAAACAGAACTATGTTTAATTTTCATAAGGTAGCAGGTATGATATATACATCAATGATTTGCAACAATGGATACTTCCCAGCAGAGTTTCAGAGAGGCCAAAATAAGAGAACTGGAGAGAAGAAAAAAACCACAGAATGAGCTATGAGGTGGCCAAAGGCATCATGATCAGTTTAAATAAATTGATTTGGAAATGCGTGACTTCATTGCAATTTTAATGTATGAAGCATGAAAGTGAGAGGAGGGGCTTGGGTTTTGAAAAGGTAAATTGAGGATTAATAGAATTAAAGGGAGATTCCGTACTGATCCTATACCCTCAAATCTGCAGAATCCTCTGTTGGGGACCATGATGGTTTGGCATTGCAGTTCAGCCGCTCTGGCATTCTGCATCTATCCTTGGATTATCAAGAAGACTTTGGTTAAGCACTCTCTGGGAATGAGAATAATATATATAAATACATATGTGAAAATTATAATTAAAGAATAATAAGCTATGTATTTGAGAACAAGTGGAAGGAACATGGGAGGAATTGGAAGAGGGGAGAGGTGTGATAGAATACCATAACTACCATAATAAGATAAGAAAATCTCAAAATAAATTCACAAAGAAGATCTACATAAAGATTCATTGCATGATAATTTAAGATAAAACCTGAAGATGACAGGAACTCTACAAGAATACCAACAGAGCCAACTAACCAGGGCGCAGAGGGACTTGGGGAGACTGAAAACCCAACCAAGGACCATGAATAGACTGGTCCTAGGCCCCTTAGGTAGCAGATGGGAGGCTCAGGCTTCATGTGAGTTCCCTAGTCAGGGGAGCAGTGACTGTCTCTGACATGGACTTGGTTGGCTGCTTTTTTGACCACTCCCCCTCCTGGCAAGAGTGCTTTGCCAGGCCACAGGGGAAGAGAAGGTGCTCAGTCCTGATGTAACTTGATGAGGTGGGGTATGTGGGTTAGTGAGATAGCTCCCTTTTTCTGAGGAACAGGGAAGTGTGGATGGGGGAAGAGGGAGGAAGGGTGGGACCAGGAGGAGAGGAGGGAAGGGGCTACAATCAGGATGTAAAGTGAATAAATAAATAAACTAATTAAAAATAATAAAAGAATTAAATAAAGATAAATATTGATTTGAGTTCTGAGCATGTTTCTAAACAGCAGAAAAAAATCCAAATGAAAATTGTTTCTTATGAGGATCAGCATTTTAATTTTCTGTGGTACTGATTTATTTTGGTGTTTTAACTGTATAATTCTAGATACTACTGCTAAATAGGGAAGAGTGCAATGCTCAACATGGCTTATAAAGCCAGTATCAAATGGAAGGAGAAAGTCATAAACCAGGAGACATTTTATATATTTATATATAAATACTTTTTAGATATAAAATTTATAAATATTTATTTCGAGCTTCTTGTTATAATCTTCTTAATTATGTATTTGTGTGTATCTTTTAGGAAACGCAAGTCTGTTTTGTACTGAGATTGAACACTGCAATGAAAGTATAAACTGTTCTCTCTTAGGGTGTTTTCATTTGTGTTCAGCTGATGGATTTGTGGATAAAGCTTTCAAATCACTATGTTTGTTTAACATGTAGCAAACTAATGTCTGTAAAAAGTTACATTATGGAACGTGCGTGCGTGTTTGTGTGTGTGTTACATGATTACAAGTATCTCCAAAAAGTATTATATCTTCCATGCTGGAGATACGGTTCAGTTGTTAAAGCACTTGCTCTTTCTGTGGACCAGAATTTAATCAAGTGGTTCAGAATTCCCTATAACTCTAGGTCTAGAGGACCTGGTGCCTTCTTTGGCTTATATGGAATTCACAGTTTTGGAACATATATATGGTTACAGACATACACATACATAAATAGTAAAATAGCCGTCCTTAAAAAGAGTTATATCTTCAACTAAAAATTAAGAGTAAGTTTAAACATTAATTGGGAGAATAGTAGTTCAATTTTTTTGTTTGAACTAAATTTAAAACATTTCTACTTATTTTATATATCTTCACTTTATGCATCACTTCATTATATTTTTACTTTACTTTAATGCATGCATTTATCAGCAGGAGCAAGCATTGACATGACGTCCACAGAGGAGCACAACAGGGATTGCAGCTTCGAGAGCCCGGAGTCAGTGGTACGTAAAGATTTCACGCAGCTCTCTTCTGCATAACAAATTAGCAAAAGCAAATAACATTACCTGGTCAGATGATCCTAGAAAATAACTCGTCAGTATTTAGTATTTATTTTTTGTTTTGAACCTATGCTTATTTAGTTTTAATTTATTTTTAATATATTTTATTAATTTGTTCATAATACATTTCAATTGTTATCCCATCCCTTGTATCCTCCCATTCCTCCCTCCTTCCCATTTTCCTCTTACTCCCCTCCCCTATGACTGTGACTGAGGGGGACCTCCTCCTCCTGTATATGCTCATAGGGTATCAAGTCTCTTCTTGGTAGCTTTTTAATTTGTTAATATTTGCACATTTATACAGTGCACGATGGTCATATCCATTTCCTCCTCCCCTTCTTGAGATCCCTTCCCTAGCATATCTTTCATCTTTCTCTCAACTGCATATCTTTCATTTTTTATATATCACTAAGTCCAAATAGTGCTGCCTATATGCACATGTAAGGAGTCATCCAATGTTGCCTAGGCAACCTGCCGGTGGCCATTCCTACCACAAAGAGTAGTGACTTTTTTTCCCTCCTCAGCTAAGGGTAGAGCACTGAGAGTCCCATCCCCATCCATGATAGAAATTTAAACTCTCTTGATCTCATAGAGGCATTTATGGGGGCAGCGAGAGCATCTATAATATCATTTGTTAAAAAAAAAACAGCCTTTGCCATTGACTACTCCTCATATTTAGCTCATTATTGTTCAAAATTTCTTGGAATCTTCATGATTTTGGAGATAAACTTCTTTTCTACTGTTACCACACATCTTTCTGAAATTACCTGTGCCACTATGTGCCACCATATGTATAAATCATATAACATGCTAAGGGGTTAAGGACACAAGTTCTGATTAAGCATTTTGAATTTTGAGCAAGACCTTGTGATCACAGACATATTGGATTGATGCTAAAGGGCTGTCATTCATAGTGGGCCAAGATTTATATTTTCTCTAAATAACTAAGCTTAATTGTAAGACTAGACTATCTGGTCTTCAACCCCATCAGAGACTTGAAAAGGATTAAAATTAATTACCTCAGTATACAGGGAGTGCAGATTAGCAGTTTCCCAAATGAGAAGATGACAGAGACCGTTTGCTGCCTGAACAGTCACCCAAAATTCTCTATGACATTGGAGCATCTTTTTCAGCCTTCTGGCTCAATATAGCTGACAGACATATTTGTGAGGTAGGAACTATTGAGGACTTGCTTACCCTGTCTTTCAGAGATTGGCCATTGACTCTGCCTGCATCCAGGCATGCCCACTTTTAGACAGAATTCTATCTGTGGCAGAAACAATGGCATTTTGCCCAGTGGCCAGTTTGCCATATTTTAAGATGTTTTAGGTCTAGATAGATGTTTTAAGTTGATAGAGATGAAACATGATAGATATTGATTTACATCAGAATTTTAGACTCACCAAGATAGGAAAGATGTTTCCTTCAAGGGAGCCAAATACAAATAGCCAAAACACTATGAATGTAGCCTTTATATAATTCTTGATTGTTTCATGGTTCTTCTTACTGTAGGTAGTTTATTGTATATATGTGTAATAATATAAGTGTATATATAAAAATTAATAAAAAAGATTTATGTTTTCTGATTAACAATCAGTGACTCCAGTGCTAATGTTGCATCATTTTTAGCTCTTTGGCAGACCTCCATTAGTCCTGGATGTCTTCTGTTATTCTTCCATGAGACATAGAAAATGAGGTCAAACAACTTACTGTGCTGTTTATCAAGACTGCTTATTATGCACGTTTGCATGAGGGTGTCTTTCTTCACCTATGAAGATACCTTTCTGGTTTACCTCCATGTAAAGGACACACATTTTCAAATGTTATGCAAGTTATTAGACACTACATTTATTGTATCTGCTGATGGCCTTAACAAGATGCCTCATATTATCCACATGTCTATATAGATTGCATTTGCAAAAAAACTTTTTTTAAATAGTTATTTGTTTAGATGATATTTGGCAAGTAGGCTTGATATTCTCTTTAAGATGATTTAAATGTTTGTGAATACATTGCTATTATTATCTGCCTACTGTACTATACACATCAAGATTCTTATACTCCAGGTAAGGTTCTTATCTATAGATATTAAAAAGTTTCTGCAATCAATACAGTTATGTGAAGCAACATGAGACATCTTGTTGGATTTTATTGCCCCCATAGCTCCCTTCCAACTTCGTGGGCCTCATTAAAAAGAATTTGTTTTTATTTTATGTCTTTGAGTGTTTTGTCTGCATGCATATATATGCCCTGCATGTGTGGCTAGGACCTGCAGAGGCCAGAAAAGAGTTCTGGGTAATCTGGAACCGGAGAAAAGGACAACTGCAAATCATCATGAGGGTTCTGGGAATCAAACTCAAGTCTCTACAAGAACAGGAATTGCTCTTCATTACCGAGCCATCTCTCAAGGCCTCTCTGTTTTTCTTTTTGTTTTTCACCAACCTCACACTGAGATGATGATATTATTTTATTATCAGAATAAGAAATGGGACATACACCGTTTTTTGTTTGTTGCTCTGGCAATGCTTCTAAGTTCCCATGTGTCTCTCCTTGGTAGTAGAAATGCTATCTACACTGTACTCATTTGTGACTTGGTTTATTAAAGCCTGTGGTATAATATGTGTGCTCCAGCAAATTCATTGGGGAAATACAATGTGTTTAAGAATGATTTTCATAGGTGAGATGTATTATTTATATTATTTATGTGTGTGCAATAGTATGTTTTGAAGTATCAGCACAAATAAACTTAATTGTGTCTTTCCTTGCTAACGTGTATTTGACACCTACTATTCTTTCTACGAAAATGGTTACAATGGCCTTCTAGGCCTTCTCATTTTTATTTAATGCCAATGAAGCAAAATTTAGAATTGATTCAGATGATGTACATCTTTTCCAATAACATGAGTCATATGAAATCTTTTTTAATTTTAATTTTTTGCTTTTAAAATGAGAAATTCTAATTTCTTTTAACTTTCTAAGCCATTTGTGCAACTCATTTTTGATGTTAAATTTCATAGCTTACGTCTAAGTGTCTTCTACAGAAGAAAGATATGAGTCATTCATCCGGGACTGCAGATCAAGGAAGAAAAAATATTACAAGTGGAGAAATTAAAGGTGTGAGCTATGTTTATGAGATGTACATGGATAGAAAAGTGATTTAAATCAGGACCAATATATGAAAGAAGAAATACAATTATTTTTATATATTAATTTAAAGAAGTTTAATGGTTATAAGATTGGTTTCTAAAACAGTTTCAGCAGACATTGCAACTGCTTGTGTAAGTAAACCAGCTGAATTGTTCAATAAATTACAAAGCACAGTAAGATCGAGGGAGGGGGTATTTAATCACAACACAATGCAGAGAGGACATGGCTACAAGTGAGGACAGTTATGGATGGAGTACAGCCACACCAGAAACCATGGAAGAAGTGTGTTGTAGTTGGAAGGTGATATGTGGACACATACCCAAGAATATTTGGGTCGCACAATTTGGTTTTGATTGAAAGTTTTTTAAAGAACATAAAGTTGGATAGCCAATGAAGGAAGTGGATCTATAAAAAGTTAAGGGAAGGGGATGTATATGATCAATATACAATGTATGAAATTCTAAAAGAATTAATATCATTTTTATAAAGAAAGTAAATAACTATGAAGAAAGTAAATAACCTTGGTCTTATATGATTTTACGCTTGAACCCACCTCCTCTGGAAAATTGAAGTGTAATGGGGAAAGTGAGTCAATTGAGACAGATTTGGATGATTTTTGGATTACCCTCACTCCCTCTTATCCTCTCGGGGATCATAATCATGCTGGCTATGCGATTTGGCAGCTTTAGGATTTCAGATTTATCTTTGGGTAAAAGAAGCTACCAGTATACTAACCACGCTCTCAGGAGTAGATATCAAGATTTGTGCAATGACTCACTGCTTACTATGTTGATACACAGCTGAACTAAAACACAGATAAGTATTGATTTAGTTTTAGGCACATTTGAAGGGAACATGAAAGTTGCAAAGAGATAATAATAAATAGTAAAATTTAGGCGCATTTGGACCCAGCATACTAGTACTCTATCTTATCAAGCAGATTTACATTTACAGTTGTATAATATACACATATTGCTGAATAAGAATGAATGCAGTAATCACAATGTGTGTAAATAAATTAATATAATAAGACAAATAATTGTAGTGATAATTTGCTCAGAGTAAATTAATCCCTCTGTAAAAGACTGCAGGAGATATAGGTTAAATTTGAAATTCTTGGTGAGGAAACCAAAAAAATTTCTTTCCAATGGATTCACTGAAATTATATCTAAGCTCAAAGTTAAGTCACTGCAGGTGCCGTTTTTGGAAAACAGAACAATGCTAGTGCTGTGGTGAGCTGCATTGTTTTGATCCTCCCCATAATTCTTAGATATCAAGTATATTATATAGTTGAAAGGACTCTTGGCATTCAGATGATGTTTTCATTATCTTTTAAAATGAGTTGATAAAGAAATACTAGATCCCCAATCTAGTGAAAGAACCCCTTGTTTATTTTGGAAGAGAGAGAGAGAGAGAGAGAGAGAGAGAGAGAGAGAGAGAGAGAGAGAGAGAGAGAGAGAGAGAGAGTTCATAGGACTGAGTATACCTCCAATCTTCTCAGTTAGTGGAAAAATGTTGATAAAATTCTCCACACATTTCCTCATATGCAATTTTCATAATCTATTTGCTCTTGCAGAGTCACAGAACTAATGAGTAACATGATAAATTGCTATAGTATGACAGAATGGATGCTCCTAATATGTTCCAGTAAATAAATATGCCCTGATGATTTCCATCAGTGTACACAGATCCTGGATTTGTCATCTGATAGACACTCAGCATGTCCAAAGTGGTGTATTTGTATTTTCCTAAATGATGTTCACTACACTCTGAAAAATCCTACATTTATCCTTATTTTTCTAATCTTTATTCCTGTTTTTTGCTATCAATGAATTAAAAACATGAAAGGAGGTGAACAATTATATCCAAAACCCAAAATATAGGTAGATCACAATTTTCCAAGTTAGCCATTTGGAAAGCTTCGCTTCCCTATTACTACTGTGTTATAAATGAGTTACCTTGCCTGGATTTTGTGTAACTGGTTCTATACCTCTTTATATTTTTAGGATCTGCAAAGGAATATCTTCCTCAATTCAAGGTAGTACATACCACATAGTTCTCAATAAGATTAACTTCATGTTTTATGAAATAAAAATAAGCACTAAATTTCTTCTTTCAACATTCATACAGCCTGGAGAAAGTTTGCTTGAATACACAGCAGTAGTAAGCAAGCAGGAAAGTACAAGTGAATCAGGTAATTTGCAATATCAATACTGTGAAAAGAAGCAGTGTGAACTGTGAAATATGTGTCTTATTCTTAGTCTTCCATTTTTCTGATCCCAAATCTTAGGAAAGAAATTGATTCAGATGTCCTTGTTGATATTGGCACATGAATTACAAGATATACACAGCACTGGAGATGAGGGTTTTTTTTTTTAAACATAAATCCATCTGGATGGTTCTGCAAATACAGCTCATAATGAAGATCCTTGACCAGTCACAAGCAACTAGATATCAATGCTCAGTGTTTCTTCCAGGTGGCTCACCATGACATTCTGTGTCTGTGATGAGTCACAGAATGAGGTCCATTCACAGATCATGTGACTTAATATTGTAGGCTTTGATTTTTTTTTTTTTTACAAACTTACTCTATTTGTGGTTCTTTAAGGCTTAAACTTCCCTTATAACACACCTACCCGAGACAGAAGAAAAAAGAGGTTAATGGGGACAGGAGAAATAGACCTTTTTAGACTCAGTTCCTTGGAGCAATTTCACTCTTCATTGTCAGGATTCCAGCAGACCTGTTAAACAGCAAACCAGCACTTCAGCAAAGGTGACTGCAACCACAGCAGCTAGAATCAGAGCAGCAGCAGATATCCAAAACCTCAAAGTGTTGTCTGGACAGTTTCTTCCAAGAAGCATCTCAAAGCAGAGCGATGAAGAGCCAAACAATAGGAAGAGATGTGAAAACCAAAAATCCAAGGCTCTGGTTTTGGGCTCATACATATCTCCTCTCAGAGTCTGCACTAGGATTGATTATCAGCTGGTAAAGACCATGCCCCCACGAGAAGCATTCCTCTTTTAGCAGACAAACACCACGTAGCCTCACACCCTCACACAAGCCTGCTTCACATCTCACACCAGGAATCAAAGCAAAAACATGTTCGCATCCACCACATGAACATTTTGGGAACATTGTCCAGTTCAGGCCTCAGTCTTTTTTTCATTGTGTATCTTCAGTGAATGCACCCTGTGACACATGTGCTTGTTGATGTTCTTTCTTCCTATGCGTGCACTGATTTATGTCAAGTGCAAGTATGACAATGGGGCACTTCATAACTATCATTCTCTGAGTACCTAAAATGTATTGTTGATTTTTTAACCATTGGAATTTGGTCTACTCCTCAAACTTTGGATTTTCATTTGTATCCACGTTTCATCCCTATTACCATGCTGGTGATGCCTGTTCCTCGCCAATTCATATATTTCAGAGTAAATTATCCCTCCATCTATTTCTTCTGTTGTGTTTTCATGATTTTCAGGCGTTATGCACCTGACTTATACCTCAGTCCAGGCTTACCAGTGGGAAATCTATTGCTGACCTTTCCATCAAGAGTGTGTAATTACCAACCCGTACCTATGTAGCAGTATTTCAACCAATAATTACTGAATAAGAAGAATAATGACTTATTACACAAAGATTATGACATAAATGTTGTCCCTTCTCATCCATTACCAAATGATATGCACAAGTAAAATTATTTAATTTTTTTCTTTTTTACAATTTTTACATATACTTTTATATTATTCTACATATATACAATAGACTACCTATAGCAATAATAACCATGACACACTCAAGAACTTATATAAATGTTACATTCTTAGTGTTTTGGTTCTTTGTACTTGACAGCCTTGAAGAAAACATCTTTCCTATCTTGGTGCTTCTAAAATCTGAATGTAAATCAATCTCCATCACATATTGTCATTATCAACTTAAAACATCTATCTAGACCTCAAAAAATCTTAACCCCTAAACAACTACACTTCATTGTAAAACTAAGCTACCTGGTCTTTAACTCCATCAGGGACTTGAAAAGAAATAAACTTGATTACCTGAGTATGCCAGGAGTGCATGTTAGTGACTTTCCAAATGAAAAAATGACAGAGACAATTTTCTACCTGAATAGTCACCCAAAACTCTCTATAAAGTTGGAGCATTTACTTCAGCCTTCTGGCCCAATATATCTGACAGACATATGTTTGAAACAGGAACTATTGAAGACTTGCTTACCCTGTCTAGGCAGAGTTTGGCCGTCAATTATGCCTGCATCCAAGCTTGCCCTTTTTTTAGGCAGAATTTTGCCCAGTGGCTTATTGGTCACATTATAAGCCATCTCCATAAGGAGGTTCTTTGATGTTCACCATCCTCTTTGAGTTAAGCTGGGTGTTGCCAAGAGTTAATCCATTTCATTGTCAGTGAATCTTTAAAATAAAAAAATTTAAATGCCATATTCTGCATGTCTCTGAGGTTTTGAAAACCTTATCTAAGTATTCTACCTTATCTTTCTATAGAATCATATCTATCTGCCACACCTAAGATGTATATTCTTGTGATGAAACTAGACTAGTAATTGACATGACCATGGTTTGATCAACTAACAATTAACTTGTATAACTTATTTATCCTAAACAGTCTGAAATAGCACTTTCAAAGTATTAGAAGTAAGCCTTGTATTATAATTGAGTTATATGGGTATAATACCTCATGTTAGCATGTATATATATATATATATATATTCACACAAACACACTATATATGTGTGTGTGTGTGAAAAATAATTTTACATTTGAATTTTAAACCACCATATCTAGAGTTAAAATTATTTTGCATCATATACAAAATTCTATACCAGTGAATTAAAAATAACTGTGTGAGTGCATTAAATTGAGGAGTAGATTCACTAATCTACTTTTTGTTCTATCATCCCTATATATTTCTATATTCCCCATTCTTTCTTCTCAACTCCTATCTCCAAACCTAGGAATGTAAGATAAAGGAAAAGAGAGACATCCCTGAGTCTAACCTTGTTTTCTCTCTAAATAAGACCAATAATAACTTATAACCCACTCCCATTGATAATAACCCTGTATAGCCCAAGAAAGCATCCAAAAACCTACCTAACCCCCCTTACAGGAAACGGGGAATCGTTCTCTTATGGTTTCTTCCAGTTGATTTGGGACAAATAGTACCTTTGCAGGGGCCCAAATAAAACTGGGGAAATGGTGGCACAGCATTTGTCGTCCAGTTTTTAAATGTTGAGAAAATCCAGGCTTAATTAGAGTCCTGTGTGGGACAGTTTGAAGTGCTGTACCAATTGGTATTGGAAGCTTTCTTCGAAAGTGTCCTGGCAGCTGTCTTGCTCTAATGAGGAACAGAAATTAAAGCATTTGAACAGGTGCTGGAACATGAAGGATACAGGATGTCAGCTTCCAGTACGCTGAGAGAAATGCATGCTGTCAGGTCTGATCCAATGTCAGTGTCTAGTTCTTCTGTTCTGAAAGCATATAATTTCTCACAAGCATCATGCAGTCCTAAAATTATGAATGTATAAGGTGTGCATGATGCACAGAACAATTGAGGCTGGTTTTCTGCTCTTTGTATGAGCAGGAAAAAAAATGACATCTGTAAATCTTCATGCCATATAAATAATGGCATCTAGCAGTAATTCATAGTGGTTCTGTTTCCAACAAGAAGCATTGTCTCTGCCTAGACATTCATGTCTCAGCCAGTCTCAGAGCTATTCCTATATCGTGGGATTAGTAATATAAGTTACCTGCTTGTTCTGCATTTTAAATTCTTCACATCCTCATTGTGTTTCCCCCTTATTCTCTTCTAACCTCCCTCCTTCCCTCTTCCACTCTCCCTCCCTCCCTTAGTCCTCAGAATGGTGAGCCTTCCTTTCCTAACATCTGACTTCAGCCTATCAAGTCTCACCTGTACTGCATGTAACTTCTTCCTCTGTAGCCTGGCAAGGCTGTTCTGCCAGGGGGAAGTGATGTAAGTTTGGTGGCCAGAGTGCATGTTTGAAGTAGTCCCTACTCAACACATGTAGAGCCCACAAGGAGACTGTGCTACTACATCTGAGCAGAGGGTCTAGGTCCACATCATGCATGGACCTTGGTTGATGTTTCAGTCTTTGTGTTGTAGTGTGGTTATCCTGCATTATGTGGCTAATTTCTTCTTAGGAGTGAGTATATACCATGCATGCCTTTCTGGGTCTGGGCGAACTCGCTCAGGAGGATCTTCTCTAGTCCCATCCATTTGCCTGCAAGTTTCAAGATTTCCTTAATTTTAATAGCTGAATAGTATTCCATTGTGTAAATGTACCACAATTTCTTTATCCATTTTTCTACTGAGGGACATATACGTTGTTTCCAGATTCTGGTTATTATGAATAAAGCTGCTATGAACATAGTTGAGCAAATGTGTTTGTTGTATGGTGGAGCATCTTTTGGGTATATTCCCAGGAGAGGTATGGCTGGGTCCTGAAGTAGAGTTATTCTCCATTTCCTAAGAAAGCACTAGATTGATTTCCAAAGTGGTTGTACAAGTTTTCACTCCCACCACATACTTGTGCACATGTGCTGTCTCCTGAGTTTTTTTTTTATCTTAGCCATTGGGATAGGTATAAGATGGAATCTCAGAGTCATTTTGAGTTGCATTGTCCTGATAACTAGGGATGTTGAGCATATCTTTAAGTGTTTCTCAGCCATTCAATATTCCTCTGTTGAGAAATCTCTGTTTAGTTCTGTACTCCATTTTTAATTGGATTATTTGGTTTGGTGGTGTTTAATTTCTTGAGTTCTTTATATATTCTGGATAACAGCCCTTTGTCAGATGTAAGGTTGGTGAAGATCTTTTCCCAGTCTGTTGACAGTGTCCTTCACATTACAGAAACTTTTCAGTTTCATCATGTTCCATTTATTGATGGTTAATCTTTGAGTCTGAGCTGTTGGCGTTCTGTTCAGGAAGTTGTCTCCTGTGCCAATGAGCTCAAGAGTCTTTCCCACTTTTTCTTCTAACAGATTTAGTGTGTCTTGTTTTATGCTGAGGTCTTTAATCCATTTGGACTTTAGTTTTGTGCAGGGTGATAGATATGGATCTATTTTCATTTTTCTACATGTAGACATCCAGTTAGGACAGCACCATTTGTTGAAGATGCTATCTTTTTTCTATTGTGCGGATTTGACTTCTTTGTAAAAAATTAAGTGTCTGTAGGTGTGGGGTTTATTCCTTTAATTTGATTCGATTGATCAACGATCCTATTTCTTTGCTAGTACCATTCTGTTTGTATTACTGTTGCTCTATAGTACAGCTTGAGATCTGGAATGGAGATTCTTCCAGAAGATCTTTTATTGTACAGGATCGTTTTAGCTTATCTGGGTTTTCTGTTTTTACATTTGAATTTGAAAATTGATCTTTCAAGGTCAGTAAAGAATTGTGTGGGTATTTTGGTAAGATGGCCATTTTTACTATGTTGATTCTCCTGATCCACGAGCATGAGAGATCTTTTCATCTTCTGAAATCTTCTTCAGATTCTTTCTCCAGAGATTTGAAGTTTTTTTCAAACAAGTCTTTCACTTTCTTGGTTAGAATTACACCAAGATACTTTATATTATTTGGGGCTGTTGTGATGGGTGTTGTTTCCCTAACTTCTTTCTCAGCCTCTTTGACACTTGTATATAGGAGGGATACCGATTTTTCTAGTTGATTTTGTATCCAGCCACTTTCCTGAAGGTGTTTATCAGCTGTAGGAGTTCCTTGATAGAATTTTTGGGGTCATTTATGTAAACTATCATATCATCTGCAGCAAATAGTGATAGTTTAAATTCTTCTTTTCCAATTTGTATCCCCTTGATCTCCTTTAGTCTTCTCATTGCTCAATCCAGGACCTCGAGTACTATAACGAAGAACTATAGAGACAGTAGACAGCCTTGTCTTGTGCCTGATCTCAGTGGAATTTATTTAAATTTCTCTCCAATTAGTTTTAGGTTGGCTATGGGTTTGCTGTATATTGCCTTTATTATGTTTAGATATAAGCCTTGTATCCCTGCTCTCTTCAGAACTTTTAACATGAATGGGTGTTGGATTTTGTAGAATGCTTTCTTTTAGCATGTAAATAGATGATCATGGATTTTTCCTCTTTCAGTTTGTTTATATGATGAATTATATTGATGGATTTCCACATTTTGAATTACCTCTGCATGCCTAGAATGAAGCCTACTTGGTCATGGTAAATGATAGTTTTGATGTGTTCTTGAATTTGGTTTGTGAGTATTTTATTGAGTATTTTTCATCAATGTTCATAAGAGAAATTGGTCTAAAATTCTCTTTGTTTTTTTGTGTCTTTCTATGGTTTAGGTATCAAGGCGACTGGGCCTCATTGAATGAATCTGTTATTATTCCTTCTGTTTCTATTTTACAAAACAGTTTGAAGAGAACTTGTATTAGCTCTTCTCTGAAGGTCTGGTAGAATTCTGCATGGAATCCATCTGGTCCTGAGCTTTTTTGTTGTTGTTGGGAGACTTTTGATGACTGCCTCTATTTCCTTAGGTGTGATACGAGTATTCAATTTATTTACCTCATCGTGATTCAAGTTAGGTAGTTGGTAGCTATCAAGAATGTCCATTTCATTTAGGTTTTCAAATTTTGTGGCATATAGGCTTTTGAAGTAAGACCTGACAATTCTTTGGATTCCCTCAGTGTCTGTCATTATGTCTCCCTTTTCATTTCTGATTTTGTTGATTTGAATACTCTCCCTCTTCCTTTTAGTTAGTTTGGTTAATGGTTTGTCAATCTTGTTGATTTTCTCTAAGAACCAGCTCTTGTTTTCATTCGTTCTTTGAACAGTTTTCTTTGTTTCCAATTTATTGATTTCAGCCCTGTGTTTCATGATTTCCAGCTCTGTCTATTCCTCTTGTGTGTTGGCTTCTTTTTGTTCTAGAACGTCCAGGTGTGCTGTTAAGTTGCTAGTATGGAATGTCTCCAGTTTCTTTATAAAGGAACTTAGTGCTATGAGCTTTCCTCTTAGCACTGCTTTCATTGTGTCCCATAAGTTTTCGTATGTTGTGCCTTCAGTTTCATTGAATTCTAGGAAGTTTTTAATTTCTCTTTTTATTTTTTTTCCTTACCCAGATGTCATTGAGTAGGGAGTTGTTCAGTTTCCATTAGTTTGTAGGCTTTCTTTTGTTGTTGAGTTCCATCTTTAATCCATGGTGGTCTGATAAGATGCAAGCGATTATTTCAATTTTCTTGTGTCTGTTGAGGTTTGCTTTGTGACCAAGTAAGTGGTCAAATTTGGAGAAGATTCCATGAGGTACTGAAAAGAAAGTGTATTCTTTTGTGTTTGGATGAAGTGTTCTGTAGATATCAGTTAGGTCCATTTCTTTCATGATGTCTATTAGTTCCCTTGTTTCTCCATTTAGTTTCTGTCTAGATCTGACTATTGGAGAGAGAGAGAGAGGTGTTGATGTTTCCCACTATTAAAGTGTGGGGTTTGATGTGTGGTTTAAAGTTTAGTAACTTTTTTTTTTTGGTTTTTCAAGACAGAGTTTCTCTGTGTAGCCTTGGCTGTCCTGGACTCACTTTGTAGACCAGGCTGGCCTCAAACTCACAGCTATCTGCCTGCTTCTGCCTCCCAAGTGAATAACATTTCTTTTACAAATGCCATTGCTCCTGCATTTGGGGCATAGATGTTCAGAATTGAGACATCACTCTGGCATATTTTTCCTGTGATGAGGGTATAGGGACCTTCCCCATCCCTTTTGATTAGTTTTGGTTGAAAATCTATTTTATCAGATACTAGAATGGCTACTCCAGCTCACTTCTTGCATCTGTTCGCTTAGAATACTGTTTTCCAGCCCCTTTCTCTGAGGTAATGTTTGTCTTTATTGTTGAGATGTGTTTTTTGTATGCAACAGAATGATAGATACTGTTTTTGCACCCATTCTGTCAGCCTGTGTCTTTTTACTGGGGAGTTGAGGCCATTGATGTTAAGAGATATTAATGACCAGTGGTTCTTAGTTCCTTTTGTTTTGAGGTTGGTGGTATTAGAGTGTGTTTTGGATTTCTGGATGTAGAGTTATTTCCTGCGTTTTCCTTGATTTAATTATTAAAACACAATAGAAAACTAATTTGTAAAAGATCCCATTTTAGAGATACCTAATCTTTAGAAAAATGTAGCCAGTCACTTAAGATTTCTCACAATCAACTAAACTTAAGAAGTGGAAACATTCTCCCATGCTTCTCTCACCTAGAGTCCCACTCAGAGGAAGGATAGCAGGCTACCAAGAAGAGACTTGATGCCCTATGAGCATATACATAGGGAGGAGGTCCCTCTCAGTCACAGTCATAGGGGAGGGGAATAGGGGGAAAGCGGGAAGGAGGGAGGAATGGGAGGATATAAGGGATGGGATAACAATTGAAATGTAATATATATATTCATATATATATATATATATACATACATACATGAAACAAGAATGTTAGGAAAGGAGACAAAACTTTTTGATATGTTTGCTTCCTTCTGCATACAATATAGAAAAAACAGCAACATTTCTGATATGAGATTGAGAACGTTGTACACTGTGAATCTGAATACTTAAATCATATTTCCAAGTTTTGTGTCTAGAGTTTGTTCATTCATGTCGTCTGGCTCATTTGTGGGTAAATGTTTAAAGTCACTGAGATCTCCTTTCATCAAACTATCTAATGTTTGCCCAAGTGATGTATTTACATTTGTATGAGCATGTGTACCTCAATATATTAAGTTTTCAGCTAAATAGAAAGAGCCCTAAAATTATCACTGGGAAAAAATGAAAATTCAGTATCATCATAACTATGTTTAAACATTCAGTTTATTTCTATATAATATTTTATTCATTAATTATTATTATTGTTGTTATTATGATTATTATTATAGTATAGCTAATGTTAACTAAATATATTCATTTGTCATAAGAGACAGACAATGAAGAAATAACAGTGGAAGAGCTAACAAGCCTTGAGAGCTACAAAAGTATACACTCATGGGTATGTAAATATTACATTGATGAGTCTCATTCAATACTGTTTTGTTTTTCTTGCTTAATAGCATAAGAAAGGCAAATACAGTTACATACAAAACTATCAAGACAATGAGTACCAATTAAGTTCTTTATTTAAAATATATTTTACTATTATTATTCTTAAAATACTTTTGAGGTTCTTAGATATTTAAAGCTAAATGTGGTCTTAATTTTGTTGCTCAATATACTTATGAAAACTATTTGAAACTTCATGTGTGGAAGCTCGATAACATACTAATTAGTTAAACTCAAAATACAGCCTCAGGAATAAGCAGATAAGAAAATCTCCTAGTCACCACATAGGCAGCTGTTCCTTCATGTCAGTATCTCTTATTGAAATGATTTAGTTACCCAGTACTTTTTGCCTCAGTTCTCCTTATAAGAGATCAATTCTATTCTGACTTATAGAAATTCTATCCTTTCTTTTCTCTGGGAATGGAATGTTGAGTTTGGTACTCCAGAGTATTTTCTTTATTAACAATTGATATCTTGTTTTCATTTGATTCCACCTGTTTGTTTCTTGGTGTTATTGACACATATATTTATTGGCTACATGTGAGAAAGCACCAGCAAATGTCTCTAGACACATAGAGCCTTTAGATTTTACACAATAAATAGTAAACATCTAATGAGCTCATAGGCTTATACTTAAGCAAAGGCTACACTTTGTAACCATGCATGTGGCCACATTTCATCAGTTCCTTAGTCTGTGACATAGCAGTAAGATTGAAAGCAGAGGTTTAAAATGAACTTTATATGTCCTTATGTTTTAATTATCATTATCATCATTTTATTATAACACCAAGATGGAAACAGTACTTTACCTTGAACAAATAAGTTAAACACACACATCCTTTGTTAGTTTTCATGGTAAAGATACTCAGTGCCTTGTAAGCTCTTGTATTGGCTTGTGGGAATCTCATTAAACTCTAAGTGTTTGTGATGAGTTGCTTTGTTGCAGGTGGAAGCATCACACATTGTGGTGGTGATTTTAATATAAAAATGCAAATAAGACAGAATTTATTTTTATAAGTTTAAGGTATTAGTATGCATTTGATATTAAATTCTCATATTAAAACATTACAAATAATCCCAATTCATTTCTACTTTTTGACACATAGTTGACAGTTATTCTGATTCCTGGGAAATGTTTCAGATTTCTTTTCATGTGAAATGCTCCCTGTGAGAAGAATGAGAACTCAGCAGTTGGGCTTCAGTTAGATAATATTTAAATTTTTCAGTCTGAATGACATGGTTTCTCATACATTCTACCCTTAATTTTCAGTCAAACTGCTTTTGTAGTAAGTCATTCAGATACCCTTATAAGGAAGATATTTTGCAGCTCATTTTATTTTAATTTTAACAGACTACCTCTGAGACTTTTTCACAGGAAGATAAGGTGGTTCATTTACCAAAGACTACAGAAGAAAGACCAAAAAATACCACGAAGGTGGAAGTGAAAGGTAAGATTTGTATTTTATGTGTAGCCCTTAGGGTGAATAATCATTCAAATCAGGAGAGTTGGTTTATTCTACTAGTCAAAGGCATTTACTATTTCTCACATAACAAGTTAAGCTTAATACAAGCCATGTATAAGCAGTTTCTGGAAATGTAATTGAATGAACTGCTAAAGGAGCTGAGATACCAAATATATCACAAAGTATCATAATGTCTGAAAAGTAGCAAGGCTAAAAAGGAGAGAAAGGAGAGACAAAAAAAAAAAAAAAGGCGTCAAGGAATAAAACGGAACCAGTGCATGCATGCATGTGTAGGGTGTGTGTAAGGGTAATGGAATCGTTCACATATGAAGCAGGGGGTACTAGGTATGTCAGAAAGATAAAAAAATCTCTAATGTGCATATTATCTATGTATCATGACAACAGAAGCATGTATTTGCAACCCGTTTCTCTTTGGGGAAGATATTGAGCATTTGCTACCCCATCCTGCACATCAATGTTTACTTTTCATACGGCAAATAGAGACATAGCTGCTATGTCATACAGGAATAGGAATTAACGTCCAACAAGGGTCACTACTCAGAGTAGTATTACATACCCACACGAGAAAATCAGAGAGAAGAAAAATAAATAGTGGGTGTGTTTTGATGTGGTCAGGTGACTGTGGCAGTTCAAAAATTGTTTGAAAAATGTTCATTCTGTGGTTTTAATGTTGTAAACATAAAAGACAGAGTCTGACAAAGTCATCTTAATCCAAAATGGAAAATTGAGCCAATATAATTTAGATGGCCATCTATATCAGCCACTATCTTGTGGTTTCTCTAGCTGTGATACAATAACATGATTGGGAACAGCATGGGCATTCCTGGTAGCTCACCCCAGTATATAATTAGTATCCTGTGTCGTGGCTGCAGCAACCTCAGTTCAAAAGGCAACTTGGGAAGAAAAGAGTCCGTTTTATCTCTTTGGTCAATCACTGAGGGAAGTCAGAGAAAGAATTCTGAACATCGAGTCGGGAACTGAGGCAGAAACCATGGAGAAATGCTGCTTACTGGCTTACTCAGTCGGCTTTCTTATACACCTCAGGACCCCCTGCCCACAGTGGGGTGAGCTCTACCACATCAATCATAAATCAAGACAACATCTCACAGGCTTGCCTACAAACCAATTTTATGGAGGCATTTTCTTAATTTACACCCCTTTTTTCCAAACATGTCTAGGTTTTGACCAAGTTGACAGAATCCAACCAGCACAGCCATTGACTGAGATTTAGCAATTCCAAGATTCTGGACCTGACCATAGGTTTTCAAAAGGTTCTTGTCAATCAGAAATTGTTCAAAGAGCAGTTATCAGATGATCTTTTAAAGAGCCTATTGAACAATTGTTTGAGGCATAAAAGAATCTAAAGAAAGATGGATATTGTTTTGTCTCTGTTCATGTTTTGAGCAGCAGGAAAGCTCAAATGAGAGAAAGAATAACAGGTTTTAGTTTCTTATTGCAAGAAGCAAATTCTCTATAATATTCATTACTCTAGTAATTCTAAATTTATAATTCTTAGATACTATGTCAAACTAAGGGAGAATGAAATGGTCAGTATAATTTATGAAACCAATATCAACTAGAAAGAATGAGGATAACGGATCTAGAGATGTTCTTCCCAGCACCGGCTCTTCCTCTTTTCTATTTAGCATGTTCATAATAGCATATGGGCTTTCTTCTTTTTGTTCCTTGGATTCGTCATCTGATCTTGAAAACTCACCCATTAAAGCTCACTTAACACGTTATTATTATCTTTCTTGTATTCCTATCCTTTTCTGTAACCACATCAAAACATTTAGGGAGTCCAGAAAATGTCTTATAAAATGTCTTATAAAACATATATATATATACTAAATAAAATCTCCTCAGTCTATATAATGTTGGTGTTTCTAAATGTATACCTCAGTTCTCCTTGAAAATCTTGCACCAGTTAGTGACCCCTATTTTTATTAATGTGTGTGTCTTGTCCAAAGCTGGCAAATAATTATTGGAGAGGTGGACAACGTTGAGCTTCTTGCAGTTTTTATACAGCTAGAGGCTGAGAACAAGGTTGGCCTGTCCTTGATAATTTAGAGCTATCCTGAACAACACAATAGTACAAGGCTTTAAAAAGGAAGCTGTAGTTTCAGTTTCCCCTGGAATACATGGCATGCCAGACATGCTCACTGGATGTTTCTCCTATTAGTTTGGCCATATTTTTAGTCTCTATGCTGTCTTAGTCTTGTTGCTACAGAGCATATGATGGAATATAAATATTATAGTATAAGATGATAAGATGTAACATAGACAAATGTAATCTTTTTCTCTCCAAAACTGACCTTGAGCCAGTGAGGAGGCTGCCCGGGTAGAGGAGAATGTGCCCAGACCTGATGATCTGAGCTCATTCCTGGATCCAACAAGGTAGCAAGAGACAACTGGCTCTATAATTTTCTTTAAACCTCCACATGTGGGCAATGGCACGTGGGTGCCTACACACAGACAGATACACACACAGAGAAAGGCACACACATACATACACACACATACAAATTAATAAATATTTTTATATAATTGTGTGCTTAATTATAAAATTTGTGGTATGACAGAGGGTCCAGGAACCCTACAAGAAGACCATCAAGGCTGGTGGATCTGGACCCAGTGGGCCCTGCATAAACTGCTATACCAACCAAGCACAATGCATGCAATCGACCTAGACACCCTGTTCAGATCTAGCCAATGGACAGCGCATTCTCCATGGTTGTGAGGAGAGCAGGGACTGCCTCTGACATGAACTCTGGTGCCTCCTGTTTGACCACTTCCCCTTGGTGGGGAGGCCTGGTGGCACTCAGAGGAAGGGGAAGCAGGCTACTTGGATGAGACCTGATAGGCTGTGATCATATGGTGGGGGAGGAGGTCCCCTTTTGTCACAGGTCTAGGGGAGGGGAATAGGGTGAAAGAGAAAGGGAGGGGGAACAGGGAGATGCAAGTGAGGGAATAACAATTGGGTTGTAATCTGAATAAATTATTTAAAAATTAAAATTTTTAAAAAACTGAAAAAAATTTGTGGTATGGATAAAAATCAGCCAATGAAAGCAAGCTGCCTGCCCATCAGATCAAATCAGGTCGTTTTCCAAATGTTCTATCCTTGCTTACTACTTCTCTTCCTTTTCCTCCACCTACACTTTTTTGTCTGTTTGTTTGTTTCGGGACAGAGTTTCTCTGTGTAGCCTTGGATGGTCTTCCCTGGACTTGCTTTGTAGATTAGGCTGGCCTTGAACTCACAGAGATTTGCCTGCTTCTTCCTCCCTGGGTGCTGGGACTAATCACATGCACCACTACAGGCTTCCCTACACTCTTCTTGAGACTCTTTCTTTCTTATCCATCTGCTATTCTCTCTGAGCATTATAGAAGGCTTTCACATACTATATCCATGTATCACAAATGGGTGATATGCCTCTATATGTAAACCTTGCATGATTTGATGCATCATATAAAATATTAAATTCACAACTATAGTTTAGTGGGATGATGAAAACTCGCCATTTATTATAACTAAGTTTAAACATTTTTTCATTATAATGAATACTATGTAAATATGTGCATTCATCAGCAGTTCCAGACAAAGAAATGATATCAAGAGAACAAAGACATGACAGCCATGGAAATGTTCACGCATTGGTATGTAAATAGGCAGTAACATGCTGCTTTGCTTAACAAGATACCATAGGCACATACAATTGTATACTATACCACTGTATGGAATAATAATATTTTTGTATTTGTTTTTAAAAATATTTATCATCTTCTAATTCTTAGTATATTCTTAGAGACTTTGATTCAAAACTGAAAAGCATGTTAGTTTTGTTACCTAGCATCTTCTGAAAATTACTGTATCCTACACGTGTATCATCTCCATAACATGCCAATTAAGAACAAACTGCAGTTTCATGAATGAACGGTTAAGTAAAAGTTTTACTTTCTGCACAGCCTCCTCTTCCTTTAGAGCAGTATCTGTCGTGGAGACAATTCTAGTCAAGAGATAGCCTATGCCATCAACTGTTCTGATAAGAGTTACTTTGAAGTTACAATTTTTAAGGATTTTATTTGAGATTGGAATGTTAAGTTCTATTTCATATCTCATTTTCCCTGTTGACAACTTACATTTTTTAAATTTTGTTTTATGAGATCCACGCAATTATCATTGCCCTCACTAAAGACATTTATTGGCCACATATCAGAAGGACCCAACAGAGGGTTTGATGGGTTTTGCAAATGAAATAATAAAATCTGTTGAATACACTGAGAAGACTTTGGGCATTATTTAAGAAACTATATTTCATGAAATGACACCATGTTGAAGTGTTCTTGTACATGATACATAATAGCTTCTCCTTCTCTGCCCACTGAGTGGACTAAAGATAAATTCACAAGGTTATCTTACAGGGTTAGTGTGATAATGTATACTTTATTTTGTAAAATCATTTCTATGGCATTAAAATGATCATGATATTTACCCCAATAATGTAAAATGATTTTCCAATTTTTTATGCTAATAATACTAGATTCCTATTAATCATCAGACTGTTTTACTGAAGTGCTTGCCTCACCTCTTACAGAGGGGATTTTAATACCTTTCAGGTGGTGATTGTTATTTGATAAAAACTGAATTTGGGGCCAAGCATGATGGCACACGCCTTTAATCCCAGCACTTTGGAGGCAGCTGCTGGCAGATCTCTGTGAGTTCGAGGCCAGCCTGGTCTACAAAGCAGAGTTCAGGGTAGCCAGGGCTATTACACAGAGAAACCCTGTCTGAACAAAACAAACAAACAAACAAACAAACAAACAAAAACTGAATTTGGTATTTATTCTTATAGGAGAAAGGTTTGATTTTATTTTAGTTATTTCTTTCTAAGACAGGATTTCTCTATGAAGCCCTGGCTATCCTGGAACTTCCTTTGTTGACCAGAATGGTCCCGAACTCACAGAGACCCACCTGCCTCTGGCCCCAAGTGTTAAATTTCAATTGAAAAGTAGTGCTAAATAATCTTCATTTATATTCACCGATGGTATTTTTGGTGTTTGTTTCTCTTATTTCTCTTAAAATGTTGCAGATGGTCTTACGTGTATTGTCTGTTGTGGGTGGGCGTGTGGCAAGAGAAACTAGATTTGATTTAGATGTCATATAAGGTTCTTAGTTCAAACGACTGCATTGAGAATGTTGTATTTAAGCATTGTTATTGTTTTATTAATTTTAACAGACTACCTCTGAGACTCCTACATATATGGAAGACGTGGTTTGTGTTTCTGCGACTACAGGCCAAATACAAGAAAACATGGGGAATGCAGGAACTAAAGGTATGATTTGCCTTTTATATGCAGCCCTTGGGAGGAATGTTCATGTAAGTAATATTTACATGAGTCGGATGGGACAAGTTATTCTACTAGACAAAGACATTGACCTATTTCTCATACAGCAATTTACATGGTAATAAGAATGATGCATAGGAGCTGGAGAGGTGGGTCAGCAGTTAAGAGCACTGGCTGCTCCTCCAAAGGTCCTTAGCTCAATTCCAAGCAACCACACAATGGCTCACAAACACCTACAAAGGGATCGGATGCCCTCCTCTGGAGTGCAGTCATACAAGCAGGCAGAACACTGTATATGAAAAGAAAGAGAGGAAGGAAGGAAGGAATAAGGTGTATAATCTACTTTCTGCAAATGTTGAAATTTAATGTGCCATCACCACAGCTGAATTTCTAAGTAGATTACAAAGTATTGAGTTATCTAAGGACCATAATAAAGAAAGTGCAGAGGAGGGAGAAGGAGGAATCCTGAGATAGGTTTCAAGTATGGGGAGTACCCAGCAGCCAGCAAAGGTGTGCAGAGATGGGAGTGTAAAACATTGAAATTATCTAGGAAATAAAACAGAGAACACTGGATATGTAGGAACCACAGTGTGACCTTCTACCATGTAACCAAGTGTCAACAGCAAAAACATGCATTTCAGCTTCTGGGAAGGTGTCAGGCGCAGTCAAGCAGCATGTAGACTTGTCCTTGAGTTTCACCGGTTAGATACAGAACTGTCATGTACACATGGATAAAAGTCAATGTCCAACAATGGGTCACTTCTCTCACTAGTATCACAAAACCCTACCTAAGAGAACTGAGGAAAGCCAAACCACTGGGGCCTTGTTGCATCACAGCCAGTTCAAAACCCCACTGGGAATGTTTGGTTCTTCTGTGGTTCTAATTTTGTGAGCATAAGGGAAAGAATAAGATTTTTTTAAAAAGAATTGAGGTAGTAATATAATTTAGAAGGGGAATCTCATATCAAATATAAATTCCCAATATTGATAGATCACCTGTTGGTCTCATGGCAGACTTGACATTGAGACTAGGCTGCTCTGAGATTCTGGATTTCCTGTGGTTTATGAAGAGGATTGTGGTTAACTAAACAATACATTTGATTACAGTTTGAAATATAACAGAACCAAAGAAAGGGTAAATGCTGCTTTGGGTCTGGACATGTTTCTCAGCAGCCTGACAGTTCCAAAGAAATAGCTAAGAACAATTTTCCAGATTCCTTTTGGGATTTTCACATTAACTCTTCGTGCTATCACTATATTTTATACTCGTAGTTGTGTAATTCCTATACAGTGGCTGATTCAGGGATAGAGAAAGTGCAGCATACCTGTCAGCTAACAGTAAGTTGAAGGAAAGGACATAGATGAAAAAATGGAAGAAATGACGAACATGCCAGAAGATGAGGGTTTGTCTCGGGGAAGGAGAGCAGAGGGCGTCCCCTTGGTCCCCTCACCACCAGCTCCTTGCATATCTAGCAGAATGTATTTCATGTGGTTTTATTATATTCTGATTCAAACTAAAGTTCTGTGGTTGGTGGGGAAGCTCACACTCTCTAAGTGCTCGCTGTTCATGCATACTGAAGCTTGCTTATGTTAACCCCTGTAAAAGAACGCGTGGGTTCCCAGCCTTGAAATTCCAGCTTTACAGATACAGAGGCCAGTCAGTTTGGAACACACTTCCCAGTCACTGTTGCCTACACTGCGAGCCGGACACCAAGCCATGATTGTGTTTCAAAAAGCAAGTTGGATGGCTGCTTGAATACAACATCAGACAAACATACAAACACACACGCATGTATGCGGCCACATACAAGCACACATACACATATGTGTGTGTGTGTATACACACACAGTCTTTGCTGCATCATAGGTTATTTGCAGCTGAAGGGAGGTCTAGAATCGCAGTGAACACATCAGCACTCTGATACTTTTGTAGTTCTCATGCACCAAAACCAGAAACCACAGGGACCCTATGTATTCAGATGATATTACCACTGACATAAAAACAATAGCTCTTGTTAGCATGGGGATTCTTTGTTTAGTTCTATCATAAAAGGCCTACAAGACTAGCATGGTACATGAGAGCAATGCAGGATAATATTATCTATGCAGGATACTATTAAAATACCTATTTCCAGGGCCACAGAGTTATGTTGTAGCAAATGTTGCAATTAGTCTATCTGTGGCTGACTCCAAATCCCCAGTAACTACATGAAGATTATTTAATTGTACTTTTCGACCATCTGTGTTGATTATTGTATACGTGCATAAGTGTGTATGTGTGTGCATGTGTGACGTTCTACATGTGGATGCTTAGGTCATTGTCAAGTTGTGTTTTGCAAAGCCAACCACCATATTTCTTGAGAAAGGTTCTCTTCCTGGGATGTGGAGCTTGCTGAGGAGTCGAAGATGGCATTTAAGTGAGGCCTGGAAGTCCTCTTCTCCTCTTAGTGAGGATGGGTAGGGTCTTTAACAGAGACACAGGAAAGTGAACAAAACTTTGACAATACATGTGATCATGCAATGAGCAAAAAATTACCAATAGTTTTGATGTTGAAATTGAACCTTATTTTCATATTTCTTTTATGAGCTTGACAGTGAATTTGAAAACATTGTTCTTATTTTGAAATGTTGTCTGTTAGGATTTGATTGCTAACACTGCATTGATGGAGTTTGGAATGAATCCTCAAAATATTTTATATCTTTAACCTGTAGCAAATTGATGTCTGTACAATTCATACATAAGCATACAAATGTATATGTATGTATATATGTGTACATGCTTATGCACAAATGCTAAGGGTAAAGAAAACTATTAACTAGGAAAATACTTATTTGAATTTTATTTTAAATAATTTTAAACATTTCTCTCCATATATGTGTGTATATGTACTTCTATTTATATAAATCTATATAAAAAGGCATATATATACATATATATATAATTTTATTATATCTACAATGCCATTATACTTTATTTATTTAAATTTGTGTATTTTCCAGCAAAACCAGACAAAGAAGTAACATCAACACAATCAAGGCAAACAAGGCATTACAACAGCGAAAGAGTTAAGTCAGTGGTTTGCAGATATGTGTATTGACAGTTGTCATTCAATACTGTTTGTTGAACAAGATAATTTAGTTATACAAATTATACTTCTAATTATCCTACTTCTTAGCTTTTTTATTTAAATAGTGTAAACTAGCAAATCCTATTCAAATTAATGTGCACTTTCTTACGTAGGTATACATTGGCCTTATCTTGGATGGCTCATAATAATACATATATCTATATGGATTTCATGTGCATAAATTTTTAGAAGTCATTTGCTAAAGTAAGATCACAACTAAGTTTGGCACATTCTTGATGATTTTTTAAAGATTTTAATTTTGAATAAATTACTGTTATATAATATGAACTTTATATACATTTTAAACACTGAAAACCCTACTTAAGGGCTTATTACGCAGTGGCAGGATAGCAAAGCTAGAAAGATGCAAACATTTATAAGCATAGTACGTGATGTATATGACTAGAGCAAATGGTGCTTACATGCAAGAGGAGTGTTTGTGGTGGAATGAGGAAAGGGTGTGAGGGAGTCTGTAGTTAGATTGTCCTGTATGGTATTAACAGCACCCTAAGGACTGAGAGCAAGTCAGTCAGGGCAGTGGATAGGAGGATGGCACATTGGACAGAGGATTAGTGGATCACATCTGTTCATCATAGGGTCTTCCTATCGCAGAATGACAAGAAGCAATTGCACATATTCCCATATAGTCACATTTAAACTTATATAAAGTATAGCGAAGGAGATGTGCCTGGCACACACACACACACACACACACACACACACACACACACACACACAC
>OU015750.1:42001899-42031472 GCA_907169655.1 Acomys percivali | reverse complement strand
CACACACACACACACACACACACACACACACACACACACACACACACCAGAGTCCCAATAAATCTTTTTATGCTTTTCTCATCCCTAAGCCTTGCTTTTCACTTTAAAAATCTCTCCCTTAGTTATGATTTAGATATATAAAATTTTAATATACGAGGGACATTATGTAAATACACTCCTTTATAAAATTTCCATGATCTTTATTAATTCATTAAAACTATCTTATCAAAATTGTTACCAGGCTTTAAAAAGTTCCTTATTTAAAATAAGCCATTATTGCACTATTCTCTGCATAAGAAATGCAAGAAGGAATTAAACTTTTCACTCTATATCCTTCACTACCTTAAAAGCAATGTAAGGCACTGAAATCTTGTTACATTGTTCATACTCTTTTATACCAAGTACAATAGAAGAATTTATTTCTACATGTAACATTTGCTAATATTCTTTTATTTTTACCAAATGTAATTTTTGGTTTTCCAACAAATTGTTTTTGTTAACATCTTGCATTTACTTTATTTAATAGGATCCATTTATTTTTCATTATAATAATCTGAAAGTCTAAGAGTTGAAAAGTAGATGTAATAAAAGCACTACAGATGATTAATAAACAAAAGACAGGTCTTTGGATTTCTCAAAGTATTGAATGAATTTATTAAATATTCAGTACAGATTCTGGATAGTATTTTTAAATTGTCTGGTTAATAAAGGACGGGTTTATGAATGGATCAGTTGGTAACATAGTTGCACAGAAGTGTGAAGACAAGAGTTTAGGTCTTCAGTACCCACATGAGTGCCAAGTGGGTATGAAAGCCCATATATAACCCAACAGCTAATAAATGGAGAAAGACCAAAGAACAAGCTGGCTAGCCAGACTCTAGTTGTTGGTAAACTTTGGCTTCAATTTGGAGATCCCTATGAATAAAGTGTAATGCAATCAAGGAAGACTCCCGAAGTCAGTTTGGGCCTCCACAGGCAGGAACACATGTGTCCAAGTATACCCATTCACACATGTGCAACACACACACACACACACACACACACACACACACACACACACACACAGACAAGCACTCAGTTACACATGCACAGAGACACAAAAATAGGAATGTAGAGAGTGAAACAAAGTCATTTTGGAGTCTCCATTCTATTTCATCTTCATCATCCTCAGTCTGGGTGTCTGTAAAATGGGGAATAGATTTACTTTAAATGTTCATCACGGAGTTTTAATATGATATTACATAATTGAATGTTTAGTATGTATGTATTTAACACTAAGGTGGTGACTCTATTTTATGACCATTATAAGAACTGTAATACAAACACCTTTTAGCTATCATAGAAATAATAGTAGATGGCCATGACTCTAACTTGTAGTGGAATGTTCTGCTCACTGCCTATATAACTTTGAGAGTTGGTTTGTGAAAGACTGGAGTTTAAGACATGGTGATGATATGAATTTTAAAACATACAAATGCACTTTGGATTTATTTCATAGGTGGAAGAGTTTTTGTGTGCATGTGTAGAAGCTGTTTTTTTTTTCTCCTTTATTTTTAAAACATTAACATGATCTTCCACATACCTTAACGTGTGGACATATCCACTACACCCGTTATTCTCCCACTGAAAACGTTTTGAAGGCCATCCACGTTTTGATTTCCTAGTCAGTGTGGTCGTATGAACAAACAGCATTAGGATCTGCATTTAAAATAGCCTGGAATCCTACAAGGGCTCTGCTTATTTTCTAGTCTTGTTACTTTTTAAAAAGGGGGAAATGTGAACTCTTAAGGCGTTAACAGTCTGTTTTGTGCAACTCAGATTTGATCTTCATTCTAGCAGCCGGGGAAGGAAGATGAACATCATATTGCTGTGTCTATAGAACAAGGAAGTGAAAATGTGACAAACGCTGAGGCGGGAGGTATGAGCCACGTTTTCTCAATAGCCAGGACGGCATAGGCATATGCACTTAAATTAGAGTGAATATGTGCACAAGTAGACAAAGACACTGACCTGACTCTTATATGGTAATTGAAAAGAGAAAAATAGTGATGAGCTTCAAATCTGATCCAGGTTCAACATTAATGCAGCTGCGTTGTTCAATGCACTGAAGGTACTGTAATATCTTCATGGCGCTTAGGCATAATGAAGTAGACAAATGACCTAGCGACAAATGATGAGAGAACTGCGAGTCCACAGAACGACAGACACTGTTTCAGAAGTGTGCAGTGGCTTGAATGTGAAATGTCTCTTGTAGTCTCAAGCATTTTGTGAAGGTCCCCAGCTTGTGACAGTGGTTATCTTCAATCAGCATTTCTTCTATTCAGCTTCCTATTTGCTTTCGTGGCTCTAATGCCACAGAATAGGGTTCACCACAGCAGTTCATATGACCTAATACGAAACTTTGAAATAAAATACTTTGTGAAATAATCTGAAGCATGAGACCTTTTCTTGCCAAAAACTTTGTATCATCCTTTCTCTCTGTAATTAAAGATTATAAAATATTTGCTATAGATGAGATTCTAGGAGGAAAATCCAAATTACTTGCCCGTAGAATCACTTCTGACCTCTCCCTCCACCTTAAACTTCCCCCTTCTGCTGAATATATGCCTTTTCTTTTCCTGAATTTTCCTTTGTCCTTTATAAACTCCTAGTACTTTAGAATGTGGACACTGAAAGTAAATTCCTAGATTAATTGTGTTAATACAGAGCATGTGAAAACACACCAGCAAGCTCAGTGAGTTTTATTATATTGTTTAGTTTATTTCCAGCCACATTTTGACTGCTTTTTTTTAACATAATAACCAGAATGTAGTATCTAGCATTCTAGGTTTGCACAGTAATTTATTAACAGTTTGCTTTATTCTGAACAGACAGTGGCACACTGGGGTCATGAGTGTTCCGGAAGCATGCCCAATATATAGCATGCATCATTTATTTTGAACTTTCACTTAAATAAAATCATTCTCTGTTATTTATGGGTATTCTACTAATGGTTTTTTTTTCTGAAACCACATTCGTTTGACCTATGACTAGTGCATATAAGACTACAACGCTTAAAATCTTGATGGTTAAGTGGGTAAAAGCCGTTCATCATGTGTTAGCAATTAGAGCCTAACTGAACTCTTGACCTTTTCATAGTCCTTTGTCTCCCTTTTCTCTAAGATTCCCAAGCTGATGCTGGCTCAAACTAATCATGTAGGGTAATTATTCTCTCCATATGTTTCTACTTACATTTATTCTTTATGTGTTCATCCTTCTACGCACCTAAACGCACAGTTGTCTCACTCCAGACTGATGTATTGGAAATTCTTCCATGATCCTCCAACTGACAGGATGTGATGTCAGTCCCCAGCAGTTAGCATGATTTCAACAAACCATTACTGGTGAAATCAGTAATCCTGTCCCTACAAATTCATTAGCAAAGGTTCTACACTTTCAAATTGATTTGCACTTGAAATATTAATGTACATCAGGGAAACAGTGAATGTTATAAAAGATTTCCAAAATAGAAATCTCAGTTTTTATAGAAATACATAGCTGATCAAGGAAGGCATCCCATAGCTGACTTGTTTTTGATGGACATAAACCAGGGTGTCAGGAAAGCCAAGGTTACACAGAGAAACCTTTTCTCGAAAAACCACCACCAAGAACAACAACAAAAACAAAGACGAAAACAAAACAACAACAACAAAAACCCAAGGGTGTGAGGATGCTGCAATATGAAAAAAACTTTCTGGGTATATTTGTGTTCGCACAAGAAGGATGGAAAAACAAGTTTCTATTAATGTTTTATTTTCTGAGAATTTCATACATATATCCTTTGATTGGAAAATGTGCATTATTCATATAGTTTTATGACACAGGAAATTGTGTGTTGTGAATATTTCAGCGGTGTTTTAAAACTTTGTATCTAAGCTTATTCATTTATGCTGAGTTTGTTGATGAATCTTTAAAATCACTCAATTCTTTGAAACTCACAGAAACTAGTGTCTATCCAAGGGATATATTAAAAATTTGCGTGGTTATACATGGCTCATAAAACATTAAGTCTTGTTCAAAAGATTATGTGCCCTTGAAAGCATTACTTGTGTAAATAAAAATCCAACATTTGTTATTACTGTTTAAACATTCACATTTTTTACATAAGCTTTAAACTGACATTGCTTCATAGTTAATGTTACATAAACATATGAATTTACCAACAGATCTATGCAAAGAGGTGACATTAACAGAAGAACAAAGAAGATGTGACATCCATGGGGGTGTTCAGTTATTGGTATGTAAATATTAATTTGATGGTATTTTGTTTTGTTCAACAAGAGAACATAGACAAACAAAATGACATGTCAAGTTATTATATAGAATAACTGTTCATAATTTTGTATTTAATTTAAAATAGTTTACCACCTCATATTTCTTAATATACCCTGAATGTCTCCATGTATTCAAAACGAAACATCACCTTCATCTTGTTTCCAAACACCTTCTGATAATTTCATGATAATTACCAGGTATAAACTCACCAACACACTAGCTAATTAAGATTAAATTGCAGTCTCTTTAGTAAGTAGAGAAGTCAGCCTCTTATTTCTACAATGTCTGTCATTGAAATGATTCTAATTGTGACTCTCTCATCCACTGATCTAGTCAAAGTTAGTTTCAATTTGTAAGTTTCAAAATCTCATTTTAGGGAGAGAAGAATATCAGTTTTGTATTCTAAAGTACTTTCCTAGTTGACAACTTACATTTGTTTTATTTGATAGGGTACATGTATTGCTTGTAAGTAGATGATATTTATTGATTAGATTTTGACAGAACCATCAGATGACTCTAAGCGAAAAGGGCTATTTGGGTTTTGCCTGTACATATGAAATATTGGTTAAATACATACAACAGGATTTGCACATTGGCTAAGGAAAGTGTAAGTGCTGCCTTGAGATCATATTGAAATATTCTTCCCATATTAACCTTGTTAACATCAGATTCTTCACCTATGAATTCAGAGTGTTATAATTTGTGTTTAGTTTAGATATTTTATGTGATTTTACACATTTTACTTATCATTTTTATTATAGCACTAAGATGGGAAAATTATTTTACCATAAGTATTTAAAGTGAAATAATTTTTTGTTGATAATTTTCATGGCCATAATACTACACTGCCCCAAATCTCCAGAGATGACTGAAGGAATGCTTTCTTAACTGTCTGGAGTTGTTGTAAATGTCCCTAGTTATAGGAAGGAATCTCATAGATGGAGTGGTGACTCTAATTTGCAGAAAACAACAAATGATCTTTGGCATTTATTTTCACAAGTATATATTACAAATGTTTCTTTAAATTTTTAACAAATAATGTTATGCATACCTTTACTTCTTATCAGTTGCCTATCTCTTAAAATGCTTCAGATGTGTGGTTTTTATTTCCAGCTGCCATATCAGCATGAAAGTTAGATTTGACTTAGAAAGCATGGCTGAGGACCTCAGCTCGAACGGCAGCCTTCGTGCATTCCACCTGTGTTTTTCAGCCTCAGTCCTTTTGAATGAGGTTTTCAGATATTAGAAAAGAGTAGAATGTTTTCTTCAACTCATCTTTATGTTAACTTAACAGATTGTCTCGGAGCCTTTTCCACAAAAAGATGTGACTCGTTTGGCTATGGCCACAGATCATAGAACAGAAAATAAGGCAACCTCAGAAATGAAAGGTGAGATCTATAATTTATGTGTCATCCTCAAGCAAATCGGGGGGGGGGACTATATTGTACTAAACAAAGATTTTACCTGTTTCTCACATGGAATGTTAAGTCTTAATAAGATTGATATCTAACCCAGTTTCCATAAAGGTTGAAATTGAGTGTGGCACTAAGGCTGCTGAATTGCTCAATAGATGATATTGTAATATCATAGATAGTATTGTAATATCTGAGGAGTAGTAAGACATAATAAGTACAGACAGGGTGTTTCTGAGCACAAAGAGTATAAAGAAATCATAACAAGTTTGTATAGAGGAAAATGATGAAATTCTTTAGAAGATGAAACACAGAGTACTGGAAAGGCAGGAGAAATAAAAATGATTGCATGTTTAACTACGTCAAGTCAGGATGGGCACTGATGTGCACTCCTCCTTTCCTCTCCACTGTTGGGGAGGCATTGAACATGGGAGTACTTCAACATGCAGTCCTGTTCGAATATTATAAACTAACTAGAAACCTTGCTGGTGACTCTTACTTGAATAAGTGCTAGTGTACAGTAATGGTTTGGTTCTCAAGATAGTATTTTATAGCTCATGGCAACATAACCCGAAGCAAACTGGAACCCCTCTGAGTGATACATACAGACACGCATACACTCATGACTTAATTACAAAATGAAAACCATTCCCTGTGGGATTAAGGCTTCATCTAAAGGTTTAGGACCCGGTCCATTCATTATCAGTACAAAAATTCAACTTTCGTTTTAGTATGTTTAAACATCTGTACTTATATTTATGTCTTTCATTTAATATGTGATGTCATAAAATTTGCTTTAATTAAATATGTGCATTTATCAGCAAAGCCGCACATAGGAGTCATGACATCAACGAAAGTACAAGAAGGACAGGAGAGCAATGAAAGACTGGGGACACTGGTATGTAAATGTCATTGTTATTTGACCATGTAGCTAAGGGTAATATAAGTATATGAATTGTGACACTATTATAGATGTATGCAATTAGTCACAATTTGGCATTTAATTTTAAAGTACTTTAGCTCATTATGATTTTAAACATATTCTTAAAGCCTGAGCAAATTTGGAGAAAAACTTGATCTTTCCTTCTGTGGCAAAGACGTTCCTGAAGATTTCCCATATCTTCCAAGTGCATAAACATTGCATTTTAAACATTGCACCTTTAGATTACTGATTTTATATGACCTCATGATATGTATTAAGCACAAAATAACTGACCTGAGTGCCCATGACATGGAGAACACTGCCCACAGAGGCCAGAAGAGGGCAGCATATTCCATGTGGAACTGGAGTTTCCAGAGGTTAAGCACCACCATGCAGGTGCTGGGAATAAACCTGGGTTCTCTACAGGAACATCCAGCCCTCTATCAGCTGAATACTTTCTACAGACAATCAAATACATTTTTTAAATCATGAAAATTGTTACAAATTAGGCCATTAAAAAGTTTATGTACATAAAATGAGCTATTTGTAAGATGTTGTCTTAATAAAAAATATAAGCGCTAATTAAACTTCAAAGCCTTCTCTTGCCACATACCCTCCTCTTCCTTCAAAGCAACATGTGCACAAAATTATTCTAAGTGCTTAAACTCACTTTTAGCAATTTTAAAATAAAATAATGTGTATAAATCTGTAACTTTCAAAAATACCCTCTTTTCTTTCCTCTAGAGAATGCAATGTAGAATGTGCTTTCACAAATTATGTTCCTTGGAGCCAATTTCCATTTATTTTCTTTAATATGTCCCATCCATTTACTGTTACCATTACTAAATGAGTTACTAAGTAAATGCCCACAGTGATTATGAACATCAAAGGCTTGTTAGCTTGTTGTAGCCTGTGGTGTTTAGCTAATATCATTAAACAAACAGCAAAGATGCTGGATCATTGCTTAGAAGTGCCTACATTATGAAACACACACATTAACATCTCTATTCCATTTCATCTTCATTAACACTAGTTTCATCTTCTATAAATTAGGGAATCGTTTTGCTTCAAAGTTTAACCATGTAGGTTTCATGACATTACATTATGTTTTAATCTTTGATATTGTTTTTGTTCTAAGATTAAGATGGGGATGCCAGCTTTACCATCAACGTAGGAAGCAATATATACCCATTTTCTGTTTGCATCCATGGCAGGAATACTAGGTTCTCATGAGTTTGAGTTTTCATACTTGGTAGTCGAATACCTCCTCACTCTTTGTATTTATTTGTGTCTCCATTAAAGGCTGGAGTTCTATATATCTGCTGTGTTGATATAAATTTGAAAACATTACAAATGAACTTTGGATTATTTTCCATAGGTGAAGGCTTTATTTGTGTGTGCATCGGCTTTTTATTTCCAAACATTAACATAAATTATCTGCTTTTAAGATATTTTTAAATTTTTCTTTCTTTGTTAACATATCCTTGACCCCTACTATTCCATAAAAATCATTCCTGCTGGTCTTCCAAGTTTTATTACTCTAGTCCAAGTTTTCTTTTGGCCATATGAAGGCCACACATAGAATTGATTTAGGTAATCAATAATAGGTTCTTTATTCAAATGATGTAGAATCCAGTAAATGCTTCCTTGGACATCTCACCTCATTACATTACAATGGGACATTCTGATCTCCTTGAAGTAAAAGGTGATTTTGTGCAACCCACTTTCAAAATTACTTTTCCAGGCTATTTCTGAATCTCTTCCACGGAGGCACAATGTGGATCACTTAGCTGCAATTGAGCATCAAAGAAAGAAAAATGTGACAAATGGCGAAAAGGAAGGTATGAGCTAAAGTTTAATGGTAGCCTTTGATAGAACGTTTATTTAAAGAAGGATGGCTTTAAATATATTCTAGTAGACAAAACTACTTAACTATTTCTTATATCATAACTTAAAGGAAAAGTAGGGTAATAACAAAACCTAATTCAGTTACCTAACCAATTGAGTATGCCACTGAACTGGCTGAATTATTAAGTAAATCATTCAGTGGTGTAACCTTTGCATAGTGACCTCATAGAGACATGGAAGTCAATGGTCAGAATGTTGTTGATAGTGCAAGGAATATCAGACACCGGGGAATGGTGTGCTGTGGTTTAGTATGTGATACCCTGAACAAGAAAGTTAAGTGTATGATCTGTTCATCACTGTAGAGAAACTGTGGAATATAACTTTAGCAGTCATGCTTCCTTGGCACTATGGAATATATCCCTCAAACTGTGAGCTAGAATGAACATTTCTTTTTCCTTCAGTTGATTGTTACCCTATTTTTTTTTCATTTCAGCTATGGAAAAATTAATACATACACAAAAGTGGTCCATAGAAGTGGGGACATTTGCTGTGATGAATCTTACCATGCAGTTCTTTGGCATTTGGAAAGGGTTTGCAGGGGGAATGTGGAAACCTTTGAGACTTTGAAGTAGAAATCTTACAGAGGCTTTATGGCTGGATATTGGGTGGTGACGGATATTTTGTCTAGAGAAGTGGTTCTCAACCCTCCTAATGCTGCACCCCTTTAATACAGTTCCTCATGTTGTGGTGATGCCAAACAGAAAATTACTTCGTTGCTATTTCATAACTATAAATTTGCTGCTGTTAGGAATCATAATGTAAATATCTGATATGCAGGATATTTGATATGCAACCCGTCAATGGATCATGACCCATAGCTTGAGAACCACTTCCCTGGGAAACGTAGACCCTGTATACCCCAGCTCATGATGTTTCAAGAGTGAGAAAGGATTATATAGAGATCTGGGCTACAAGCCATATGGATTTTATTCTGGCAAAGGTTCTGACTGATTGATTCCTGCCCATGCCCTTGACACTCCAATGATTCTGAATTTAGCAGTAATAGATGAATGTATTTAGCAGGGGAAGTTGCAAAGCAGGATAAAAAAAATCATCTTGTGACACCATTGTAACCAAACTTAACAAAGTCTATGGTGAAAGATGAGCAACAGTTTGAGGTGGGATTGTTTCGATGTGCATCTTGTTGAGGAAAGGCATTCCAAATGGCGAGTGGATCTAGACCCAACGGGGGGGCATGCACAAGCTGATGCACCAGCCAAGGAATATGCATACAGAGAACCTAGAACCCCTCTTCAGATATAGGGAATGGACACCTCATTCTTCAAGGTTGTGGAGAGAGTGGAGGACTGCTTCTGACATGAACTCTGTTGCCCACAATTTGATTGCTTCCCCTAGGTGGGGAGGTCCTGTGGGCAAACAGAGGAAGGAGATGCAGACTCTCCACATGAGAGCTGATAGGCTGTGGTCACATGGCAGGGGAGCAAGGCCCCCTGTCAGAGGTCCAGGCAAGGGGAATAGGGCAGAAGAGGGAGGGAGGGTGGGAACAGGAAGATACAAGCAAGTGGATAACAATCAGGATGTAAGATGAATAAATTATAATTAATAAATAAATAGGAAAAAGCTTGGCAGCATAGTTTATTCATTTATATAATACAGATTCCACACATATGGAATATGTAGTATGAAGAGAGGGAGCAACAGTTTTGCATCATGGATCCAGAAATCCACTGAGGCATTTATGGAAAGTAAGGAGTCCTTGCATAGTGAACATGAATAGCCATTGTGTGAAACGATGAAGGTGAAACCCAACTTTCAATTCAGATTTGGGAATATTGGAGATGTCAGAACAGAGAGACATTTGGTGAGGGAATCTGGATACATGCACGGAGTTAAGCCAGCTAAAGAGAGATCAGTGTGTACTGTGAGCACCAGATTTTATCTCAGCCCTGAGGAGCCCAGATGATTCTATTCTGAGCCCTATATACCAAACACAGAGGTGCAATATTTTTTTTTCTGAATTTTATCCATGCTTTAGTTTAAACATTCCTTGCATGCTCTAGCCCTCCATTTGAGTAAGAAGCTGTTTACTCTGTGTCCTTTATGTGTTGGAAATATGTCAGTTGTATTTTTGATTGTACAGTGGCTCACTTAAATGATTTTATTGAGTCTCAGAAGAAACTTAGGACTTTTGAGCAGTGTTGTGGCTGATAATGATGGGGAAGAATTCAGGAATTAAAATGAATGCATTTTGCACCTCGATATGTCCTATGGAGGCTAGATCATAATCTCGTTTGAAGGTAAAATGCACTCTGTAGGCTTTTGTGAATTGTTCTCTCAGGTGGCCTACTTAGGAAAGCTGTCATCCAGCCTGTTGGCAGGCAGCTTGTTGGTAGTGGCAGACGTTGATGTTTATATGTCATAGCCATGCTTGTTGCTTATTCTCTACTTATTACCTGAGGATCCAGGGTCAACATCTTGCTTCTTCTCCGGCTCATCTGAAGTATGACAGAATGCGTGCCTTCAACCTACAATTCAGAAGTAACCTTTCTTCACTAAATTATTTCCTGATATATATTTTGGTCACGGCACTCAAACAGAATGTGAAATCCATATAAAAATATAACATACAGGAGACTGAAGAACCTTAAAGGTCTTTAGAAAGTGAAGTACAGGAAAAGAGCTGTCAGGAAATGAAAAATCCAGTGTTTTACCATTTAAAGAAAGCACAAACACCATGGCCGTACAGGTGCATGTCTTTAATTCCAGTACTCAGAAGGCAGAGGTGGAAGAATCTTTGGGAGTGCACCATCCGCCTGAGCTCCATGAGTTCTGGGCCAGCTGTGGCCAAATAGTGACACCCTGGCTCTTTTTTAAAAAATAACTTTACAAACAAGTGTGGTCGTTCATCTTCTCCGTCTTATGTTTGGAGAGGCACAAAGCATTGTAGTGCTCCATCACACAGAACCACATCTGACTTACATAGCCTGAGTGGAAATACAGGTGTTCAGTCATACATGAATAGGAATCAATGACTCAAAATGGGCCACTTCTGAAGATAATGTCATATGGGCCAAAATTAGAGAACTGCAGTGAAGAGAGAAGCAAAGGTAAGTTGACAGGCTGTGGAGTCATCAAGCACAGAGTGTACAATTCAGTGAATGATTTCTTCTGATGTTTTGATGTTGTGAACCTGAGAGACGGGGCTAGGGGATTAGGCTCAGAAGGGAATAGAGTGACAATAAATTCTCACTTTGATGAGCCTCTCTTTGGGGACAATGACAGAATCCAGACTGTAGATCAGCAGTTCTGCAATTCTAGGTTTGTCCTTTGGGTGAAATGTGCTCCTGCTAGACCAATAGTATTCTGAGAAGTGTCTTGGGTGACAAAGCATCATGCACTTCCTGTGATGTCATTCCCATCACTTCTTTGTGCTTATTAAACTACAGGACAAGGATGACAACATCAAAATATTCATGGTCTAATAGGATGAACTCGCTGGAGTGTTTGAGTAAATATATGTCTTCAAATGATTTCCACCGGCTTGCACAGAAGCAGTAAACTCACAGGCTCCCGGTTGCGTCCTCTGCTCAGGGACATGTTTCTCTGCACCACTCAGCATGTTTTAAGTGGTCTAGCCTCTGCTCACATTTAAAGGAATCATCATCTGATTCTGAAAACCATTCCTAAAAGTTTAGATAAGACTTTTCCCTGTATTTTCTCACTCGTACTTCTGTCATTTTGTTTTCATAACCCAAGAACACTGAAAGTGCCAGGCACACACACATGTGGTGACCCAAATCTAAGCAGTTTATTATTTCCTAAGTTAGCCACCAGGATTCAATTCCCTAGTAAATAGGTGTCAATTTCTGGTTTACTTTGTTTCTTTATATATAACTTTTTTTTTTGTTTGTGAGGTTATTTTTTTATTACAGAAGGAATTTCATACTCAGGTCAATGCAACATTTTTTAGACTTGCTTCTATGATTAACTCTTTGACATATGAAATAAAGATGGATCATTACATTGTTGTCAATAACCTGACTGCCCATTATTAAAATGGAATATTGACATCTAAACCAAGAATCAGCAAAGACAGCTGGAAGAACATGCCAGCCAAGTAATATGGAGTAACCATCACCAAGGAAACAAGTAGTTTAAGATGCATAAAATATTTACCATGTGCTCGTTCCTCAGTCTTTGATCCCTGAAATCTGAAGCAAGACTTTGGCATTAATAACTCAAACGTCCTTTTTGGCAAAAAGTTATCTGAAAGACATGGTTTACAAACGACTAAAAAATAGTATGTAAAATTTTACCTTTCTCTTTGTGGTTTCTGCAAGTATGTCTCTGCACTCTACAGCTCACACTTGGGAATTCTGTACCTCTTAGGAATTCTGAGGGCTAGTTATTAAAGGGCACAGCTTTCCCAAAGTTTATAGATAGCTGTTGGAAAGGCAAATGCCATCTAGCACACCCTTGTTTCCAGATATGTGTACTTTTGTTCTCTCTGCTCTTCTCTATAAGCCATCACTTTAGTTTCAGCATTAGGATCAAGAACACGCAATGTCTGTGTTTAATGAATGTTTGTTAATGCTTCAAACTGCCATGTAATTCTCCAATAACTCCTCCCACTAGAGAAAAGGGACATCATAAAGAAACCACCTAAGTGGGTTACATAGAACAGAATCCCCTGAGACAGAAAATTAAGCATATTGGGTGAGGTGTAGCACACTGTGTAAGTATGCACTTATTGATGTGTGTTGCCTAATTTCACGTACTTTTCCAGCTAGTGAGCAATGTGGAGTATTTCAGGGTCCCAGGATTTTTATACACCAATGCACTGAGTAATACTTCATTTTACACTGGAAACATGATTGCTGAGTATTTTCTTGAAACATTCTCTAAATTCAAGCTTGTATCATCTTACTTTCAGTCATTGTCTCAAAATTTAGCCTCTAACATACATGTATATTCTGCTAATATTTCTCTTCTACCATATTGATTACAGTATGGCTGCAAAGCACATTAAACTATTAATCTCTAAGTATTTATAAGTGGTTTATAACCCTTTAGCAACTTGAATTTGTCCTGACTCTTACATTTTAATTGTTCATCTTTCTTGTTTTTTGTTTGTTTGTTTATTTTTGTAATCCCAATCTGGTATTGACTCTCCCCTATAATTCCATTTTGTCTGTTCTCCATCTATGTCTGTTCTTTTTTGTCTTTTCATTTCCACCCTCTTATGCACCAAACCTCAATGATGGGTCTCGCTCCAGACTTTCCTGATGGAAATCTGTCCCCAAATCCTCCTATTGACTAGAAATAAACCCAATCTCTAGCGCTTAGTGGGACTGCAATAAATAATTGCCAGGTGACACTTGACTTTCTGAATATTAAAATGGCTTAAGAACTTCTTCATTTATCGACTAGCTACACTGTGAAAGAATTGGTTGTAATATTAATGTTCAGAAGGAAGACCAGTAAAGGACTCCAAATAGGGATGCCTAAACTCCTAGGAAAACATAGCCAACAATGGAGACTCCCTATAGCCGACAGTCTTCCCAAGGAAAACAAGAAAAAAAGAAGTGAACAAAATATTTTTGGATAATTTTGTGTTCACATATGATACACAAAAGTAACAGTAGCCATGAGATTGTACACTGTCAATGTCAATATTTCAGTGGTATTTTTAAAAAAATGTGTCTGAGTGCTTCTTTTGTGTTGATTTTGTTAATTTTTAGGTGAATACATGAAATGCTTCAGTTCTCTGAACCTGGTGCATTTTCATGTCTGTCCCATGGGATATATTTAAGTCTTATGTGATCACAAGTACCTCATGAAAGGCTAAATAAAGCATCAACTAAATAGCTAGACTATTGAAAGTATTCTTTGGGTAGCTAGAGCTTAACTGTATATAATCTTTTGTATTTATCTCTATGTAATATTTTTGACAATATGATTCATTGTGTTACAGTTAAAATTGGTTAAATGTCATTCTTTATCATCAGCTACAAACAAAGGTGTGACATTAGCAGAGATCCCTGGGTGGAGAAATAAGAATGAAAAAGCTCCAACTTTGGTATGTTAAATTTGAATTGAAGATACTCATCTAAAATTGTTCTATTTTGAAACTAGAAATCGTAAGAAAATAAAATTACTTGTACAATTTTCTTGTAACAATAATTAGTCACAATTATTTAATTTTGAAGATGTTTTTACATTTGTAATTGGCTAATACTCTATTGTATCAGTTGTGTTGATTAGGGTTATTTTCCATTTGGAGATTTAATATCCCACTGTATATTTTAATTATCATTTCAGTGACAGCGGTAAGGTATTGTTGATCTCTGACCATCAGCATACGAAGTGAGAAACACATTTTTACTAATTTTTGTAGCCATGACATCTGAGTCTTCCTACATGGTTAATAAAATAACCTCTTTAGGCTACATTAAATTGTGAGTTATTTGGTTGTAGATGAGAGTTTAACATATTTGATGATGTGATTTTAATTTGATAAGCTATAAATAAATTTTGGCACAGGTGGAGGTATTGTTTGTGTGTTGTGTGTTTATAGTGTTTAACTTTTATACTACTACTAATAATTTAAATGTAACCTTTTTGACATATTTTTGACAGTGACTCTTATATCTAGGGTAGCCTTCATGTTGACTGTCATTGTCAGTGGCCATATGAAAACAAAAGTCAGACTGTAATTAGGTAGCATGTTTAAGGTTTTCTCTTCAAAAATGTGGAATTCTGATGAAGTGTTTCCCTTATTTGGTCATCTCATTGCTTTGCAATGTGAAACTTTGGTTTTTTCCCAAAAAATAGAAGGATGTTCAACCCTATTTTAATATTAATTTTTCACAGATTTTCTCTGCACTTTCTTCAACAAAAGAGAATCTGGATCACTTACCTGACACTATGGATCAAAGAAAAGAACATAATACAAGTCTAGAAATGAATGGTAAAATCCTTATTTTGTATGTAGCCTTTTGAAAAAAATAGCTACATAAATCAAGACAATACTAATGGATAAAGATAGCTGTGTATTTCTGTCATACAGTAGATTAAGTGACTATAAAAGAACAGCATCTAATCCATATTCTGAAAATGTGAAATGGAATCTTCCACTAAAGCAGTCAAATTGCTCTAGGCTGCGGTACTGGAGTATCAGTAAGGCATCACAAAGTATAGGGAAAGCAGAGGAGCAAAGGATGAGAAGAATTACCAAGTATCAGGAAAAAAGGAAAACAAGGAAGAAGTGTGGGTTTTGATTCAATTAAAATAGTGGTTCTTCAGGATAGAAAGAAGATAATTGACCTTCCAATATGTAACATTGTCAGGAAATGAAGATGTATATATTACTGTTTAATTTATTTCATTTCATGTAATTTTGTGAGTAATGATTGGAAGTATCCTTCGTAGATCCAACATCGCATACATTTACTTATTTAGCAACAATTCAGTTTGTGCTAAATGGGAAATTGACAGGTTTCAGGCCTGAATATCTCTGTAAGCAATCTTTAACTTCAAGCCTGTATCTTGTTTTTAACTGTTGTCATAAATTAATTCATTCTTTAATAGTTGTGCATATCCTGCTATGTTTCTTCTTACACCATACAGTATGTCTATTATGTATAATCATGGACAATTTTTAATACATCAATCTCTAGGGACCCACTTTATTACCTCCCTGAGAAGCAAAATGTTTCGATTGTATCCATCCTCCTCACCTACACTTCCCAGGGCCAACCTCTCCCCCACTCACTCAGCTTTGTGTTTTCTTTAAACCTATCAAGACCAATTTATGCCGCCCAGTCATTCTATGTGGCTTTCCACGGGAACATGGCCACCCTATAACAGTGTTTCAGCTAACTGACTTGAATGCATCCATTTATCAGCAGAGCCAGGGAGAGAGGTGACAACCAGAGTGGAGCAGAGAGAGCATGGTGGCCAAGGAAAAGTCCAGCCACTGGTACGTTAGATATTTTACTCATGGGCTCTCATTGTATGCCATTTTGTCTCGTTAAACATACTCAAGTATGTCTATTCTGATTTGAACTCGTTAGCATGTTATAGAGTTTGTATATACTGAGTTTTAGGCAAAATTCAGGAAGCTATTTGGTAACAGAATAGCCATGCTATTATTCAGTTTTAAATATATGAAGACTCTAAGAATATCCTAAAGATTGTAAGGAACTAAAATATTTTTATTTAAATACTAAATTGTGACTAATTATTTGTGTTTTATGTGTCTATTGTGTGTAATGCTTTCATTTTTAAGTTATCAACATAAATAATCTTTAATGTTTCTATACTAGTTGAAATGTGTTGGCAACCACTGTTCTATGAAAATATTTCTTCTTATTTTCTACTTTTTTAAAATAAGCAGACATATGAAGACAAAAGTTAGACTTTATTTTGATAATAGGTATTACGTTCTCTCTAAATACCATAGGATTCCCTAATTCTTTTATGAACTAAGCTTGCTACTTTTGAAATGAAGAATTCAAATATTCTTAGAACTTAGAAGGATATTTATTCCCATTTATTTTTATATTAAATTTAACAGATTTTCTGTGAGCATCCTGCAAAGAAGCACGATGTGAGTAATTTAGCTGTGATGACAGATCAAAGAAGACAAAATAAGAATACCAGAGAAATGAAAGGCAAGAGATGTATTTTATAAATACTCATTGAAGTAATATTTGTGCAAATCATGAAAACAAATACATGTCAGTAGACAATGATGTTTTCTTGTAGTAATTCATAATTCATAGTAGGATTGACATTGCATCCATGTCTACCCTCACTATCCATGATCTCAGACAGACACACACATACATAAATAAAAATACAATTTTACATGAAGATCACTTACATGAAGTTAAAAATGAAACTTTTTTAAAGTTGGAAAAGAAAATAAATAGAAACAAATACTATAACACCATAACTAAATTTCATTATTTTTCTACCTAACAAAAAGTTATTCCATATCATATTCATGTAACTTATACTATTATAACTATATCAATTCTTGTTGCATGTCATTCCAGTCTAATGCTTCTGAAAACTAATGACAAATCAAAACATCCTGTAAAAAACTAAACCTTAAACTAAAGATTTGAACTATATAATTGAACAATATAAAATTAAAATACAGTACTTATAACTAGGTTAATTATTTCTACTTTAATAAAATACATTCATCTTATCTTCTATTTAGTTGTAGTTTCTTTTACTTAAATATGTACATTTACCGACAGGTCCTTGCGAAAAAGAGATGGCAACAGAAGATGAAAGAAAGTATGATACGCATGAAAGTGTTCAACCATTGGTATGCAATAATTTAAATGGAAGGTCTTACTAATATCATAAACAAAATATGCAACTGAAATTACATATCAGATCATATTGTAGAACAATTGATCATATTTTAATATTTAGTTGTTAAATATTTTAGCTTGTTATTCTTAATATATTTTTAGAGTCTGCATGAGTTTAGGGCTAAACATCAACTTTCTGTTTCTTGTCAAATTTCTTTCTGAAAATTGCTTGAGTTCCTAGTGTATAATTCAATAACACGAACAATAGTTTAGATATAAATACGTATTTTAAATATTAATGTTTTACTTGGGGGAAGTCTGTGTGTGGAGAGAGAAAAAGAGACAGAGATAGGGAGACAGAGAGAAAATACAAATGTGTGGCAGGTGCACATACAAATACATGTAGGGGTTATAGGTCAGTCTCTGGGTCCTTATTCTATTACTCTGTATTTACTGAGACTAGGTCTCTCACCGAACTTAATCTCATCAATTTGTTAGATTCAAAAGTGGAAACAGTGCTATGCTTCTCTTGTTTGTGTGAGTACTGACTCAAGGCCTCATTTTTCTACTATAGACACTTTGCCAACATAAATATCCTCACAGCCACTACCACTTAAAGTTGTAAAGAAGATATATGTGATACCCTTACAATTTTATTGGCGTTAAGGGGTGATCATTCCCAGTCAGTCAACATTTCTATTTCCAGATCACCAGTCGGTATTTACAAAACGTAAATGTTGAGTCCTTTCTTTATGATCTCCAGATGTGTTTCATGTGTCCACAGAGGGAGCGAGAGAATCTAGGTGCATTTATTTACTGTGGTGGTTATTAGCATATAGGAAAATTGCATCTTGGGACATTTTGTGGCAAGCATATAAGATAAGAGATTTCTACTTTATCTTTATTTCAATGGTATAAATTGGCAAATATTAATGTTTTGTGCATTGATTTTCATCACCATTACAGGTAGCTCATGTTGATGTATTTGGTATACCGAGTTCTCATTTTTAAAGAAAAACACCTAGTAGTATATGCTTTATAATGCCACATTCTAACTCTGCTTGAAGTGTTCCTGAGAGTGGTGTAAATATTTTGATATTGAATATAGTTCTTCTATTGCATAGCCATTCTGTAACAAAAATTACACACTAAGCATTCCAGGTAAGAGTCTTTGACATGGCGACAAGATAGAAAAGCCAGTCAGCTGAGAACCCTCATTTGTCACAATACATGCTTAATATGAAGAATGCACAGGGTATTAGAACAAAGAATTATCAATGTAGTTTGCAGCTCCTCTTGTTTGTAAGCAGAAGAATAATTCTGTGATCGGAGTAGATGGACATGCAAGATTATAGCTGTGCATTAATGAATCAGAACACAATAGCCACACCAGTATCTAGGATGGTGACACATTCATCTCAGAGGAACAATATCTGGTTTTTTTGCACTCCAGATGAACCAGGAAGCAAAGGGTAGAAAAAACTCTTGTCACAAGCAATTTTATACATGTAAACAATGCATGAGAAAATAGCAAATTAAGTCCTTAATCATTACAAAACTTAACAAAAAGAAATAAATAAGCGTGCCTATGCTGCTGAAGAAGAGCTTCCAAAAGCAGCAAACCATGGCAAGTTCCATACTACATTTAATATTTTCATGCCATCATTTTAATAAAACCTAAATACATATCTACTTTAACACTCGTTCACTTTATTCAAATAATATCTTATTGTAATTTTTACCTGTCAGTATTTAGAGTTTACATGTAGTATGTCAGTGTGTGTGTTAAGAGAGATGTATGCATGTGGTGATATTTGTTTGTGTGTGTGTGTGTGTGTGTGTGTCCACTGAGTGCACCTCGGTCCATACAGCCTCCTGTCTCTGCTGCACGCAGCAGTGGGTTTATATTTACCCACAGGCAGGCAGGCATGCATGACCACACTGAGTTTTTTTTACAGGTTGCTGACATTTCAAGATCAGGAGCTTATGTTTACACAGAAAAATAGTCTCTCCACCAAGCCATCTTCCTAAACACCTCAAGAATGTATCCCCATTTTATCCACCAGAAAAAAGACTAATGCAATCTTTTCTTTATTGTCAATGTGGCATATTATTTTTTATGAAATATATCTCGTTTTCCCTTAAAACAACTTCACTCATTGAAATTCCTATAAGTGATTATTACTGTACCACACTACATAAGAACTTACATAACTTCTTACATATAAGAACTTACTTTATATGCTACTGTTTAAAAATGAATTCTTGGTACATTTTCTTCATCTTACGTTCTTCGTGCCCCCTCTTGTACAGTGTTCCTCGAACCTTGAGGGGATTACGCAGGTGTATCATTTAGGGCCCACCACTCTACCATTATTGAAATTTTTGTCTGTCATGGGTTTTTGTATTAACTATTGTCCACTGAAGTAAAAGTTTCTACAGTGAAATAACACTACTGTGTGGATATAAACATAATGCAGATTGAAAATATGGCCACTTAGCAAAATCAGTGGTAGTAGCTTTCTCCCTAACACATGTTAACTCTCTAGCCATGGACTCTTGCCCAGGCTTACAGGTCAGACAGGAGAATCTTCCTGTGGAGTGAGCCAAACTCCAACCAGAATGTGATTGCTACCTCCACGACAGACAAGACATTATTGGCAGTTAACAATTGTTCAGGACGGGGTGTCATTGGCTTCAGTGGTGTAGCTTAGGATATATTTACTTATATAGCTGAGCCCTTGCCTCAGTAAGTAACTACCCACATGCACTCAGGCAAGTAACGCTAATGAAAGCCAGTGGGTCACACAAAAGAAGAAAGGAGAGCAGCAAGACAGCTTGGTGGGAATAAGAGTTTCAGTAGAAAAGGCAGGAAGTGAGAGGGGGAAAGAAGGGGTTAAAAAAGGCACGTGTTCATTAATGCATCAAACTGTCAAATGATTAAATATTTTAAAGATTTTAACACACACACACACACACACACACACACACACACTATATTTTCCTCAGAAAACAATGTATAATTTTATCCTCAAAACTTCTTGTTTTTGACATATGCTGTCTTTCTGAGTACATTTCCCCCATCTTTTCATGCTTGGCCTATGTGGTAATCTACAGCTACATGAAAAAAAAATGTTGGTCTTCATTTAGACAACCTTGTAAGGCACTCTACTTAATAGTTTGCATTACAACATAATCATCCTTGATTTCCAGTGTTTTGCTTTGAAATGAGAAACTAAGCTGTCTTTTCAGTAATGAATGGGAGTTCTTTGTTAAAATCTTTCTTGGCTCTGATTTCAACAGATCATCTCTGAGCCTATTTCACAGAAGGACGGTGTCTATTTACCTAAGATCCCAAATCAGAGAGGAGAAAAGGTGGCAAGTGGACAAATGAAAGGTCAGAATTACATTTAGGTGAAAGCAAATTGGTGGTGTAATTACTGGGGTCAGGAGCCCCTGGTGTATGTTGTAAGCCATTGAAAATTATTTATTACATATATACAGAGAGTTCAAATAGGACTCAAACAGCAATAAGTTTGGTACCAAATTTAGCATAGGTTTAACAGAAATGCCACTTTAAGTCAAATTCAAAATATTCAGGGATCTGAGAACTATTGGGCTATAATGAAGATCAGTAAAAATAGGAAGATTAATAGGAAATACATGAAATATGAGTACTAGAAAAATGAAGCAGAAACTCATGGTCCTGTGTGTGAAAATAATACTAAAAGCTTGCCCTTCCCCCAATCCAGAAATGAAAGAAGTAGGCATGTGACACTAGTTTAGGTTTCACATACCGGAGTGACAATAAAAATTTTTTTTCACAAAATGTAAAGAACTCAAAAGAGATGCTTGTTCTAATGCAATAAAATTGTCACACTCAGTAATGACTTTCCATGATGGATGAGTCTTAAGGGAAGGAAAGAAGTTTGATAGAAACATGGACAAAGTGTTCTCAGATGGGAGGGATGTCACAGTCAGAGATGAAGGAGGGAGCGGAGGAGTATTTTGATTAAAATGAAGGTTTTAGTGAAGCATCAGTGCTGAGCTAGAAAATGGTGTATGGGGTGAGTTTGAATGTTTCTGTGGTATTTAAAAATGATATCTCTGAGGGTTTGTTCATTGTTTCTAAACATTGATACAATGCAGTGTCTGCCCAAATAAAACCCTGATATGTTTGGTAATTTCCAATTATCTGTCAATAAATATATCTCCAAGAAAGAAGAGAGATAGCAAAGTGATGATTAATCTTACTCCTTTTGAAAATAAAATTTTGATTTTTAAAAATGTTTTATGTGTTCTTTCACTTACTGTATATTGTTTTTGGGGGTGACAGGGGCACATGAGTCAGCTCTCTCCTTCCACGGTGTTGGTCCTGTGTATCAAACCCAGGTCGTCAGTATTGGCAGCGAGTGCCTTTACCTACTGAGCCAACTTGCACTTCTCTGTTGCTATAAAGACTGTCACTTTATTGAACTTTTCTTTGTACTTTGTTTTAAATGTTTGGGTTTTTCAGAAGAACCAAACTTACTTGCGACATCCAGAGAGAAACAGAACAAAGATGCTGGCAACAACAACAGTCAGCCCTTGGTGTGTACTTTTTTTAAATTTAAAAGTCTCACTTAATGCATCTGGTTAATAATACAGCATAGACCCAGGAGAATACCATTTCATAATGCATGGCAGAGTCTATAGATAGTTTAATATTTAATTTGAAAATTTCTGAAATATATATATATATATATATTAGAATACTCATAAAAGTTTTATGAAGTTTTTCCTTTAAAGTGAGGGGGATTTTTTTTTGAATCTTTGTGTCCCATGTGTATGCCTCCTTACATAATAAAGTAATAATGACTGAGGAGTATTCATAGTTTGGGTGATAATTCCTATCAGGACGAATTTTATGGGTTCCTGTTGACATTCAGTATCTGCACTGCCAAAAGTGTAGCTTTTCCTTCCTGTAAGTCTCTGATAGTATTTACACTATAGGAAAGTGGTGTCATAAGATCAATTCTGTTTTCTAGGATAAGAAAACGACACGTTCCAGAAAGGCACAGTTGATGTTTGTGTATACAAAGAATAGTTTTCTAATGTGTTTCATTCCAATGTAGAAATTTGGGGACTTTTATCCGATGTCTGTGTGTGCTAAGTAGAGTAGATAGAAGAATATATTAGATTGGACTCATGCAGATAGCTCATATTGGTACAAACACTGTCATAGCCTATTATTTGAATTACAGTGTAGGAATTTGATTTTCTTTGAGGCTGAGTTGACTTTGGTATCTAAATAGTTTAAAAAATTGCCTGCTCTTTACTTATAGGACTTTGGATAAATGACTTAAATTCACTGAACATGCTGACCACTTAAGATAGTGTGTGTAATTTTCTATGAGAGAAGCTGTCATATAGTATTAAAGCCATTTAATTTGATTTTTGGCAAATTCCACACAGAGAATTAAGTTTATTCCAAAATTGTAAAAAGTTAACATTTTGCCACTCATGTTTTAAATCTGAGTTAGGCTATAGCAAATTTCTTTTATTTCAAAGAGCTTCTTGGTGTCTGGGGGGGGGGGGTAGATAAAAATACAGTATGAAGCTTACAAGGTAAATTTCAATTAGTTTCCTAGTTTGTCTTTTTCCTTCTCCATGATTACTTAAAGGCTAAATTTATTTTATTTTAAATCAAATTAATTGTACATTTTTAACTTACTCTAACAATGCATTTAAGAATCAAATCAAATTAATATTCATAATTCTATCTTCAAAAAATTTTTTTCAAGAACAAGAACCGAGTAAGAATTGAGACAGACATGATGTCTGTACGTCCAGCTCCACCTCAAATGTAGCTGAGGAACTGTTGGTCAAACAAGCACAGTTAAAATGGAAACTATTACACAACTGATTATACAGGTCCACTGGAGGGGAATGTGCACAAAAGTCCACATACGCTTTATGCTGGATCATCTTCAGGCTTCCTCTTTGTCTCCCAAGAAGCATATTATAGATTTGATTTTAATTTAGGCTAAAACAATCACTTGCTACTAGATCCACACATCACATTCTCTAAATTGACTCTTCAATGTGACATCTCGCTAGTGAGAACAAAAAGGCGACACATGTGTCTTTTGACACAGATGACTCTTAACAGACAGTGAACATTTTACATAGCAAACAGTGATTCAAAAGAAAACTATGAGGTCAAAAATACTGTAGCGGCCATACTGAACCATACACAGAAACAGGTCTTGTTAATTTAAATTATGAGACTGGAACTGGGTAAAGTGACAAAGTTGATGAAAATGCAGTTGTCTTTATTGAAACCTGTCAGTATTCTTAGTAGCTAACTTTTGTTGCAGCTTAAACAAAAAAGGAAGATGAGACTCACCAACAAGATGGACACAGCAGAAAAGCCATCTTATGGCAATACCGCTGCTGCCGCTGCTGGTGATGTCGCTGGTGTCGGTGGTGCTGGTGGTGACACTGGTGTCGGTGGTGCCGCTGGTGCTGGTGCTGTTGCTATTGCTGATCTTCGTGTTAGAAAGGGATCCATCCTACACACACATTGTAGGAAGGCTCATAAGCAGCAATTTCCTCTCCTACCAAGAAAGCATATTGGGTAAGTATGGCACTATTTAGTATTATATCATTGTCATTCTCCAAGGAAACTAATTCTAATTTGGCCCAGTGTCCATGCTTAATAAATCTTATGCTTTTACCAGGGATGTTCACCCTTGCACTGACATTAAAAGAATATAATGAGATGCCGTTGTTTGCCATTATACTGACAACTGTTTAACTAGAAAGATAATGGCAGGGCTGTAATGCCTGGTGCAGTGTTGCTAACTGAAGTTGACAATTACTATTTGAAGATAAATTTGTAGCAGGTTTCCCTGTTTGCTTTACAATATGTTTTATATCCCCTCAGCTTAACTTCTACAATCAGATCTTTCCACAAAGACTTTAATTTAACGGGCACGTGCTTGGGTGTCAAGTTGACAAGGGGTGGGTTGCTCATAGTTATATTGTCAACTGGACAGGGTATGTAATAGCAAAGAGAAAACACCTGTGGGCCTGTCTATGAACAGTTATGTAGATGAGGTTACCTGAGGTGGAGAAAGCCGCCATTACTGCGGGCCACATTGTTCAGCAGGCTGTAGTTCTAGACTGAATAAAGGGAAGAGCAGAGGCTGCTATGAACCTTTGGTTAATCCTAACCCTTCCTTCCCTAAGAGACCTCGCTCCGTTAGGTGCTTTATCATGGCAATAACCAAGGAATTATATAATGTACTAAAGAAACCACAAGGGGGTGTTTCACTTGTAAACATCCAGATAGTAAATATTTCAGTCTTTGATGGCATCAATTCTCTTTTCCCGTGGTTCAAAATTAGCTACAGATAACAATTGAATAATGCGTTATTTTTAAAATCGCCGTATTTTTAAGTGTTAGTTCAGTGCTAAAGTGCTTGAGCCCCATGGGACTGCCCTTGGTTCAAATCCCTAGCACCACAAGAAATAGTTGACAGAGAAAAACTGCAGGCAAATAAATCACTGAATTCAGCCCACAAGGACTAATTCAGTGACATTTTGGCTAGGTACAAGCTACTGCTAGTGCCTGGAATTTTCTGTTCAATGTAACTCCCTTTGTTAATATATTTTGTTATGAAGCACGTATTTCTACAGTGCCCTCACATACATGTAAAATAAGCTCAGTTTACAAATTTAGCCTGTTAAGCGTTTTTATTCTTACTATAGAATTCATATCTTAATAGAAATAACTATTTTGTATACTTATAGTTGCTTGGGAATTAGATTTTTTTTTAAACTTTTTACTTTTTTTGAGAATTTTGTACAGGACTAGTGTATTTACATTACTTCCATCCACCCTTTTCCTGCTCCAACTTCTCCAAGGTCTTCCAATTCCTCAAATTCATGACGTCCTCATAATTATTGCTACATATATAATACACACATATATTGTTACATATATATGTACATAGGCTGCTATGAATCCTTGGTTAATCCTAGCCCTATATATATCTGAGTCCACTTAGTGTTGTTCATATATACATGTGTTTACAGTTGACTGCTTGGGGCTGGATAACCCTCAGGGAGCTTTTTCCCAGGGAAAATTGATTTTACCTCTTGAAACCATGATTGATTGCCTATAGCTCTTCAGTCAGGCATAGTGCCTTGGGAAACACCCACCCCCTTCACATTGGATTGTTGACTGCGGTCATCATTTTGCAGGTCTGATTTGAACTGATTGCAACTTCCAAGACGTATATTACACATCCTGATATAGATTCTGATGCATGTCAGAATTTATTGAGTTTTCTAATAACGATAGCCAAATCACACCTGAGATACTGAGACCCTGTTGCTGTGAGGCTGTGTGCCTTAGCCGTGGGAGTACTCTCAGAGTGTCTGCTCCTCACTGGGGAACAATGACAGGCAGTCACTCAGTACAGTCCTGATTTGGCACTGTTTCTGAGGAGCCAGTGTTCCATACTTTACAGTAAAATCTTGGAAAGTCACTGGCTCAACTGTCAATGAAGGCAGCACCAGTAGCACCAACGATAGGGCGAATCAATTCAGTGGCAAGAGGGAAGGCCAAGCAAGCAAAAAGCTAGAATGAACTTCCTTGGGAAGTAACCCCTGGTTATCTGGGCTCTTATAAATGTGATCACCACAATTAGGGTGAGCCTTCCCACACAAAGTCAAGGCAATCAGGACACCTCCTCAGGTGAGGCTCCCTACTCAGCTCAATCTAATTTGTGGCAAGTTGACCTTAAAACTAACCACAGCACCCTATGGCTTCGTACTTTCCACATTTTAACTAGTTGTGGATCTCTGTAGTAATCTGTATCTAATGAAAAAGGAGATTCTTTTTTTTCCTTTTTAAAAAATATTTTATTAATTTATTCATATTACATCTCAATTGTTATCCCATCCCTTGTATCCTCCCATTCCTCCTTCTCTCCCATTTTCCCCTTACTCCCCTCCCTTATGACTGTGACTGAGGGGGACCTCCTCCCCCTGTATATGCTCATAGGGTATCAAGTCTCTTATTGGTAGCCTGCTATCATCCTCTGAGTGCCACCAGGCCTCCACATCCAGGGGACGTGGTCAAAAATGGGGCACCAGAGTTTGTGTGATAGTCAGTCCCCACTCACCACTCAATGGTAGAGAATGTCCTGTCCATCGGCTAGGTCTGGGTTGGAGTTCAAAGTTTACTGCCCGTATTGTCCTTGGCTGATGCCATAGTTTGAGCAGGACCCCTGGGCCCAGATCCATGTGTCATAATGTTCTTCTTGTAGGTTTCTAGGACCCTCTGGATCCTTCTTTTTTCCCCACCTAAAGTCCCAATAGGATGTCCTCCCCCTCTGTCCCACTTTCCTGGTAAGTGAAGACTTTCATGGGACATGACTCTGTGGCTAGTGTCTAAATATAAGTGAATATATACCATTTGACTCTTTCTGCTTCTGGGTTAACTCACTCATTATGATCATTTCTAGTTCAATCCATTTGTCCACAAACTTTGGGATGATGAGTAGTGTTCCATAGTGTAAATGTACCACAGTTTCTTTATCCATTCTTCTACTGAGGGACACTTAGGCTGTTTCCATGTTCTAGCTATTATGAATAAGGCAGCTATGAACATGGTTGAGCATATGTCCTTGTTGTGGGGTGGAGCATTTCCTGAGTATGTTCCAAGGAGTGGAATAGCTGGGTCTTGAGGAAGCCCTATTCCCATTTTTCTGAGAAAGCGCCAGATATATTTCCAAACTGGTAAAAAGGAGATTCTTTAATGAGGGATCACAGCTATACTTTTCTGTGGCAATAGCATTTAGGACACACTTAGAAATTATATTAGTTTAGAAAAATAACAGTAGTAGGTTCTCCTCTAGGGTCTAGTACTTGCTGGCTGGGAATAGTTGACTAAGTTTATAGTACCAGGCATGAATTGCTCCCTATTGAGCACATCCTACATCCAATTATACAGCTGTTAGTAAACCTCAACTTAAAAGTTCCGCCATTACACCATTATCAATGTCTTGCTGAGGACACTATACACTTGAGTCATGAAACACGGAGACATCAAGCTAATACTGACCTGCAAGCTTCAACCCTACTGGCTAGCTTTCATAGTGCTGGAAGGCTCTATGCATGCTACCACAATGGAAAGATAATCATTACTTTTAATCCAGCTTCAAGCTGTGTGAGCTATGACAGTAATGGCTGTCATGGCAAGATATGCCCATTGGTAATAGTGGCACAAATGTTATGGAAGTAACCAAACACATACCACTTAGACATCAGGACTACTGCATAAGATAGGATCCATATTTGGCACCATTAGTGGGACCAAGAACCTATGGATGAACTGGTTAGAAGCCCTAGAGGAGAGTCTACCCGCCAAAAAAAAGGGACACACTATTACACTAATACTGACTAATGACTTATTATATCTATAGATTAGTGTATCCCTCAGTTATCATCAAAGCAGCCTCCTCTTGCTATCCATCATCATCATCATCATCATTATTAGTTATTAATGATTATACCCCATTCTCCTGAGCCCAGAGATAATTATGAAAGTGAGATGAACAGATAACTAAATAATATGGTTATCTTCAACTGTACATAACAACAAATAGTCCTTATAAAAGAAGACTGTTCCCAAGATATTTCTCTGTCTTTTTCTGTCATGGTACATGTTTTCCATGATTTTAAATCTTCTTCTAAGTCCAGTATTACTATATTCCAAAACAAAAATTGTTATCACAGATTGAATCATTAATCCAGTTTTCTTACTGCCATTTCCCATGAGCAATAAACATTGGTGTTATAGTGCAGCGTTCAGCTCTAGTGTAGTACTAGTCTCCTCTTGTTTCTGAGTGTTCGCCATTTTCAACTCCAAGTTCCTAGGGAACATGTAGGTGGCATACAGTTTTGCTTCCATTTTGTTCTCTGAGTAGAACCATTTTCTTGGCATTTTGCTTATTTGTGCACTTTGTTTTGTTTTTGGATAGCCCCTCTTTTTTTTATGCTGCCCCTTTTGGACTTCCTTGTGCTCAGACATCACTTTCATATGTATACTCAGATGCCATCTTGATTTACAATAACATTGTCATTTATGCTTTAAGCTAGGTGACAATTTATCTTTCCTTGTGTCTGGCTAGTATTCGCTGCATTTTAGTTTAAATTTAAAGACAAAAATGGAGACAGTTTGTAATTTTATCCAGTTGCATTGTATTTTTATGAATGAATCAATGCATAAAGGCTTTGGTATTCTCAGTCACATACACAGAACCACAGATATAATTAATATAATGAAATATTAAGAAAAATTTTAGGAGAAAATCTGAATGTGGATGTCATGTGACTTCACATTCCTGCCTCGCGCGTTCCCTTCCATGATAAACCCTAGCTCAACAATGACCACAATAAACCTTTCCTTCCTAAAGTTGTTTCCTGCAAGAATTTTGCAACAGCCATGAGAAAGCAGCACATTGTGGAATTCTCAATGTATGGGTAGGTGTTTTCAACTTCTCCGATAATTTTTTCTGCTAAAGGTAATAGTAAAAAGAAAAGAAGGGGGTGGGGCAAACTACATAAACTGTAACTTAATAAAGTTTCTTACATGTCTTTCCTTTAAATTTTAATTATTATAGTGTGTGTGTGTGTGTGTGTGTGTGTGTGTGTGTGTGTGTGTGTGTG
>OU015750.1:41953438-41996096 GCA_907169655.1 Acomys percivali | reverse complement strand
TGTGTGTGTGTGTGTGTGTGTGTGTGTGTGTGTGTGTGTGTGTGTGTGATTTTAATTTGTATAGTGTATGGTGCCTTTGAAGAAGCAATTGGATTATTTATCCATACTGCTTTTTTCCTAAGCAGCAATAAGAAGCTTCATTTTCACGTTAATTCTAATAGCTCATTATTAAAGGCAATAATTTAGCATCAACTTTTCATGATACTGAATAATGTAAAAGATCCATTTCTACAGTCACAGAATTGCTAGTAAAAAGACACCGGCCAAGTCTCTGAATAATATTTGATTATAATCTTTTCGGTCTATATGTCCTTTGGAGAGATTGAATTGTGAAAGTAGAGATGACATTTGCAGAGGAAAAATACGTAATAGTGTAGGATAATAAAGTCAACTTACTTTTACCAAAATGAATTTTTAATGGCATCCTGTTCAATTTTCAGGTTGGCTGGAAAACAAGAAGCACAACAAAGAAATTCTCATTATTTATATGAAAAACTTAAGAAACAACTAACTGAAAAAGAAGAGAAATATGAAAAAGAAAAACAACAACTTGAAACGCACCTTATAGCACAAGATATGGAACTGAGGCGTCTCAGAGATGATATGAATAAGGTAAATTTACTGGTTAAAAAAAATCCTGCTCCTAAATTTGTTTAAAATCTGTGACTCACAATCTTTACTCAGTTTAGTGCATGGAGTCCTTTTTTGTTTAAGGATATGAGCATGATAGGTGACCAGAGAGTGGTGGTGTGCGCTTTTAATCCCAGCACTCGGGAGGCAGAGGCAGGCTGATCTCTGTGAGTTCAGGGCCAGCCTGCTCTACAGAGCCAGTTCCAGGACAGCCAGGGCTAAACAGAGAAACCCTGTCTCAAAAACTAAAGAGTGAAAGAAAAGAAAAGACCAAGATAAGGAAATTGACAGCTTGGAACTTCAGCACTGTGCACTGTAAACTTGTGGTGCTCACCTAGACTGAGGATGTCTACTATACCACCACGAGGCCTGACCTTGCCACGTGGCGACTACTGTGCATCCAGGCCATTTCAGAGCAAAACGTTGACAAGTGGCATATGCGTACACTGAATCCGTTTAATTTTATATTCCCTGAGTATTAAATTCTGATATTTTAATTTACATGCTCTTTGTAAATCTTGGCCCCGGATTCTTCTTTAATATATGTTTTCCAAATGAAAAGATAGACAGGGAACTAGCCCACCACATAAAGTTACTTTGAGTATTTTCTTATTAAAAGGTGTTTTATTTAGATTTTAAAAGTGATTCCTTATGCTGAGGAACTTTGAGAAATTTTATTATTACATTTTCCTTAATATTTGAGAATACCATACATGTATACAATGCGTTTTGATCGTATACGTACTCACCCCTCTCTCCAGCTCTTTCTAAACACATCTTCCTCCAAACATCATGTCTTTTTTCAATTAAAGATTACTTTTTATTATTTGTCTGTGTACGTATTTGTGTCTGTGCATGCATGCACATGTGGGTCTGCATCCATGTCTGTGTACCCATGTTTGCACGTGGGTGACTACAGAGATCAGAAGAGCATGTCAGACCCCTTGAGTCTTAGTAACAGGCAGTTTTAAGCCACTGCCTTGGGTGATGGGAACCAAACTCAGGTCTTCTGGAAGAGAAGCAAGTTATGCTTAACTGCTGAGCCATCTCTCTGCCCTCCATGTCTTCTCTTTCAATTACACAACCTTGACCCAATCGCTGCTGCTCCCATGCATGCAGGAGCGGAGCCATCCACTGAAGCTTGGCCAGCCCACTCCTGCGACTGCTAAAGACCATGAGCTGTGACTTGTTGTGAGTGAAAAATGGAGTTCTGGCTAGTGGAACTGCTGAGTACGTTCTGGGCTCACATCCTCATTCCTGCCCCTTTGTGATGATGCAAAGCAGAATATGTTGCACACGTGTGTAGAAGACATCTTCCCTTCTCATCGATTCTGCCTAAAACCAAATTCTTTTAGAACATCTAACTTGACCATGATACCAGCAGGAATAGGAAAGGTTGACAGCTCCAGATGCATCCAGACCTCTCAGAGTTCCCTACTATGTAACTCCCTAGTCCAATATCCCCCAACATCCATGAAGTCAGATATTGCTATTTCGATATTCACTTCCTCAAAATACATGGCCAGTAATAATTACTGATGTATAAGTTCAGGCATTTGAACATCTGTGCAGCCTTCACCTCTTACATGCCCCATGGAGCATTTAATTACCCAATGGGAGACCTATGTGTTTCAGTGGTTTATCTCTGCCATTCATACGTGTAACAATTTCAAGTTATAGAGTAGTAAGAGGTGCTTTGAATATAAAAATAGAAATGTTCGCCGCAAAGGCATCTTTTGGTTTTCTCTTTAACACCAGATCTGTCAACTTAAATTTAAAAAATTTTAAATGCTAAGTGTGATAAGCATAGCTTGACTATAGTACATGGGAACTGAGCACAGGGAGAATTGTGACCTTAAGGTCAGCTTTGACTACATAATGAGATACTATCTCAGAAAAATAAAAAATATTTCACTTTGAATGGCAAGGATAATGTTTCTCAGTCCAAGATCAGGGTCAATAAACTTTCGCTTGAGAGACTAATTTTGTGAGCCCTGAAGCCCCTGTTGCAACAAATAATTCCCTCAGCCCCGAGGAAGAGCATAAAGGTAGCACAAACGATACAGTGAGACCCAGATGCCTTCATGTAGAATTTCCGCACATGGACAGTTGATGAGCAGATTAATATGCCCTGTTTTCTTCTCTTTCTGTTAGCTGCAAGAAGCACGGCATCGAAGGGCAGAGACTGAAGACAGTGACAGGATGACGAGGGAACACCTGCAAAAGTATGATTTAAAGAAGCACTTAAAAGCGCTTGAATGTTCACAATATAAGTAATGCTGGAAAAACAGCCTTTAGGATACGTGTATCTGTTTAAAGTCTAGAAAAGTCTTGCATGCATTATTTGCAATATGCATTTAGGGTCTTGGAAGCAGCTCAGAGTTAGAAGGATGTGCACAGCATGACCTTGACAGCCTGGGGTTTAAATCTCCAGCAAAACAAAGAAAGAACAGATGTCTAATGGCTCACATACTTCTCCATTCTTCGCACGAGCTACAAAACCCAGGTGGAAATAAGATGCATTTACCAAACACAAACCACCTAACCTCTCAGACATGCCATCAGAAACACATACAATCAGATTCAGACTCAGGTGTTTCTCAAGTTTTTGCTAATTTGATAATTAATCTCAGAGTGATTGATTGAAACATACCTTTTAGGGTTGAACACGAAGTTTTTAATTTAATAGAAGCCATCGGAAAACAAACAGAGACGATAGAACAGCTTGAGAAAAAATTATCAAGTGAAGATAAAGATCTGGCAAAAACTGGCAATCTGGTAAGGCAGGTTTTTATTAATTTCTACCAAGCAGAGGTGGAAGTTTTCCTTCTGTAGCCATTGGCTATAGGAATATTGTAGGCAATAATAGAATTGTGATAGATAAAGATATTTGCTATGTTCATATTGTTATCATCAGAGCCTGTCTTCTTGATTATAAAGAAATTGACCATACCCATACAATTAACTGTGTTGACAGCGAAATGTTAATGGATAAGATCACAGTTGTTTTAAAGTGAAAATTTAAATATGCAATGATTCACTCTGTTCATTCAATAGTAAGCACTTAAATTTTTACATTTTCCCATTCTGACAAAAATTGTGCTGGAAATTGGTGTACCGAAATCTGTTTGAATACTATTATATATTTTACAAGTCCTTTAATCTACCAAGAAATTTGATGTTCTGTAGTTTCTGAGTTTATCTTGGAATCTGAAGCTGTCAGTGAGTCTGTAGAATTATAATAACTTTGGAGACTTATTGATAGTAACCATTATCCACCACTGTTCTCAAGAAATGTGTTTTTCTCTTTGGAATCTTAAAAACAGAATTAATAGCTGATAAAACAGAGAAATGACTGCTCGGTCAAGTAGTACTACAGTAGAAAACAGGTTCTCCTGGTGTTACAGGTTCAGAAAACATTTTTGTTTGTTTGTTTGTTTGTTTAAATTAACTTTTATTTATTATATTTTCAAGGGCTTTAGAGTCCAACCTTGACAAGGACTGATGTATATAAATCTTGGATCCTAATTTATAAACAGCTAATGAACAGTACATAACTATTTATGAAAAGGAGCAGGATTCAGCCATTCATGCATTTGTGGGAGTGCACAGTCACAATAGTCCATTGTGAAAAGGCCATGCAGCTGAGGTGGGTGGGGTCTTTGCATCCAGGAGTTGGCTCCCTTACATGGCGCCAGCTGGGTTCCTGCAGCTGTTAAACAGTCTCCTCTCTGCTGAGGTACAGCCTTCATTGATTGAGCTTTCTAGGGGCTGCAGAAGCTCCATTAACTAGAACACAGTCACTGGGTCTTACCTGAAACTTGTGTAGTATGTAAAAGCATTGTGGTTTGACAGGCTGCTTTCCCTATGCAACCAAGTTGTAAGACAAAGAAAGGGGAGTTGTATCCAAGTTGCTCAGGCTTCTGGTTCAATCCCATCAGTACTGACAATCATTTCACCTTCCTATTTTATTTACTTACCAAGGAAAGGAGAATATGTAATTATATATTGATTAATGAATATTCAAATATCTTTCAGACTTAAGCAACTGAAATTAGATGCATGCATGCGAACAATAATGAACTATTTATTTAATAATTTAAATTAAATCAGTAAACAAGGATGGTTAATGCTTTACAGTCCATCATTTTTCACACATTTTAATTTCCAGCTAAATTACTGGCTAAAACTACAAAAATGTAGTGCACTGTTATTTATATTATGATTATTTAAAAGTATACCTTCTCAATCCTTTTAATTTTTTTTCAGACACAAGCAAGCCAGGAATTTTTTAATAATTTCAGAGAAAATTATATTACTTCAGTAATGAGTCAGATGGAACTCAGAATTCAACATCTAGAAAGCGAAATCTCTGAAATGAAGATTCAAACATGTAATGATGCAATGGTGCTGGAAAACTATATCAAACTTCATCAATCACATAAACTGAGGGAGTAAGTCAAGTCCAAGAATCATACAGGATATTAATTTATCTCCTTAGCCATCTACCACAAAAGTGCATTTTAACAAAATAAAATTACTCATCTAAAAGCTAACTAGGAAATATGGTCTTAGAAAGCAATAGTGACAAACGAGCTGTAAGATGCCCAGAAAGAAGGCATTTTGTTTTGGTTGGTATATATACACTGTGTTCTCTCTTAGTATTCTATTTATCTTGGCTTCTTAGATTTTTTTCAATAAATTTGCTGATATATTGATTAGAATATATTGTATATTGCTACAAATCTGCTTATCAACATTTCCAGACATACACATGTTGACCAATTGAATATTTTCTAGAATATTGTAACATAAACTCACAGTGTCAAGGACAACAGGGGCTTCTCCTCTGGATACAATTTTTCCGCTAAGCAACTTGCCTTGAGTCTGATCCTGCCCATGTCCGGTGGAGAAAGTCTAGGCACAGTTCTTCTGGACATTGCTAGTCTCCATAAAGGCGCACACACGACATAGGCAAATATCAACACGGCATGAAATAGACAGTATTTCTCACGATGCTTTCAGATAATTCCTTCTTGGGTGTGCGATGCTCCGTGGGTAACAGATACCCCAAGTTCCTTGTCTACCGCGCCCATAAGTGGAAAATGAGGTAACGCTTGCCTTCCCGCTCTTCACAGGACTGAAGCTAAGCTGAAGGAGGTCACCTCCCTGTACGTCATGCTGATTCAGCACAGCGCGTCATTACTGAATATGCTGCGTTCTGTCCTTGGCTCTGCGTGCCCCTGCTCCGCAAATTTTCACATGACTTCGGGAAGCCTCTATACCCAAGAGAACATGGCGACTCCCACTTCAGGCCCACAATCTCCAAATCACTGCATAGCAACCAGCCTGGGTGTGGTTAGTGGTGTTACTCATTTTTTCCCCCTCTGAGTAAGGATTTGAGATTTTTGATGTGCAAATAACTGAATTGCTTAGTTTTTAAAATATTTTTAAAATTAAATTGTTTATTTAGGGTTTTTGTTGTTGTTTTGTTTTGTTTGTTGTTGTTGTTTTTGTTTTTTTGTTCTTTTTTTTTAGGGGAGGGAAGGGTCGAACAGCGAGCATGTAGCAGCCAGAGGACATCTTGGGGAGTCCATTGTGTCTTTTAAGCATATGTCCCCTAAGGCTTAGAACTGAACTGTTTTAGGAAAAGCCCTCTGCTTTCACTAGTGGACTCCGCAGCACGCAACTTTAGAGAATCGGCCTCGCTCGCTTCGTGCAAACCTGTGAGAAATAACAGGTCCAGAAAGAACAAGTTCTGTCCTTTAGAAACTAACGTCCGCCCTTTTCAAAGGCTGCAGGTGACGATGAAGATTTCAATAAAGCCCTCACCAAGTTAGTTCTGTCTCGGCAGTCTGAGCTGGATCAAACAAAGAAGAAATACATGGAATTGGTCAAAGAGAAAACTCCGTAAGACTTTACTATTTCATATCCGTTTAAGCATTCATTCTTTGTTTTCACGGTATTTGTATGAAAGTCAAAGTAAGAACTCTCTTTGTATTTGCATTTTCTTACCTAAGTTACAGTAGTTTAAAATTAACCTCAGAAATGCAAAACAAATACCGTAAACTAGTTGTGCAAGCTCACATTGCTCTTCAATGGTGTTGAAATGGTATAGTCAAGTCTTGGATATTCAGCCACATTCTTTGTCAGGCCTGCATTTTTGATCTGAAGATGTTTTTTTCATTTAGTATCGCCTTTCCTTCAGCACTCCAGCTAATACTTTAATATACAATATCTCATCGGCGTTGTCTTTTAACTCCAACACAAAGTACCTTGATTTTCTTACCTCCTTGCTCTGATTAAAAAAAAAAAAAAAACAGCATAAACCAATCAGATACATTCAATTTTCGAGGTGTTTCCATATGGACCTAGTGTGCACATGTCTGTCCGTCTTTCTGTCTGTTTGTCTGCATAGGTTTGTGTTAATTTGTTTGCTTGAAGGGGTGGGTGTGAGCTAAGTCTTTTACTGTGTACTGGATCTTTCTCCTCAATGAAGCGAAATACGATTGTTATAAAGGAGTTGTAGTCTGTGCTGTTTTTTCTTTGTCTGAACAAAAGAATGGCACCATGGTGGAGTCAGAAAACCACTTTGCACATAGGATTCCCTGGAGATATAAGACAGTATTTGGCTATCCTTGAAGATCATGTGGGAGGCTGTTCAGAGCTCTTCAAGAAGAAATGGAAGCAATTCAAATATCTTCCCCAATGGGGCTCAAGTACACCGGGTACAACGGAAGCAGGCAGCAGCTCTGGGACATCCCAGAGACCTTAACCTGCCTAAGTTAAAGACGGTCATGACTGTTCTATATGACACATTCATTTGGGGAAATAAATGCAGATTTCATTGTGGCTGTCTCTGCCTTACCTTGAAGTCATGGCTGAAGTCAAGTACCAAAGGTCTTACAACTCTCCTTACTTTACAAATACTGAATTTTCTGTGTTAGTCTCACTTGATTTTAAAAGTGTACTGTGCCCAGAAGAAAACAACTGTGGTAGATATGGAATGATTTTCATGTCCACGTGGGCTTACTCATGTCTTGACGTGGGGAGGGGACTGAGTTGAGAAACCCAAGCCCATCTACTGTATTTTTTGTCATGTCCCCCACTGAAACAGCTGATAAAAGCAACTCAAGGAAAGAAGATTTTATTCTACAATGTAATCTGAAAGAGTAGTGCCAACCTTTGTGGAGAGGGCATGGTAGAGGGTAGTGCCTTCCACGGCAACATTAGCTTGTTTGCACATGTTGTTCACATCTCTACAGACCAGGAAGCAGAAAGACCCAAAAGAGGCATCACACATACCACACATGTCACACATCCTCCAAAAACCTACATGTCATGCTGAATGCTGTGTTCACAAGGACTACAGTCTCTTTAATCAGAAGCACCAGATACGGACCAAGCCTTCACTCTCAAGTCTACAGGCATGTATCACCTTCCAAACTACAACACTATCTATGTTCAAGTCCCTTATGCAAAACAGCATACTACTTACACATAGCACGATCATATGTACCAATAACTTTATCATCTGTGAGTTAATTGTTTTCCTCATAAAGTTTCTTTTTAGTATTATATTTTTTTGTTTTTTCCTTTTTTTAAAATTGAAAATAGATTCTTCTCTCACATGTATATCCTGATTACAGTTTCCCCTTCTACTATTCCACTTAGTCCCTCCTCCTGGTCCCCTCTCATCTGGATCCACTCCATTTCTATCTCTCATTAGAAAAAAAAAAGCAGGGTTCTAAGAGATAACAGCAAAATAAAACAAAATAAGATAAAGCAAAAACCATCATATCGAATTGGACAAGGAAAACCAACAGAAAAAAAGAATCCCAAGAGCAGGCACAAGAATCAGAGATCCACGTGTTCACACACTCAGGAGTCCCATAAAGACACTAAATGGAAGCTATAACGTATACACAGAGGTCCTGGTGCAGACCTGTGTGCAGGCCCTCTGCTTGTTTCCTCAGCCTATGTGAGTTCATATGAGCCTTGCTCAATCAACTTACAGGGCCTTGCTCTTTGGGTGTCCTTCATTTCCCCTGGCTTACACACTTTCTGCCTCCTCTTCCACGGGGTTCCCTAAGCTCTGAGAGGAGGGATTTGGTAGAGACACCCCATTTAGAGCTCTGTGTTCTAAGTTCTCTCTTCTCTATCTCTATCTCCATCTATATCTCTATCTCTACTTCTACCTCCATCTCCTTCTTCATATACATATATATATATACATATATATGTGTATATATATACATATATGTGTGTGTATATATATACATATATGTATATATATATATATATATATCTTTTTCTACGCCCTTCTTTTTCCCCCTCTTCCTCTCCCCCACCCTTTTGTTTGTGTAATGTCTTGGTGTGGGTCTCTGCATCTGTTCCCATCTGTTGCAAAAGAGTCGTTTTATTACTATCTTTTAAAATACCAATAGTATTTGGATTTACCCTGGGTCTCTGGGCTATCTAGTTTCTGGCTCTTGGTATTGTTGGGTATGGGTCCCATCTCATGAAGCCAGCCTTAAGTCAAATCAGATATGATTGGTTACTATCACAAACTTTGTGCCACCATTGCTCTAGCATATTTAGTAGGCAGGACTGCATTGTAGATCCAAGAGTTTGTGACTGGGTTGGTGTCTATGTGTCTCTTCTGGTGGTCTGCGGAGTACCGTCCATACCAAAGACACTAGAACATAGGGGTGATGTTCTATGTAAGCATCAGCTCAAGTTCTCCATGTTCAATGAGTTGGGTGGGTATTATCTTCAGCAATGAAATCTTTCTGTCAGTTTGGTGAGATAACCTTGTTTTAGTACCATATATAATTCGACTTTTAAGCAGAACTCAATGTGCCATACTGTTTAGTGAATAAAGAGTAGAAATAGGATCTTTCTCAGTACATATTCAACTATGTTCCAATATTTCCAAGGAAACTTGGTTGACAGTATATAGGTATAGATAGAGATAAGATAGAAATGGATATATAGAAAGATATAGATACATGATAGATATGTAGATAGGTGGATAGGTAGATAGATAGATAGATAGATAGATAGATAGATAGATAGATAGCATTGTATAAAAGTATTTGTAATAACCATGTGGATGTGTAGATGTGTGTGAAGGTCAGGAAACAATGTTATGATGTCAGTTCTGATATTCCCCTCTTTGTGGATTCTGGGGATTGAAATAAGGTCATGAAACTTATATAAACAGTCCTATGTCTGCTGGTTCATGCGATCTATTTATATACTGTTTGTCTTAATAGTTTCCTTCATATTATTTACTTGAAGTTACAATTTTAAATGCTTTCCAATAAAATTAGTTTGAAACAAGTGAGAATCACAATTTATTGATTTTTGTGTATTTACACATAGCATATGCTTTGTGTTTACTCTTTTGAAGTTGTCACTAATTTAGTCTTTACGTTCTTGTAGAAGTAAAAAATGTTTTAAACTGGCAAAAACATCTACTGTGAGTGATAATGGACAGCTCAGTTTCTCTGAAGTTTTGGACACCGCGCAATTTGAAATGGATATTCCAACTGATGTACAACATGAGGTACTTTTCCATGACTTAGGAGACCCAAAAAGTTAGTGTGCTGACTAAACCTCTCAATGCTTTAACGATAAGTGAGATGCTTAAAAAAAATGCTACCAACTTAGTATCAAGTGAAAAAGGTATCAATTTTCTATTCAAAGACCAGTAATTGATTCTTTTTCTGAATCAAAAGAGAGTTTATATCTAAAACCCAAGCAGCAAATATTGTATGACTGTTTCCATGTCACAAATATGAAGTTAATTTCAGGGTATGATTTAAGTGAGTAAAGATTGCCATATGTAAATGTGAGAGAGAAAGTACTAAACTGAAATTCAGTCATTTATAGAGTTCCCATATCTGCTATTTTACCATTTCTAAATAAAATGTATATTGATTACACTTTCTAGCCACATTCCATCCTAACAATAGCCTCTTATAGTAACAACAACTATTATTATTATTATTAATAATAACAAAAAGAATAAAATAATAATAAGCCCCAAACAGAACAGATACACTTCACCTCTTCCTCCAAAGGCTGCTTAGGGATCATTGGTGAATACTGGACAGAAAGAGTTGATATCAGAGTTGGTGGATGGCTAACTCCAAGTACAGTTATTTCCTAACTACTTGTATTTATCTCTGTTTCTCATATCCTATAGTTGCTAATTTTCTTTTTAAAAAATTAGAAACATTTACAGAGTTAAAAGAATTTGAATTGAAAAGACATGACAGGAAACTTCTCTCCTCAATGGTATGGCCTTCTTTAAAGAAGACTAAATTCTGTGAAGGTCTGGCTCATTTCATAGTTATCACTTGACAATTTATTTTTCACGTATCCAAAGCTTAGTGGGTTAAACGGTATTCATTTTGTTACAAGCTCTACAGATTGAGAAAATCTTGTGAAGGACAGCTCCTTCTCTCATGACATTCATTTGGGACACACTGAAAGGGAGGGAGGCTGGACTCCTCCAGAGTCTTGTTCGCTAATGTGTGTGCTTGCCTTGGATACTGGCATTAGATGCTGGCAGGAGCTTTGTTTGCAGTAGGGTGATGGAGCACTCATGCGGAATGCCTAGGCTTTCCTTGTAGGCAAGTGTCCTCACAATATGGTGATGAGATCGATACAAAGCATTTTCCAAACTACTGTTGGAAGTCACAGGGCATGAATCTTACCACGTTCTGTTCATTAGAAACAAATTTGAATTTTTTCCATATTCCATCATTTGTGGAAAGAATATTGAAGAGTAACAGATTCTCAAATTATTACATTATGTCCTTTGGTCAAAACATATTGTTCTCCCACTTGAATATTATGCTCAGTTGCACTCAACCCTATCAAATAATTGGTCATTATGGATGAAGCCAACTTTAATTCACAAATTGAAAGATGCTTCGTTGTTCCTGGGAGGGCTGTGTAACAACAACCACACAGCTCTCAGGTTTTCTGTCAGCTTTTCAGTGGCCTTGATCTCTGTAGGTCAGTGCCTGAACAGCCACCAGTTGTCTGCTAGGAGTCTTTCTGATGCACTTAGGACTTAACCTTCTCGGTCCAGAGTATAGCATACTATGAAAGTGATTTAAATATTTGTCATCAATACTTATAAGATACTCTGATTTCTTTCCACCAAAGTATCTATCTAATTGCTTGGATCCTAACATGAGGATGATTCAGGACTGGGTATGTAGTTCAGTAATCAAGGAATTACCTCCACTATCCAGAACCTACTATGATACTCAACACCACAAACAAATACAAAGATACACATGAGCCTGTTTCATGCCTTTAGAATTCAGAAAAAAAAATACACACAATACTGTTGATGAATGTTTTAAGACTACCCCTTTCACACACCTCAGCTTTCACACTCATTGACTCACAACTAAAGGAATCCAATAAGCAATATCTGTGATGATCAGAAATGTTTAAAATATCCTTTAATTTTTTTTTTTTAGTTAAGAGCAGAAAATGGAGAAACTTTTGATAACACACCAGGAAACCAAAATGCCTCATACATAAGTACATGGGAATTCTCATTCAGAAATTTGCAACCTACACAGCCAGAAGAAATAGCATATCAAGAGTCATATAAAGGTGAACCAAGTCAATATGAGGCTCTCTGCCTAGAAAGAGTAGAAAAGACAAATTCCTCATCTCATAAACAGCTAAAGTAAGTAAAAAAAAAATCATGGGAAAATGTTTGTAACTTGTCTTAGAAGAATAATTGCTACTAAAGACATTCATGTGGTTGCATGATGGGAAATTGACGTAGAGAATATAATTTTGGAAAATACTGTTAGTAAATACACTTTCTCTTACTACATTAACCCAAAATTTTTTTATTTTCCCCCCCCACATTTTAATTCTCACAGCATTCTCCCCACCCATACACACAAAATTCTAGTGTTGCACCTTTTCAGATAAATATTCTATATAAAAAATTACAGATCAAAATTCTTATGATTTTTAAGTAATTATTTCATTTTTATTTTGAGATAATAATACTATTTACATCGTCTTCCTCTTCCTTTTCCTCATTGTTTGGATGTGATACTTTAAACTGACAGGTCAAGTCGTACTAATGCTACACCTGGGCCACATCCCAACACTTTAGAAATTGGGTTTCATCTTTGTTTTCTGATGTAATTACTAGAGGGCTTATATGGGGGGAAATGTCCTCTGAAATTTGTTAAAGTTGCTTTAAAAATATTGATATAATTTCTGCCTTCCCCTCCCTACCTCCAACACCTCACATGTGAATTCCTTGATCTCTCTCAATTTCATGGTCTGTGGCCTCATTTCCTTTAGTTGCTAGTATATAATACGTGCGTTTCAGTCCATATAATGTTTCTGATATGTATGTATATGATTTCAGGATGATCATTTATTTGGTTTTGGATAACCAGTTGGAGGACTCTTCCTTAGGAAGGACTGTTTTTCCTGCTCTCAACCTTCCTTAGTCTCTCAGTGTTCAGGTATAGCCTGAGGCTTTGTGGTATTTCTGCCTTCCATGCTATCATGTCTGTTAGCATCACCCTCTCTCAGGTCTTTGGCAGCCATTTTGAGGAGACCTCATACGTGTAGCTTCTCTGACATTTCTAGAAGATGTAGTGTCACAGCAAACTTTCTCTTCCTCTCTCTCTCTCTCTCTCTCTCTCTCTCTCTCTCTCTCTCTCTCTCTCTCACACACACACACACACACACACACACACACACACATACATACACACACACACACACGGTCTTTTCCGTCCCCTCTTCTGTGATGTTCCCCTAGCCTTCGCTGCAGAACTTGTTTCTTAGATGTACCACCTGACCAGATGTGGCTTCTTTCAATTGTTCTCATCAGTTACAAGGAGAAGTTACTTTGATGAGGGGGTTGAGCTAAACTTATCTTAGGGTATAAGGATAAATATTTAGGATGCAGTTAGAAATTATGTTGCTTTAGTAATGTGACAGTAGTAGGTTTTTCTCCAAAATACATGACATCCCTAACTCAGGGTAGTTAGCTAGGTTTCCAGTATGAGGCAGGATTCCTGTCTTTGGACTTTAGGTTTAATTAAAGAACTATTGGTGTCTTCTGTAATGGAGACTTACCTTCAGCCTCTGGGAGACAATTGTTGAAGTTAATAGGCTTCATAGCTTGGGCGCACTACTGGTCTTTTCCCGTCCTTGAAATTTTGCATGACACCTTCAAGTACTATGAAAACCCATAAACTCTAATGGAAGAAAGTTTCAGGCCAGATCCAGTCCTGAAACTCTAGGTTATATATCCAGAATGCATGGTGTCTCCAGAAATACTGACTTACCTTTGGGAGGCAACCAAGGGCAACAGCAAATAGCCTACCAACAGTAAGTGAGAGGTCCCTTTTCTCTGCATCCCCTCCAACACTTGCTGTCGGTTTTGCTGATCTTTGCTTTTCTGACTTGGGTAAGAAGAAATCTTAAAGTTGTTTCGATTTGCATTTCCCTAATTGTTAGGGACCATGAATATTTCTTGAGATATTTTTAGCCCTGGTTTGTTTGTTTGTTTGTTTGTATGCTTGTTTTTCTTTCTTTCTTTTCAGAATTCTCTATTCAGATCCCAGGCCCATTCTTTGAATGGGTCATTTGTTTTTGTTTGTTCTTTAGCTTTTTGTACGTTCTAGATAATAATCCTCTATCTGATAAATCTCAGAGAAACATTCTCTCCGTCTCTATGGACTTCCTCTTTAACAGAGAGATTGGGAGTGATGCATGATGGGCCTGTGGGTTTGGGGAGTAGCCCTGACGGTCCTTCTAAAGTTTGGATGCTGCCTTTGTGTGTCTTGGTTCCCACTACAGTGAGGAAACTGTGATGGGCGGAGCTCACACGGCTCCTTGGCAAATACAAGTGTTTCTAATAACACAATCAAAAATCTTTCAGCAGAGCCATTTCGGTGGGCAGCAGTTGAACCTGCTGAGCCGCACATCAGTGACAGCCATTTCTCCGCTTCCTGCATTGTTTGATTTTCACTTGGGGTTCGGAATCTAGAAACATAATTATTTCCTTGCTCGGTTTTGAAGCATGACTCAGTGCTTGTCTAGCTTATTTACAGAGTTCAGAGGTTGCTTGGTGCGGGGTTTCATCTACGTGACTGCCAGATTTAGATGTCAGTCACTTAGGAATCCTTCATGGGAAAACGAGGTGCCTAGTACTTACTTGCCTTTGTGATCGTCACAGGTCTAAGGAGAGGCAAGATGAGGCCAGGAGGGGGCCTTTTGAGAAAGTGGAGGCCAACAGGTCCGCACCCAACACGCACACCGTGAGCCCTGCTGCAGGCATCACTGCTCCTGAGAGTCTCTATGACAACTGGGGACGCAACGCGCAAAGAGAACCCTTGGTCCCAAGCTTGAGGCCTCAGCCCTTAGCTGAGTGTGTGGAGAACTTCCAAAACAGGGTAAGTTGTGCTACACAGGTTGCCTTAGTTTCAGATGGCTACCATCATTCCAGTTTTTACTGGTGACTGATTCGGTTGTTTATTTAACCAATTTGCTCCAAATATAGCTCACAATCGCATGTTAATAAAGAAAGGAAACCACCCTTACAAACTCTTACAGATCACGTTTTCAGCAGATAACTTTTCCTTAATTCGAGCCAATAGACACAGCTACTCAAATGCATTTCATTTTCATTCCAGGCTGTACAGAAACTAAATTTTAGAAAACTAGCTTTGCTGTTGTTGGTAAACTTGGCAAGGGGTTGGCTCATCTTCTAAGCAATTTTGGTTTGTCTCCAGGTGGAGTAGAGTCTTCCTCCAGCGTCGCAGGTTTGACAGTCACTTTGTATCTCATGCGGATGCCTAGAGTTAAGTGAATCTGAAAGGAATAATTTTTTTGAAGTCTGTATACTTGCTACACCAAAAAAAATTATAAAAATGGCCTTAATTATTGTTTTATTTACCACATGTTAGCTTCAATTTTTGTTCAAACGTGATTACTGCTGCACAGTCTTACAATAAACTTGATTTCCTCAATCAAACATTTCAATTTTCAAAATAGAGTAACTTTTGTCTTCTCCTAACTTTTTACCTGAAGGGATGATGGCTCAGATTGTGGTAACATAAAAAGTCTTCAAATCGCAATTATCACGAGAAGAGGAATTCTGTTTCCTCCATCCCCGGTCTCATTGACACACTTTCCCACATCCTCTAGAATTCCAAGACAAATCTTGCCACATAAACATATGATTGAAGTATCTGTTCTTTTAGGACCACAATTCATTTTTATTAATAGTTATTTGTGTCGTTTTTCAATATTCTTTGTGACAAGCAAAACTGATATATTTATTCATGGGGACTTAGCACTTGTAAGAACTTTGATTAAAGTCTTTTTTTATTATTATTTTTTATTTTATTTTATTTTTTTATTAATTTATTCTTGTTACATCTCAATGGTTATCCCATCCCTTGTATCCTCCCATTCTTCCCTCCCTCCCATTTTCCCCTTATTCCCCTCCCCTATGACTGTTCCTGAGGGGGATTACCTCCCCCTGAATATGCTCATAGGGTATCAAGTCTCTTCTTGGTAACCTGCTGTCCTTAGACTCCATTTATGGAAACTCTTGTCAAGAAGTAACTTTCCTCAAGAGTTCTAGTGAGTGGTGGTTTTCTGTGGCTTCTCACTAGCATTGTCGTTAATAAGCTACTCTTGGTTATTACGGCCTTTAAAAATCTAACTCGGTGAAGGCTTTCTACACTGGCTTGTCATCTATTTAGTTTTCAATTATCTAAAGTTTAGTGAATTAAAAAAACATTTTTCTAATAATGTACAGTTTGAGAAAATCTTGACAAAGACGGATCCTTTCTTCTCTGTTGAAACTTGGCTAGGACGGGTTGGAAGGATGGGAGGCTGGAATCCTCTGGAGTGTTATCCCTCACAAGTCTGATTGCTTTAAGTGTTGCTACTAGATGCTGGCAGAAACTTCATTTTGGTGTGGGAACGTGTAAGTTTGACATATAGACTAATATACTCACTTCATGGTGATGGGTCATGTGAAACATTTTCTAAATTACTGTTAGAAGTTACAAGGCATCACTTTTGCCACACTCTGTTCATTAAAAGCAAGTCCAAGATTTTCCAATATTCCACAATTTCTGGAAGGAATATTTAAAATAACAAGTTAATTCTCATTTCACTAAACCCCTATCAAGTAATTGGTCACTATGGATGAAGCCAATTTTAATTTACAAATTCAAAGACTCTTTCTTGTTCACTGGGAGGGCTGTGTGGGGGACACAGAAGGCAGACCACACCTGTGGTGACCTGGTTAGGGTGGAAGGAGCTCAGTCCCTAAGGAAATGTTTCAGGTCATTTTGATCATGGCTCAGTTAACAGTTGTCCCAGAGGTGACTCTTCTCAGTCCTTCCTCTGATGGTTTTCTTGTACCTCTGTGTAACAACAGTTCCCTCTCCTAAGGCGTTTGTGTTATTTTTCCCCCATTGGCCTTTACTACCTTTGTGTCAGCCTTTCTGAAGCACTTGCGATTTTATATTCTAGGTCCAAAGAGTACCATACTCTGAAAATAGTTTTAATTTAAATTATTCTCATTCCATGTTTTTTATTCATTCTGTATGTTTTTCAAAAATACCTGATTCCATAGCAATAGCATGAGAGTGATACATGAGTTTGTATGTGTTTTTAATTCGGATCAAATATATACAACATTGTTGGTAAATATCTTAAGGCTATCTTTTTCACATCTTAATTACTCAAAATAGTTGACTTGAAAATAGAGTAATCAAACATTTACATGTATTGTTATCACAAATTTAAATACGTATATTTCAAATCTCTTTTAGGTCAGAGAAGAAAGTCATGAAACTTTTGATGACATAATAGGAAACCATAATGCCTCAGACATAAAGCCACAAGAATCCACTCATACAAACCTACAGTCCAAACACCCAGCAGAATCAACTCATCAAGCCTCATATGAAGCTGAAACAGAAAAATATGAGGATGACTACCTAGAAAACATAGGAATGATGAGCTCATTAGCTTATAAACAACTAAAGTAAGAAATATATATAAATGAAACAAAAGGAAACTAGTGCCAGTAATTTGTGTCTGAAGAATAATTATCAGTGAAAGATGTATATGAGATTGAATGCTGTGAAATAAAGCTAGAGAATATCATTATGAAAAATAATGTTTATAAATAACTACTCTTTAAAATGTTTTCCCAAAGTAGCTTCTATTATTTTCCAAGTTTGGGTTGCATGGCATTCTTCCCCTGCCCCACATATACAATATTCCTATATTGTATCTTGTATGTAGCTGCACTATTGTAAAGATCAGACTACCCATGGGTTTTTTTAAGTTAGTCGTTTAACTATTGAGTATACTACCTAAGCCCAGGGGTCAAATATAGTAGAAGTGCTACATGAGATTGAGGGGAGGGGAGCAGGGGAGACAGACCCAGGTTCCAGCACTTTAATTGACTTTCAACTGTGTTGATTGGTGTCACCACTAGAGGGATTACATAGACAGATGGTCTTTCTAAGGTTCTCTGTGCTGTGTGATGTCATGAGGAGGTTAACATCAAGGTGAAGAAGAGCATAATTTAATAGTGGTTGAAACTGTTTCATGTTCATTGGGAGGGACATGTGGAGACAGAATGGCCGGCCCCATCCATGATGACTTGGTGAGCACAGGAGAGTTCATTTTAGCTCTTATTATAATCAAAGAGCTATCATCTACAGAGCTCCTTGGGTAGTTACAAGTGTTTCTTGTTTGTTTGTTTTTGTTTTGTTTTTTGTTTCTGAGACAGGGTTTCTCTGTGTAGCCTTGGATGTCCTGGACTTGCTTTGTAGACCAGGCTGGTCTTGAATTCACAGAGATCTGCCTGACTCTGTCTCCCAAGTGCTGGGAATGCAGGCATGTGTCACCGCACACAGCTACAAGTGTTTCTAATAACACAGTCAAGAATCTTGCAAGCTGTGTTCCAGCAAGTTTAAGCCACTAAGCTACACATCAGTGACAGTCATTTTTCTGTTTCTTGCATTATGTTACTTCCTTTTTAGCTTTTAATACAGAAATATAAATATTCACAGTTCAACTTTAAATAATAACTGTACACATGGCTTATCTGACACATTTACAGTATTCAGACGATGTTTGGTGGGAAATTCCTTTATCCTTTTTTGCCATTTTTAGGGGGTCCTTTATGGGAAAATGAGATGCTTATGTTTTCCTTTATGATCTCCACAGGTCTCAGAACCAGCAAGACAAAGCCATTAGGAAGAGCTTTGAGAAAATGGAGCCTTGTAGTCCTGCACCGAGAAAATGCACAGAAAGTCCTGAACTGGGCTTTGCTGCTGGACACAGCTCCAACAGTTTGGGACCCAGAGGAAACTTCATTCAGAGAGAAGCTGTGATGGTGCCAAACTTAAGGCCATGGCGCTTTGTGGAGAGTCTAGATTGCTACCTATGCAGGGTCAGCTGCCCTATGCTTTTTGATTATGGTTTCGGGGCTCCATTATAAGTCTTGTTTTTAATTTGGTGGTAGAATTTACTCATCTTAAATTGATCTCCCAATCGTACACATTTTTAAATCCTTGAAGTTTTTCACTTTCAGCAAATAACCTCTTCTTTGAGTCAATAGGTGTAACTACTAAAACATTCCAAACTTTCTTTAAAGGCAATAGCGAAGTTAATTTTATAAGCTAGTGTTTTGTCTGTGGTCACAGGCAGACTTGGAAGGGGTTGGCTCGGCTCCTAAGGAACTTTGCTTTAGTTCATGTTCAGAGTAGTCTAAAGGGTGTCTCTCCACCACCCCACACTCAGCATCTAAGCATTTCCTTTTCTGCGGATGCTGTACGGATCCTTCATTCCTTCAGTTTAGTTTAGTTTAGTTTAGTTTTCCAGATGGAGCTTCACTGTGTTGTCCTAGCTGTCCTGAAACTCACTCTGCAGACCAGGCTGGCCTCAAACTCAGAGATCCACCTGTCTCTGCCTCCTAAGTGCCGGTATTAAAGGCCTGCACCACCACCGCCCTGGTGTATGTTTCAAATTTAATGTAATCTGAGAAGAATACTTTTTATGTAGGGTCTATACCTACAAAATCAAAGGAATTTAAGAATATTCTTTTAATTTCTGTTTTAATTACCTCATGCTAACTTCAGTTTTTGTTCAATGTGACTATTGCTGTACACTCTTTATTATCATGAAGGCTATTTTCTTAATCCAAATATGTTTCAAAGTGCACTTTACTAATCATCTGTACCTTGCTCTCACATGAGGGATTGAGAGCTAAGCTAAGGTATATGGCACCTACCCCTTGCTACTTCCTTAAAAACATGCATTCTACTTCTGGCCACAGTCTCATGTGTGACTCCATGCTATCTCCATACCCGTTGGACTTGTCGTAAGAATATTTTCATAAAAATATATGGAAAGCTTTTTTAAAGATTACAACTTAACGCATTTCCTTTTTCCAATTATTCACTGCCTCAAACATTGAAATAGTTATCTTAGTAGAATCTAACATTTTTAGAATGTACTTGATTAAAGTTTCAGTAACCGTCATTACCTGTATATCAAAAATGGTTGAAGCCATCCCACAGTATTTCACTTACAGAGTGTGAAAGAAAACACACAATTTTTGAGCCAGTTCGAGATGAGTATCTACTACTGATGCTATATATAAAAATATAAAAATTAAAGATTAATGCAGATGATAGAATACAAGGTACCAGGCAGATATTATGTTATACAGAGTTTATTAAATGAGCGTGGGGGGAGAAGGAAAGGGGGGGAAGGGAGTACCCCAGAGAGAGAGAGGAGAAGTAGAGAAGAGAGGGAGGTAAAGAGGTAGAAAAGTAGAAAAGTAGAGAAGTAGAGAGAGAGTAGAGAGAGAGAGTAGAGAGAGAGTAGAGGGCTGGCCACATGGAGGGTGTCTTTTATATGGTCCAGGGCAGGGCCACGCCCCCGTGACAGGTAAGCAGTGACATCACAGGTCGGCAGACTGAAACAGAATCCTAACAACTGGAACAATTTTTCATTGTAAGAAGAAAATATTTTTTAAAAATCGTCTTTTATTCTATATATACTGTTATTAAAGTGCCCATTTCAATCAGCAAAAGTGATCTCTATTTTTTAGGATCTTCCCAATGCCAGAAAATATCATAGACATATTAACTAGGGCCTCAACTCTCTCTCCAACCCAGCTATCATCTTTAAAAATAAGAGGAGAAAAATGTCTAAAATTTCCTAATAAGTTTTACAACTGAATATCTTAAAAGGGAAAAATAAACAAACTTTCTAACACTTCAATTAGATCCCATGTAGCTGATTTTTTTTTCTCCATTGTTTTGGAAGCAGCACCAGGAAAAGAAACTTGGTGATGGCTGGGCAGCTTGAGGGAGCCAACCAGTGCCCAGGGCTTGCTGCTCTTGTTCTGTTAGTCAGAAAGCCAGACCCAAGCAATGGATGTATTTGTTAATTAAGCAGAAAGGCCAACAGTTGTGAAGAGAGTGGTGCCGGAGTGAGTAGAAGACCACACAGAGTGTCTCACCTTAGCCAAGACTGGGACTCTGAGGCTACTGAATCTGGCACTGAGAGTAGATAGTAGGGAAAGCCTGTGTGCCAGGCCCCTTCTCTTTCTCTTCTCTTTTAAAGCGTGGTTTAAATCACACATTTCGTAACTAAGTGAATAAATGTAATCAATATAGTGGGAAGGTATCAAAGTTCCTGTTAAAGCACTATTTACTGTTTCCTGTCTGAGGAAGTCCCAAAGCAACAAAATTCTAGTTTCACCTGTGACTCTAGCCTATATTTCTCTTACTATTCAAAGTCAACTTATTGCTGAAACGTTGAGTCATCATACAGATGGAGTAATATGTTAAATATTTTCCCAGAAGTACAGTTTTGTATGCCACTATAGTTTCTTCTTTTGTGTGTTTAATGTTTTGAAAACTGGCCACACAGAAGATGTTAAATAAGTAACTATTGAATGTCTCTCTAAAGCAAAATTTTGTTAAAGTGAAAAAAAATCAGATTGTATTTTCTTTAAGGGCATATTTTTGCTAAGAATCATAAAGTAATGCATTTGGAGTAAAGGAAGAGTTGAATTGATTAATCTTCGTACTGAAATAATGAAGTCACATCCCCAATATGGTGTACAAAAAGTAGGCAGATGTTAGTTAATTGCAGTTTTTACTCAAAGTGACCTTAACAACATTACACACATAATCTATTCCTCTAGGCATAATTACATATATCTGATCCAACTTAGGTGATGACTTTTCAAACCATTCTCAAAGTAGAAGATGTTCCTAAAAGGATTATCCGAAGGTCACATTTTCCTTTTCAAATTTTATATATTTTTTAATTAACATGCAAAGCATTAGGTCTCGATATAGCATTTTCAGGCATTACTTATTTCTTGTGACAGCCTCCTCCATCCTTCCACCCATCTCTTCCATCCACCCACAACAACAGAGGCCACTTTCTCAGCATCATTCGGGTAGTAGTATTTCTTGTTTAACAGAAGCCTTATAAATATTATTTGAATTTTTGCAGACATGGCAGGAATTGTGTAACGACCACCACTAGAGAAGACAGAGGAGGTGTGTTTCCGAAACACATGAATTAAGCCTAGTCAGTTCTGAGATAAATGATCAGAAACAATAAATGGCTTCAGTTCCCTTTGTTCAACTAATAAATTCTACATTAAATATTTTGGCTGCTGACATAAAATAAAAGATGTGAAAACGTGAGTGTTTCTAATTATTCTTCATTTACTAGTCTGCGTTCCTTTGCACTCCTCTTGGTTAATTATTTGTGAGGGGGTGTGCTGCCAAAAGAAAGAGAAAGGGGGAGCTAAACAGGCTAAGATTGCTCTCCCTTCCCCCACCCCCACCCCTGTATCCCCAGAACAGCAGCCAGCTGTTCACCATTCTCCCTAAGTAGTGTTTCTCCATATTGCTGGGCTCCTGGGCCGGCAAAGGAATACTGCAGTCTCCACAGGGATGTGACCTGAGTGTGACTAGTAACAGAGACAGCCAGCGGCCACTCCTGCTTGCTGCAGATGCCAGGGAATTAAAAAAGCACTGGGCAGGCAGGGGCCCAGGGGTGAGAGCCCCAGAGGGAGAGAGATAAGCAATTCACCCTGGACCCCCACTTTCTGACTGCCTAGTCCCATCCCTGTCCAGAAAGCCAACATGCAGGAAGCACACTGAGCAAGGGCGATGGCTGGCCTGGGCCCCTAGGTATGCCGTGGGCCTCCAGCAGCCTCTTGAGAGGGCTTAGATGATAGAGAAATCTGTAGAAAATGAGGCACTGGAGCAGGGTGGATGCTGACTGCCTGCCCCCTCGGGTTTCTTATGGACAGTTACAGCACTCTGCTAACCTGTGAAACTGGTATTTACGGAGTAAAGGACAGATGTTCTGCAAATGAAATAGGAAAATAGAATTAAACCCCATCCAAGGCCCAACCAAAACCTCACCCAGTAGGAGTTATTCAGTGTCACTTGGAAACAGCGGTTCTATTGATAGGTCCTATTAGAAATTATACTTGGATTAAAGACATTTTTAATTGAAGACTTTAAGGATTAGGTTAATTTATGTTTTTGTATAGCCAAGAAAAGGAAATTGAAATAGAAAAAAAAAATACAAAATTGTTGCTTGGATTTGAACAGTGGGCAGTATAAAATTAATTAATTTTATTCTGAGTTCCTCCAAGAATGCTGCTGTTCCCTGGTGGGGGAGGGGTGGAGGAAGCTAGTGTCCTTTCAAAATAAAGAAGGCTGTTTTCTTTCGTGGTTGTGTGGATTAGCAATTTCCCCCTACTTTCTAAGCAGATAACAAGCTGTAAACTTTATTATTGGAGTTACACTCTGATGTTTAGTTTTGAAACAGCACAGATCCCTATGTTAAATTTAGATTTAAGATACCATAAGAACAATGACACAATAGAAATGTCTATTACATAGTCTTTTGAGGTGATGAGGGGTTCATGTGTATGTGACATGTTTTCAGGATGTAGATGATAAAGGACTGTAACATATGTGTTAAAGACCTGCTGGTTGTTTTGATTTTTTTTTACTATATACTGTATTTAAAAGTCATACATGCATACAACATTTGGATCAAACCCAAGCCTTATTCTTTCCCTATCCCTGATGCCTCCCTCCCCCCGCCCCCCGCCAGCAAACAACTTCCTCCACAACTTCATGTGCTCTTTCACTTTTTAAACAAATTTATTCCCAGTGAGTCCATTTGATGTTGCCTGTCTGTGCAAGTGTGTAGGACCATGCTGAAGCATTGGTAGCCTTTTAAGGACTACATCCCCAAAGAAAGCTTACTCTTCCTAGCCCAGTAGCAATGAGCTACCAGTACCTCCTCGGACAGGAACTGGTCTAACAAGATACTTCATGAGCCTTGCCACTCATGCTAGGATTTGGGCTTTCTTGATCTTTTGAGCATCTTGTGAATGTATTCACAGCCACTGTTGGTTCATTATGCAACTGTACATTTGTGTGCATCAAATACTGTTTCATAACCATCTCCTACTACATCTGGCTCTTACAATCTTTCTGCCTCCTGTTCTATGATGATTCCTGAGGCTCCGTGATATGGATGTCCCATTTACATTTGAAGGCTCTACCATACCTTATTCTCTGCCTGTTACCAGTCATAAATCACTGTGTTACTATCTATTACAAAAAAGAAGCTTCTGTGATAAGGATTGAGAGATGAACTGATTTAATTAAAGGTAGGTGTTAGGGTAGGCATTTTATTACTATGCCCATTTAGCAGAATGAAAGTAGTAATTTCTTCCGTGAAGCTTGGGCCCTAATCAGCCATAGTTGTGGTTCAGTTACTAGTACCAGGCATGGGGTCCATATTATGGGCTGGGCTTTAAGTCCAGTCAGAAAGTGATTGGTTGTTCCCTTAACACTAGTGCCACTAATTGCAACAGTGGACACAAGTTGCCATACCATTTGTTAGTGTGACCCAAAAGTTTCGCACCTAGATAATACTGACGATGACCTTTCTCCTCCAGTAGTGTGCTTTTACTGTCTCCTCTGAGAATGTCATAGGCCAGTCTCAAGTAAGAGCAAGGTGTCCGCCACTGCTTAATACCGGATATGATGGTAGTAAGATTGTTGTATGCTAAGGCTAAGCAATAGTTTTGTTTTATGTACATGCATGTTTTAGCATTTACACATATAAAAGAATACTCATCCTCAGGGCCCTTAGCCACTGCTGCCCTGGGTGAGATGTTCTCAGGACTGTCTGTCCGAGACAGCTCTGTCCCTCTGTCTTACCATTATTGCCCTACAATTTACCAGAGAGCTTCTCCAAACCCCTCACACCTTGATTTGATTTAGACTGGCTTGAAGTTTAGATCTGAGTGAGAACAGATCAAAATACGGGGACCACAATCACCAGTTTCTGTATTATGTTCTATAAATGAGCACAGAAGCTTCTTTTTTTCCAGATGGATTTGAGTTTACATATTGAAAAAGGCCCACTGCCCCCAAAAGTTCCTTTCTGAGGCAGCCACCATGCAGCAATTCAGGCCTGAGAGCCCATAAGGAGCCATTGGCTCTGATGGCAACCACAGTGGAGTTTTCCCAGAGGGTGTGGCTCAGCCTAGCCCTGGTGCTGGAGCCCAAGAAGGTGCAGGTCCACCCACGCCCCTGAGGAGTTCTTCCATGCCAGCATCACTGCTCTCCTGTCCTAGACGCCCCAGCACCCAGGCTACTGCACAGCACGAGCCAGAAAGAGATGGTTAACTATGGCATCTGCAGTCCCTGGTGTCCTTGTACTGAGGCGCATGCCCCTCTGGCACCCAGGTTCTTGTGGAGCCTTGGAAACATCGGGAGACCCTGGATGAGATTCAGAGATGGAAACCTAAGCACAGAAGCCCTGGAGTGCATCTGTAGGATTTAAAGGCTAGAGTGCCAGGGCACAGGATTAATGGGCCTGGAAGCTGGCCTACATGCTCAGTTGCCTGTCTATCCTGGAGCTCCACGCTGCCATTCAGAGAGTTGCGGAAATAAAGGTTAGCACGGCAGCTTGCAGGGCTCTAAGGACAAACAGGCGCACTGCCTCCCTGCAAAAGACCCCTCCCAGTTCTAGCAAGCGCATCTTTCTGGGGAATATGAAGGACAAGCAAGCCCTGTCTTCCTCATTCCAAACTTACCTGGAGGTCCATCCCTGCCTAGGAGGAGGCTCAGTGCCTTAGTAAGTACCCCGTGTCTTGTTCTCCTACAGTTAAGTGGGAGAGGCAGGACCAAATTCATGCTTGTGCTGCCCTCTGCTGCTCTTTCAGAGATCTGCTACCATGTCATTTGTTGCTGCCTGTGGTTGGCCAGTCCTACCTTTGGTGACACAGGACTGACCTCCCAGGACAGAACTGCATCCTCAGTCTGTCCCCCATCACTCAGTGCCTGGTCCACTTTATATTTGTGGTCTTCTATGCTCAGAGAAGAAATTATTGAGAACGCTGTACGCGCCGGACACCAAGGGACTTCTAGGCAGGCTGAGGTCAGGATTGAGCAGGAGAGACTTGATGTTTGAGGAGGTCGGAAGAGGAAGAGCGTTATTCCCGCAGAATGGCAAAATCTGCATCGTGAAAGGGTAGGAGTAGCTTTTGAAGGATGTACTGGAGGAAGAATCTGACACAGAGAGGGTATTTCCGCTGGTGAATGACATGCAGAAGTCCCTCTGGAGCCACCAGCAGGGCAGCAGGAGCAGAGAGAGCAGGCTATGAACTTCAGGCAAAAGGAGTGGAGCTTTATGGTGGTGGTCAGGGGTGATCTGAAATGTGCAAGAATAAGGACCAGCTTTCCATGTGAGGACATCTACTTACTGATCATCCGATGGGATGGGGGGGGGTGTCTTCAGATCATCATCACCTCCTCAGATCCCTGTCTCGTGCCTTAAAGACAACCATTTGGCTCGTTAGTGTCTGTTCCAAGACTTTATTGCTAAAGGTTTTTCATAATTAGTATCTCAAACTCAGTTCATTGAGACAAAAGTTCAAAGCTCTACAGTATCTTTTAAAACTAGACATAAGCCTTTCTTACACTCTAACACCACCCCCTTTGTTAATGCACTTCTCCCACAGGCCTGTTGCCTGGTTCCCACATGTACTCTAAGCCTGAGACGAAACTAATGATTCAAAGGTGGGCTCCACAAATGAGAGCATGCAGCATGTGCCTTGTTTGGTATAAGTGTTTCTGAATGATTAAATAAATAAATAAATAAATAAATAAATAAATAAATAAATAAGAGAACGTGACTGCTCCGAGGGGCTTCTATGGTGGAGGAGACTTATTTTAAGTATGAGAGCGAGCACAGCCAGAGGCAGGGACATTGGAGACTCTAGAGTGGACACGGTCAGCAGACTGAGCCAGGCCATGTGAGGAAGAGGGGGAGGGAAAGAAGAGGGAGAGAGCAGAAGCAGGCGCAGCAGCCAAGAGGGCAAGAGGCAAAAAGCCCGCCCCCCAAAATTGGGGTGTGTGACCAAAATGGCTTGGTTTTATATAGGGAAGAGTGGCTTAGGAAGGGCAACGCAGACTCTGGGCTGGAGAAGTTTAGGGTAGAGAGCAGGGTATGCCAGCAAGGAGGACCCTGAGACAGGTAGGGACTGAGGGAGACTAGCCCTGGCTAGCCAGAGACCACTCTGATATATTAATAGGCACCTCAGTTAGTCCTTTGTCCCGAGTTTGAAAACTAGCAGTTTCCTGTGTTCATGCATTTACCTTCCATTTTCATTATTTCATTTTTCTTTGCAGCTGAATACAATTCCACCATGTCTATAAACATGTTGTTCTTATCCACTCATCAGTCTGTCGAGGGACATCTAGGCTAATTTCCATGTCCTAGCTTTTGTGAACAGAGCAGCAATGAACATAGACATGCAGGTATTTGTGTAGGGCATAAAGTCCTTAGGATATGTATCTAGGGGTGGTGTAGCTGGGTCATATGGTAGTTTTATTTCTAGGAGAAGGCTCTTCGTTTTTGTTTTTTGGTTGAAACATCTAGACTGATTTGCAAAAAGCCTGCACTGGTTTACATTCCCACGAACAGTGAATGAGACCTTTCATATCCCTACATCCATGCTGACATTTGCTGTCCTTTGTATTGCTGGTGGGGATTCTCAGTGGTGTGAGATGGAACACTAAAGCAACTTGATCTTCGTTTTCTTGAAAGCTAATGGTGTTGAATGCTTTTTAAAGGTGTTTACCGGCCGTTCATAGTCCTTGTGAGGACTTTCAGTTCTGTTCCATTGCCGCATTCTTAATTAGGCCACTTATTTTCTTGGTTATTTTGTGTGTCTGTTCTTTACACTTTCTAGACACTGAGCCTTTGATAGATGTGTAGATGGCAAAGATCCCCCCTCCCCCTTCTTTTTACTGCCCCTTTACTGGGTTGATAGTTTCCTTTTCAGTGTAGAATCTTTGCCATGTTGTACGATCTTACTTGCGGCCGGGCCCTATTCAGAAAGCTCCTTGCTGTACCTATTGAAGTTTACTCTCTGCTTCCCTCCAGCATTTTCAGAGTTTTAGAACTCCATTCCTGTAATGTTAAGTTTTGTGCAGGGTGAGAGCCAAGCCTCAAGACTCATTCTTGTGCATGCTGAAATCAAGCATTGCTTTTTTCCCAATATATATTTTTGGTATCTCTGTCAAAAATGAGCAAGCTGTACAGACTTATACCTGCCTCCTCTATTCTACTCCACTTATATGTGTGTTTAATGCATGTCAGTTCCATGCTGGTTTTCTTACTCATTGCTCTATAGTATAATTTCAAATTTGGGTGTAAAAAATCTCCCAGAGAATTCTTTTTCTTCAGAATTGATTTGGCTACTCTTGATCTTGTGTGCTTCCATTTAAATTCTGAGACTGTGTCTTCCATGCCTGTGAAGAATGGCCTTGACATTTTTGTTAGGTTTAAACAAGAAAGGGGGTGCAGTAGTGGGAAAATGTGGGGCAGGGGAAGACTAGGCAAAATAAAGGACAAATGAAAAAGCAGTAAAGAAACCTACTATCCTGCAATTAAAAACTGAAAACTGAAAATTGCACAATTAAAATGTAATTGGAGGAAGTAGTAAAACATATGAGGTATAAAAATAGTGTAGAATACTGGTACTTAAAGAGTAAGCATGTGATACATAATGTGGGAGAGAGGAGTATGGGGGATGGTAGGGGATAGCGATAGTTTAATCAAAACTAATAATGTATGAAAAACTTTATGAAAAGCCACTTATTTAATTGCATATTCATTTTTAAAGGAGCCTGACTAGGGGTACCCTGCCTGCACTGGTTCTCTGAGAAGACGCGTTATTAAGTGGAAATCACAGTGCCAGGTGTGGGATACATACTTATGAGTTATTGGTCCCGGTGGACTCAGAGATGCCCAAACCACCATGGGCTATTTCCAAGGCTCATGGTTACCTGTCAGAACTAGATAGGAAGGCCCATGGATGAAGACACCACACGCTTTGGTTGCAGAGCATGGAGAAATAAAGTTGTAACTGACCGAGTTCCTCCCTGCTGGCTAGCCTACACAGTGTCAGAAAGTGCTATGCAGCTCTGGAAAGAAAATGTATCAGTGTTCTTCTTATTCAGCCTTGGGCCTTACTTACAGCTTACAGTACTGACTTACCAGGCATAACAAGCCCACTGGTACAATATTAGCATGAAGGAACCCAACTAGTTTCTGATTGGAGTCAAGACCCACTCACAGGAGAAAATTCATGATTAGTACAGTAAGACTGATTTCATAGTTCAGGGAGTCACAAACCCTGAGGGAAACATAACCATAGCTATTGATAACTTATGGTTGCTGGGAGAGAGACACTAAGAGGCTATAGCTGACTGTCCTACATACATACATGTACAGGCAACACTAAGTCAATTTTTAAAAAATAGCATATGGCATGTGCTCTTGTCTCCTTTACTGTTCCTGAAGGCACAGAGATAAATCATTGACCTAGGTCTATTCCCTTGCTCTATGATAGGTCCTTGGAACAGCAGGAGGGTCCAGAACAGACTGACTGAAGCTAATCATTCACTAAGCTTTGCCCAGGAAGGCTGGCCATCTTGTCGGAACAGAGCCCACCCTAGAGACAGTGATCAAACAGCCCACACCTCCATCCAGACTGCTGAATCCCGCATGCCTCTAGCCTGGCCCAGCTCTTCCTCTATTTGGAACTAAAGTTCATGCCAACACCTTTAAATTGACTTGGGGTCATTGCCTTCGTTATCTCTTCCTCTCTTTGCTTTTTACCACTTTGACCTCTGACTGGAATATTGGGATGGATGGCTGAGCCAAATCCACTGTGACTGCTGCCCTGGGCTTTAGACCTAGAATCTCTGATGCCATACAGTATCTTGTCATCTGGTTTCTCCAATACATCAAAAGGTGCTCTTGATGAAGTTCCTCTATCCAGTGTCTGAATCTTGCCAAAAGCTCACAGGAAGAAGGACTAGAATTGAATTCAGAGCCCAGTTGAACTTTGGCCCAAGCCACCGTCTGTTTTTATGGTCAGTTCATCCCTGCAGAAATCATTCACTAACTTTCTAAAGGTCCCCACAGCCTCATTTTGCCACTAAATTATTAATGAGGTCTTCAACATATGACCCTTCTTTGAATTTCGCATTTCTACCATCAGCTTGCTTTTATAGGCTCAAGTTATTGAATCTTTGGAGGGTAGAGTGTTCCTTATCCCTACAGAGCCATCAGAGTTTCCCCTCTAGAGGCAATGAGGTTAATTTAGTGTCAACACTTTTGTGTCACCCATGATAGATGCCATGGACACGTCTTCATACAAGCTCATGCTTGTCTTGATCGGATTCTGCCCAGGAAGAATGCTCTCTCCACTGGTATCAGGAAACCTCAAAAATTATGAGATGACAATGAATAAGAGTTCTAAAACTGCACAAATATAGTAAATAATAAACAGAAACTGGGAAATGATTGGAACATTTGCATATATCTGGGACATTTTTCAAGGAGCTAGAAAGGATCAAGTCAGAATTTTTTTTACAAGGATCTGAACAAGTACTGACTGATTTGGTCAAATATGCAAATACCCTCCTCAGAGACTCTTGGGCAAAAGACTTAAAACCCTGTCTTAGTCAAGACTGAGAACTCACCCTACCCCATCAACTGCACTGAATTTTGAATTTGATTTAATGAAAACAACTTCTTTTTGTACATCAAAAAACCTAGCATAATTTTAACCATAGTTGTTTTTGTTTCCTTGAGCCTATATTGCTGAAAATGGCAAGCGAAGAAAACAAGCATGTTTTTCCTGTCAGTTTGGGAGGCGGGCAGCTTGGGAATCTGAGACAACACTATAAACTCATTCCAAGAACAGAGCTCACAAGACAAATGCCTCTTTCAGGAAGTAGCAGTCTCCTTTCAGTGTGAGATACTGGGATTACATGCAATGACGGATGGTGGACATTTTTCTCTTACAGCCTAAAGAATAAAACTCTCCAGAATCCTCTTAATCGTCCTGTTTTTCCCCCTCAAAGAAATTAATCGCAAGCTAGTACATTTATTATTCTCTTGAATATACTTGGCCACCAATTGCATGAAAATGTATTATGAAAATGATTGCTTTCATCCTCATTAACCAACCATTAGGAGGAAAATCATAGTAATCATTCACTGCTTTATTAATTCTATAACAGCGACTCAGACAGGAAAGCATTTCCATCCCTATTTTCTAGTGAATTAGGCAGCATTTGAATACAAGGAAGGATTCTCCCACTCCAACACAGCACACAATTCCCTATTAAATAGGGAACCGCTTCAGCATCTGGGAGAAAAATTAAATCCAGCCTTCCTGTGGCTCCTTCTCACAGGCTTTGTAGAAGATGTAATTGAACTTGGCACTTCCTCTTGGCTTCCCGACAGACTTTACTGTTTATTTCTTTTGAGTGATTGCAAGGAAGCAGTCAGATTAGGAGTCATCCTTCAGATTATGTGTCATAAGCATGAAAGGAAAGAGAAATAGTCTCAGAGGACTAGATGGGGCCCATTGGAGACTGGAACCTGGTCCCAGGCCCTTCCCCTGATAAGTATAGATGGAGTCTGTCTTGCTCACTCTATTCAGCATCTGTTGCTACAGGCCAGTCTCAGTGTTATACTATTGCACACACAGACACACACACAAACACACACACACACACACTCATATATAAGCATAGATATTTATATTATATAAGCATAGCGATGTACGTGTATGTATATATGGTGTTTACCTGGGAGCTTAGCTGCCTGTCATCCTTCTTCACATAACTGACTGCCCCTTGCTTCAGGATGTCAACATCATGGCTGAGTTTCTGTCCACGGTGTGTTGTTATCTTCACAGATAATTTGGGAATGAACTAACAGTACTGAGCTCTCCAAGGTCTGAAGAGGCCAGGAGTATATGTTGCTAAGTTTCTCAATTGCCTTTTGAATGCAGTAGTGGTGAACAAGGTCTACCCAATAGATCGCTATAATATATTTATAGTATATACTATAATGTAGTCTCTGCCTGTCGTGTGGATAGAAGAGACACAGACCATGCAACCCAGATGCTCTGTCATCTGCCCATGCTGGGAGAAGAATGGTTAATGTGACTGGAAAGGGGTGACGTGAAGGAGGTCGGTTGCAGCCACTGTGAGGTTTGAAAGTTGCTTGTGATATGGCTTGATTAAAAGTGAGGTCACTTGTGGACAAGAGGGACTGGGTGAGGATAAACTCAACGCGGGCAATGGAAGACATACTCTGAGCAGATTGTCACAAGAAACGGGTATAGGAGTGACTCAGAAGTTCGCAATCACCTGGAGGGCTTAGACACCCTCACCTGCCTGTACCACCTAGGTTTCTGATAGGCAGTGCTTGAAAAAGGTGGGGAAAGTACATCTCTAGTAATCTCAGTTACTGCTGATGCCAGTGGGCCAAGGTCCAGGAAAATGTTTGCATTATTGGAATAAAATGTCTTCTGGGGCAGGGAAGTTTAGTTAGCTCAGCAGTAAAAAGCTATTTCTACTATGGCAGAGGAATCTCATTTGGTTCCCAGCACCTACATGGTGGCTCACAATAACCTGTAGTTCCAATTGTGGGGGACACAATACCTTCTTCTGTGTTCCACAGGCAGCAGGCATGTACATGAGGCACATATATACACTCAAGCAAAATATTCATGTACATAAAAATCTTTAAATATGTTTTTTGGTTTGGTTTGGATTTGGTTTTTTGAGACAAGGTTCCTCTGTGTATACTTGGATGTCCTGGATTAACATTGTAGACCAAGCTGTCTTCAAACTCACAGAAATCCACCTGGCTCTTCCTCCCCCAGTGCTGTAATTAAAGGCATGTACCACCATGCCTAGCTTAAATATTATTTTAAAGAGAATACAGGGTCTGAAAAGATGAATGAAGCCTGGTGGTAAATGGCTATGAATGGAGATTATGGTTTATTATTTAGGTTCTGAAAACTGCTTACAAGATTTCAATGAAACTGGGATGGAAGCAATGCTGAAAATACCTTGAAAAGAAAGGCTCATTGACTATTTTAATGGCTTGGAAGTCAAGTCTTTGGTTCCTTTAAAGGGTTGTGAAAGCTACATTAAACAAAGTGAGATCTTGCAATTACTCTATTAGTTTGACTTAAAATAAAACACATTTTAAAATACATGTGCTCAACTCCTTGTACACACCCAAAGGACTGTACATCCTGCTACTCAGAAGCTTGCTCAATTATTTTCACTACTACTCTATTCACAATAGCTAGAAAATGGTAACAATATAAATGGCGTTCAACTGATGAATGGATACAGTGCCTATACACAATAAGATTCTGTTCAACACTAGAGAAAATGGGGTTGTGAATTGTGCAGGTAAACGAGTGAAACTATAAAATTATACTGGATAATGTAACCCAGACTGTGAAAGATAACCATTGCATATTCTCCCTTATTTGTGAATCCTAGCTCTGAATCTTTACATACAGAATATAAGATACAAAGCCTAGAATAACCACAGAAACCAGGAAAGTACGAAGAGCTCATTGCAACAAGGAGAAACAGCTCAGGAAAGGATAGTAGGATACAGGTGCTATGAAGGAGGAAAGAAGGTACTTTAAACGGGTGAAGGGGAAAGAGGATAATAATGAGGGAAAGGAAGGCACGAGGGATAAGGAGCACCAAAGAACACTAACATGGGTTGAAAGTCCATGGGGAAATATTACCTCATGCTTTTATTTTAAAATATATAGAGAGGGTATATTAAGTATATGTGTATGCATATATGAATAATTTGAGTAAAGTTAAATCACTTGCAGTAATAAGATCCATAGGCTATCTAGCATGGGGAACTTCCATTCACAGTCATTGTTCTAAGAGTCCAAGAGGCTCTCAAAACAATTGCCTTCATTATTGATTGCCTCCAAAGACTTAACATTAAGACCTTATTGCTGAAACTCTTCACACTTTGGGGCCTCAGGGCCTGGAAGGATCTAATTGGAACTAACCCGGATACCTCCCCACAAAAGACTAGTTCTCTTGTTATCAGACAATGCTATGCAGGCTGCCAAGAAGAGATAGTTAAAAATTCCACCCTGAGTACCCTGCACAGTATCCAAAGCCCAGTGCAGCCTATCGTGCTGTGCCATACCTGCTCTCTCTCTCTCCCTCTCTCTCTCTCTCTCTCTCCTCTCTCTCTCTCTCTCTCTCTCTCTCTCTCTCTCTCTCTCTCTCTCTCCTCTCTCCTCTCTCTCTCTCAAATCCTTAGTACTGCAGAGGATAATGGATGAAACTAATAGAATTCATAAGCAAATGCAGGAAGATCCAGCCAAAGAGATTGAGGACATTAAAGTGGCTTATAGAGAGGAAATGAATAAATCACTGGAAGAAATTCAGGAAAATACAATCAGATGAAGGAAATCAATAAAACAGTTCAAGATCTGAAGATGAAAATAGAAAAAAAATGATAAAAGCACAGACAGAAGAAAGCCGGGAACAAGAGAATTTAGAGAAGCAAGCAGGAAATGCAGAGGTAACCTTCTCTAACAGAATTCAAAAGATGGAGGAAAGAATCTCAGGAGTAGAAGATACAATTGAAGAACTTGATGCAACCATCAAAGAAAACATTAAATCTGAAAAATTTCTGACACAAAGCATCCAAGAAATCAAGGACACCATGAAAAGATGAAAGCTGAGGATAATAGGCATTGAGGAAAGCAAAGACGCCTGGCTCAAAGGCACAGAAAATATTTGCAACAAAATCATAGAAGAAAATGTCCCCAATTTAAAGAAGGAGATGCATAAAAACATACAAGAAGACTACTGAACGCCAAATAGAATAGACCAGAAAAGAAAATCTTCCCGCCACATAATAATCAAAACAAAAACATTTTCAGAACAAAGAAAAATATTAAAAGCAGCAAAGCAGAGTTATTTATATCAGCTACTGCTAATGGGATGATGTTAATTAATCTGTGTTTAATTAATTTTGTATTTTATTGGCATATACATTTACATTATTATACATAAGTGGAAAAATTACATATGGCAAGAACTACTACGAAATAATCAGGGATCATATGAATGTTACATTCAAGTTGTTTTGGTTAATTGTATTTGGCAACTTTGTAAAAAACATGTTTCCTATCTTGGTGAATCTAAAATTCTGAATGAGAATATCATATCTCATCTCTGACAACTCAAAACCTCTATCTAGACCTAAAAACATCTTAACCCCTAAACAGCTAAGGTTAACTCTAAGACTAAACTACCTGGTCTTCAGCCTTATCAGAGAGTTGAGAAGGAATGAAACTTAATTACTTGAATGAACCAGAAGTGCAGGTTAGCAGCTTCCAAAGTGAGAAGGAAAAAAAAATATGACAGAGACAGTTTGCTGCCTGAACAGTCAGCCAAAACTATAACATTGGGAGCATCATCTTCAGCCCTCTGGCCCAATATAGCTGACAGACATATTTGTGAGGCAGGACCTATTGAGGATTTGCTTGGACAGGGTAGTCTTGGGAGAGTCTGGCTGTTGACTCTGCCTAAATCCTAGCTTGCTCATTTTTCGGCAGAATTCTGTCTGAGGCAGAAACAAGGACATTTTTCCCAGTGGCTGGATTGCCACATTTAAAGCCATCTCCATAAGGAGGATCTTTGATGCTCATCATCTTCTTGAAGTAGGCTGGGTGTTGCCAGGAGTTAACCTGTCTCATTGTCAAAGAACCTTTAAGATATTAACAGCTTCTTAAATGCCATATTCTATAGGTCTCTGAGACTTTGAAGACCTTATCTAAATATTTTACCTTATCTATCTATAGGATCTTATCTGTTAAACCAAGGATATATATCCTTGTGATTAAAAATAGGCAGCTGTTGACATGGTCATAATTTGATCAACTAACAATTAGCTTGTATTACCTAATTATCCTAATCAGCCTGCTCTAGCACTTTCCAGGTATTGGAAATAAGTAAGCTTTGAATTATAATTGAGTTATATGGGTTCAGTGCCTCATATTAAGAGTAGAAATATATATATATATAATGTGTGTGGAAAATAGTCTTAAATTTGAATTATGTATCAATGATCAAAGTTAATTTCATTTTATATCCATATACAAAATTCTATACCAATGAATTAAAAATAATATTTTTGTTAGTAACAAATAAGGCCTTAGGTTGAGGAGTAGATTTAATAATCTACTTTTTATTCCTGCAATCCCTATAAATTTTATATACCCTTTCTTCTTTTTTTCAACCTCTATCTCCAGTGTGTCTTTAATTATAATAGCATACTTCTATGGAATTGAGTGCACCAGAGTTTGCTGTATACAGTTTAAGACAGTAAAATCACCTTGGTTAACTGTTCCCTTTATTAGAATGAAGTATCTATCTTACTCTCCTCTGATTAATTCCAGTTTAATGTCTATGTTTTCAGATATTAGCATAGAATTTGTCTGCTTTCTGTCTGATTCCATTTGACTGGAGTACTTAGCTCCCTCCACCCTTTCACTCTAAGGCAGTGCTTAACTGTGTGCTCCTTGTAGATAACACATAGATGGGTTTTGTTTCTTGACCAATTCAGAGAACCTGTCTTTTGGTGGGAGAATTGAGGCCATTAATATGTAAAGACTTGATGAAAGGCATGTTGATCGGGCTCATTATGTTGTCCATTTTATCAGTGATATTTTGTTTCAATAATTGTAGTTCTATTTTCTTTCTATAGTGTCTTGGCTGTGCCCATTTCTTTCTTCAGCAGAAATATTACTTCCTATATTTTCTTTAGGTTTGGTCTGTTGGATATAAAGCTTACAGGCTATTTATATCATGGAAAGTTTTTTTCCGTCTTCAACTATGGCAAATAGTACTGCTGGATACATTAGTCTAAATTGGCAGTCATGGTCTTTTAAGACTAGAAATGTGTTGTTCCAAGCTTTTAGGGGGCTTATAGTTTCCATTGAGAAACCAGCTGCTACTATTCTGGTAAGTCTTCCCTTTATGTTACTTGTGATTTTTCTCTTTTATCTTTCAGTACTTATTTCTTTATTTTGTATACTTTAAATTTTAGCTACGGTATGTACTGGGGAGTTTCTTTTCTGTTCCTATCTGGTGTTCTCTGTACTTCTTGTATCTGTATGAGTGTATTCTTAGTTTGGGGAAGTTTTCTTCTCTGATACTGTTGAAGATCTGGACTATGCCATTGACCTGGGATTTGTCTCCTTCATCTACTCCTACAATTCAAGGGTTTGGTCTTTTTATGGTGAACCACATTTCCTGAATGTTCCTTTCTGCTGTTTTTTTGTTTAGTTGGTTTGTTTGTTGTTTTCTTCTTTAATTTCTTTGTGTTCTTTGATTATTTTGTCTAGCTCATATACTTCATTTTTACCTTCTGATATTCTATCTTCTACTTGATTCATTTGACCTGTAAAGATTCCGATTGCCTTTTCTAGTTAAACTACTGGAGTTTTCAATTTTATCTTCAGTTTACTTTGACTTTTCTTCAATGTTTCTGTTTAGTTAATTCTACTATGAAATCAAGGATTACTCATTTCAAGTTCATTGAAGTGTGTGTGTGTGTGTGTGTGTGTGTGTGTGTGTGTGTGTGTTCTTTAAACTCCTTTAATTCTTTGCTAAAGTTTATTCTTATTATTTTGAATTATGTGTCCTGGGTTCATATATGTAATTCTCAGTGGTGGACATTTCCGTAAGACTGGGGAATATTGGAGGAGGAGTATACTGTCTTTATATTTCATGTTGGTATATTTGGTATGATCTCTGGCCATGTAGACTTCTTGTGAGTTTTGTAGATAAAAGGCACCAGCCTGACATGTAAGCTGTATATCCTGGTCCAAGCCTTCTGTTTGGTGATAGATCTGGAGGTTGAATAATGTACATAGATGGAGGATGAGACAGACTCACCCTACTAGACTCAACTTGTAAGAAGTGCCGCATCTAGCTCGGGAGAGAGGTTGGATGTGGTTGTCACTAGAGGATTCTACAGGTTGGAGGGGTAGAATGGGTCTTGGCCAGAGCCTGGAGAATGAGGGCAGTGGAAGCAAGGCTAGCCAGACTAGGCTGGAACTCTGGATGTGGGATTCTGGCTAGATCTGGGGGCTTGGACAGGTTACACAGAGAGGAGGATCAGGTAAACTCACAGGATAGATTCTGAGAAAGAATGTGCAAGATCTGGCTGGACAGAGGGCTGAAAATTTGCACCTATTTTATTACAATATTGGGACATGAGCATAAAACAATTTTCATGTATATCTACAAATTTATCATTTTGGGCATTTTTAACCCTATTATCATGACTGAGACTATCATTTGATGGCTGCTAGGTACAACTCCTTTGTTTACCTTTGCCCAAGGAAGAGTTGCTGTGTTGCTACTGTCTTCCATCAGAAACAAAGAAAACAAAAACTTTAAACATTATGTTGTGCATACCTAATCTCAAGCTATACTATAGAGCAACAGTAACGAAAACAGCATAGTACTGGCACAGGAATAGGCTGGTTTATCAATGGAATCAAATCAATGACCCAGAATTGAATCTACACTCATATGGTCACTTGATTTTTGACAAAGAAGCCAAATATATTCAATGGAAAAAAGGATAGTATCTTCAACAAATGGTGCTGGTCTAACTGGATGTCTACGTGTAGCAAAATGCAATTGGACCCATATTTGTCACCATTCACAAAACTCAAGTCCAATTCGATTAAAGACATCAACATAAAACCAGAGAAACTAAATTGGTAGCCTGGAACACATTAGCACAGGAGACAAATTCCTGAACAGAATACCAACAGCCCAGTCCTTAAGGTCAAATATTAATAAATGGGACCCCATGAGGCTGAGAAGCTTCTTTAAGGCAGGAGACACTGTCAACAGAACAAAATGACAACCTTCAGGCTGGGAAAATATCTTCACCAATCCTACATCTGAAAAAGGTCTAAAATCTAGAATATATAAAGAGCTTAAGAAATTAAACACCACCAAACGAAGTAACCCAATTGAGAAATGGGGCCCAGAACTAAACAGAGAATTCTCAACAGAGGAATATCAAATGGCTGAGAAACACTTAAAGAAATGCTCAGTGTCTTTAGTCATCAGAGAAATGCAAATCCAAAGCACTCTGAGATTCCATCTTACACCCATCAGAATGGCTAAGATCAAAAACTCAAGTGACGCCACATACTGGCAAGGATGTGGAGAAAGAGGAACACTCCTTCATTGCTGGTGGGAATGCAAACTTGTACAACCACTTTGGAAATCTTTCTGGCGCTATCTCAGAAAACTGGGAACAGGGCTTCCTCAAGATCCAGCATTTCCTCTCCTTGGAACATACCCAGAAGATGCTCCACCACACAGCAAGGACATATGCTCAACCATGTTCATAGCAGCCTTACTCATAATATTCAGAACCTGGAAATAGCCTCTGTGCCTCAGTTGAAGAATGGATAAAGAAACTATGGTACATTTACACTATGGAATCCTATTCAGCTATTAAAAACAAGGAAATCCTGAAATTTTTGGACAAATGGATGGAACTAGAAATGATTATACTGAGTGAGTTAACCCAGAAGCAGAAAGACTCACATGGTATATACTCACTTATAATTGGACACTAGCCCAAAAGGCATGTCCCATTAAAGTCTTCACTTACCAGGGGATTGGGATAAATGTGAAGACATCCTATTGGAACTCTAGGTAAGAGAAATATAGGAGAATGGAGAAAGGATCCATAAAGTCCTAGAAACCTACAAGAAGAACATCAAGACAGGTGGATTGGAGCACAGGGGGGTCTGCTCAAACTACTGCACCAACCAAGGACAATACAAGCAGTAAACATCAGACCTCTATTCTGATCTAGCCAATTGACAGGATATTCTCCAAAGTTGTGTAGAGAATAGGAAGTGACTCTGACATGAACTCTGGTGCCCCATACTTGACCACTTCCCTTCACAGGGAGACCTGGTGGCACTCAAAAAATAATCAGGTTACCAAGATGAGACTTGATAGCCTATGACCATATAGTGGGAGAGGAGGTACCCATTGGTCATAGGCCTAGGTTAGGGGAGTAGGGTGAAAGTGGGAGGGAGGGAGGAATGGGAGGATACAAGTGATGGGATAACAATTGAGATGTAATCTGAATAAATTAATAAAAAATAAAATTTAAAGAAATTATGTTTTGTCATTTCCCCTATTACTCATTCAATGCATCAGTTACTAAAACAAATATATTTAGTTTGTTAAGTTATAGAGACTGCCCTGAGAAGCTGGAGATAAAAGGTTAACCTCTATATTGAACTGGACTCAGTAACATTTGATTACAAATGAGAAAATAAGTTTAATTCATAAGATGTGTAATTAAATTAATTTACGACAGATGTATTATTCTTTTTTTTTCTTCCAAAAACAAAAACATCATGTGGCAACCTCAGCATCCTCATTTGAATCTTCAACTTTATGGAATATGGAGGTCTTCTCTACACATTATAGTCACAGAAACATTAAAGAGAACATTTATTACAGAGCAGTTAAATAGGCATACACTTACAGATATGTGTGTATTAAATATATCTTGTCACTACATTTTGATGTTTGAATATTGTGATAAGACAGTGGGATAAAATTTCAGATGTTTGAAGCATTTGCAGGAAAACATTGTTATAGTAGGAACTAAAGAAGAAAAGATTTAAAAGCAGTGTTTTTTTGAGAATATGCACGTTTGGACTTTTTTATTTTATTAGTACTTGGACATCAAACACTTTTCATGCACATTTGCAAATGTCATAGCTGTTACTGATTCTTTCCATTAGCATATGTGAAGTTGTCATTATTCATTGCTTACTGGAAAGATTCCATTCTTTATTACTTTCTTCTACTGGCTGCCTTGTTTCTTCTTCCTGTCATGAAAAACAAAGGAAACAAACTTCAGAAATTATATTTCTTCAGTGGTTCTCCCCACCACTCACTTACGTTATCAGTCACTAAGACAAGCATATGTACAGTCTGTCAAGTGACAGACACAATCCCTTGGAAATCCAGGTGAGGGAGACTAACTTCTTTTTTCAAGTAGAGTCAGTGGCATGTGATAACTGATGGAAACGTTTATTTCATCATCTCCATCACTGAAGCGAACTTTCTACATTCACATAAGAAAGAACACATTCTTCCTGTGAAGCTTAAGAAATTCTCTAAACATGACATAACTTGAAAGGCAGAGAGAGCAGAGAGGGAGAATACACAGGGCCTTGTAGACAACCCATCATGAACAAAGAGTGGATTGGTAGAAGAGGAAGATCAAGTCCAAGTCACAAGAGAAATTTCTCATTTTAGACGGAAGGTGAGCAGTTGTCTTCACCGCATAGACAAATAACACAGTAAAACCCAAGTTATTTCAGAAGAAACACTTGTGTACAAGTCTGATTCGCAACTATGTAATGGCAGGCAGGTGACCATGATGTAGGAGGAAAGAGTAAGAAAAAAGTACATCAAAACAGTTGATAAACAGGCCAGCAAAATGGCTGAAGAGAAAACAGTGCTTGATACAGAAGGCTGAGTTCAGTTCTCAGAATGTGTGCTGAATGGAGAAAACAAACTCCCAAAGTCATCCTCAGACATCCACAGGCATGCAATGGCATGTGTATTTTCGCACTCACTGAAATCCAAATTCATGCACACAAATAATAAGGGTGATGATGATGATGATAATGATGATGATAAGTAGGCAGTAAATGTAATCACCTTTGCATGAACCTGGCAATCAGATAGAAAACCAAGAGTGAAACTGGAAGGAGGGCTCGAGTCCAGCAGCTGCACAGCTTCCGATCACGATATTCACTTGATAGCACTTTCAATAAAGGGGAAATAGAGGCCAAGTAGGGTAATTGGGTCAAGCAAATGTACATGCATTCTATTTAGTTTCAGAGACAGGAAATTTGAGTCATTAAAGGATTTAAAGACATGTCCACAAGAAGACATTATGAGACAGATTAGATGACTTTATTCAGGGAAAGCACATGAGGTTAAGAGGGAAATATGGAAAAAATATACTATTCTGCTATGGTAATGTATATGTACATAGAACTCTAAAATATTGAGAATGATGGAAGAAGCAAAGTAAGAGGAAATGATGTTTTGTTTGTCAACTTTTGTTTAGTGTCTATAGATAGAATGCAGTTATATTAACACATATAATTTCTGATATCTGGGATATCGCATACTAAATTTTGTGTAAATATTTCAGTATAAAAATATTGAGCAAGAATAATCTTTTTAAAAATAACTATTGATTAGCTGATCTGACTGAAGGCCCACTCCAGGAGATAGAGCCCGTACCCAACATTGCTTGAGTGATCTAGAACCTCAGACTAGATATCCCAGGGACCTAGGGAAAAACCATATACTACTGGCCTAAGAAAAAGAAAGAAAGAAAGAAAGAAAGAAAGAAAGAAAGAAAGAAAGAAAGA
>OU015750.1:41941884-41953428 GCA_907169655.1 Acomys percivali | reverse complement strand
AGAAAGAAAGAAAGAAAGAAAGAAAGAAAGAAAGAAAGAAAGAAAGAAAGAAAGAAAGAGAGAAATGAAATGTAGTGATTATTTGTGACTGTTATTTGAGAAAGCTAAGGTCAGCAGAGTTGAAGAGACCTTAATGGGAGTAGATTTTGTCACATTGTTTTCTATACAGTTATGAAATGCCCTAAACTGATTTAAAAACAAGCAAATGAGAAAATATATAAGTGAATAATATTTAAATAGTTAGTTCACTTTGAAGGATATATAAGCTTGGATTTATATATCATATCTAATTATATAATGTTATATTCTATGATCAGATACATATCTGATGACACCACTAAGATAACTGGAAAAACCCCTGAATCATTAATAAGTGACAAATTGCATGATATGATTAAAATGGGCTTTAATGTACCCATCTTTGAATAGAAATGATCTTGCTATGTGTCGAAGCTAAGCCAGAGCTCCAGCCTCCAAAATCTGAGACTCTGGGCTGTGTCTTGGCATTTGCATCTCAGGCATTTTTTTCTATTTTGACTGATTTTTTGCATATTATTCTAGATATCCATATCTCACCATGACACACTCATATGTAACTGTCTTACACAAGGTCCTCAGTAGCATTAAGTCCCAGCATGTTTAGGTTTTAGGAGAATCTGCTAACCTTCATGATTAACCTTACATAAGGGCCTATGATGAGCAGAGAGTCAAAATGGTTGTAAGGTGTTAAACAGAAAAGGAGAACAATCTAGCTTGGGGCTCATTTTTCAACATCTCATACACATCTTTTTGAAACCTGGATGTCAATGATAGCACCTGCACTGGGTTCTACAAGTTTCACCGTCCTCTGTGTGGCTTAGTGGAATTAGAACAGGAAGCCTGGGAGTGTTAAAATCTCACCTAAGCTCTTCCAAGTGACTAGAAATGTAGTTTTTACCTGAGTTGGATGGTCCCCTTATTGGCTCCTCTTCCCATCGTGCACACTACCTGAATATTTCTCTGACTTCCACACCTACGGAAAGCATTGATATTCCTATTGGGATGCGTGGCTGAGTATGGCTTCTCAGGGCTGCTGAAGCATTTGCTCTGAAACTAATACCACGTAAAGGCAGCAACAGGACAGAGCACACTAACAGAACCGAAGACTTGTAATTCTTCTTCTAAGTTTGTGTACAAAGTGGTGGTCTCTTTGGCATCTCCACGCACACACTGTAGGATGATGATTCTATGTTGTCCCTGTTCCTGTCACCCTGACTCCTCACAGGCACTTACCAGTCCTCTTCCTCCACATAGAATTATTACCTTACTTAAAATATGGCATGTGAATTTGGGCAGGCATAGTTTAGTAAGGGTAAGACTGTACAAGGTAGGAATGGAAGGAAAGTCCTACATGAGCTACATAACAGCCAACAACATAGATGAGGTTATCAGTGGATGCCCAGTAATGCCAGAGAAGTGGTCCAGATGAGGTCATCAGTGGATGCCCAGTAATGCCAGAGAAGTGGTCCAGATGAAGTCATCAGTGGATGCCCAGTAATGCCAGAGAAGTGGTCCGGAAGAGAAGGCTAAGTATGAAATCTGGTATAATCAGCCTTACATTGAAATAATGAAAACATATTTTGGAGTATTGGCTACAAACGTTCTAAAGCATTTTTTTTATTCATGTTGTCAATGGTAATCTGTCACTCTGAATGTGGTGATGATGGATGTAAAGTTCATAAGAATAAGTAGGGCCAGGGGAGTTAACAGAGCACAGCATTACAAGAATGAAGATGAAGCTGGCGTAAACTGATGTAAAGTTTCATGAGACACTTAGCATGCATCTAACTCCACTGTAAAAGGACGTTTGGTTAAAAAGTTAGAAACAAACAAATGTGGTTTCCTGGAGAACTCAAACCTGCTTGGAAGTATGAAAGACATGGACAGGCGATATGTCTCAAAAGGCAAAGGTGCTCGCTGCGAAGCGCAGTGATTTGAGTTCCATTCCTGGAACGCAAGTTGTCTTCAGACCTCAACATGTGTGTTGCTGCATGCATGTGCCTAGGCTCGCACACATAAACACTAGTAACTAAGTGGTAAGTAATTTGTTTTGACTAATACAATAGGAAGGGGCATAAGGAAACAATTTCAATGTTTTCCTTCGGCAGATTGTGTTCCACCTCTTCCATGTTAAAGCAGCTCTTGTTGATACTTTCCATTAAATGTTTCCTTTCTCACTTTTTTTTTTTACTAAGCTAAAGAACCAAGGTCAGAGTACTAGTACACTGTATGCTTATCATGCAGATGGGAATAACTGTCCCGGGTCCGAAAAAGATGTAAGGGAAAATGAAAATAACAGAAAGAGAATTATTTATAATAGTTTGTGGGGGGATGCAGAACAGGAAGATGTGGAGGACGAGCAAAGTATAGTGGGTGTGAACGTGTTCACAATGCCTTGCATACATGCACAGAATGGTTAAAATTCCAAAAATTAATTTAAGAACAGAGAAAGAGAGAAGGAAAAAAATGGAAAGTAACATACATACAAATCAGAAACTTGGAAAAGTATAACTTTGTATTTGAGCATTGTACTCAGTAATATAATATTATATTCTATGGTCACATACTAACTGGTGATGTCACTGAATTACCTAGACAATGACTGGGATCATTAATAAATTATTTGCTCTCCCATTCAAATTAAAATGGATTTTCCTTTGGTTTATGAAAAGTCGGTATCTTATATGTACCAAGTCTACTTCTGGGTTCAAGAAAACATTTGCCTGGTTTCCTGGGGCTGAAGCCGGCAGAAACGTCACCATAACTGCACCTCGAACATGTCTGATGTGTTTTTTCAGCTTGTACTGAAAAGTGGTCAAGTGTCACCGCGGCGTATTTATACAGCTCTATTCCCCATTGTTCCCAGTGTCCCGCTGTTCTAGCGGTTTGAACTGTGGGAAAATATAACTGGCTGTTATAATTTACCTCAAAAGTGCCTGTAAGGGACAGAGATCCCAGAGTGGTAAATTTAAGGTTTTGAAAGATGAAAAGAGAGAATCTAAGGTGAAACTCATATTCGTTGAAAACCGTTTCCTGTGTGCTTGGTGAAATATTGATGCAAAACTGGAACTTGTCCTGCTACAACTCATACCATGTCATTGTGGATGCAGAGCATTTGGGATGGGGAGCCTGGGCACATTAATAACTCACCTACTTCTTTTCAAAGTAGCTTACACTGTCAGTTTTATCTGACTCGGATGGTCTTTCCTCGGCCTTTTCCGCAGCTTCACTTTGAGGAGAATCTTTCACTTCCGTGGTGGGCGGGATGGGCTTTGAAACAGGAAAGTGTTAAATGTTATATACGTGTCATACAGTTGCTACTTAGTAATTCAGTGATACTATAAAAGTCATTACCATTGAGCACGCCACTTTCCTGGTAGCCTCTAAAAAGCAAAAGGAGATGTAATCAATTCATATGGACAGCAGAGACAGTCAACATTCACGAAGACTCAGGAATGAGCAAAATTCTCATGCCTGTAGCTCTCATCAAGTATTTGAATTTTGGTAACTCAGCAGGATCCAGTAGGCACTTAGAAACTGTGCTAAGCAATACCAGCACCTCACTTGCGCCTGCAACGTGACTAAAAATGTGAAAAGGCCTCGATGTTTCTCCATTTGATGATATCTGTTACCTGTGTGTTACATAACCTACTAACCTTGGCACACAGGCTTCTTAAACACCAAAGAACTGTCTTCCTGAATCTAGTGATGCATAACCTATATCATTCCTCTTCAGGGCTAAACTCACAAAGAGTAACCGAGGCAACATAATATCAGCTTTTACAGTCTTCTATTCAAGACTCCCAAATGTGCCTAAAGACTCCTACTTATCCTGCAAAACCCTTTCCCCAGGGACAAGGGAGCCTTGCATCATAAACCTATTCCCTGAAAAAGTAATCTGTGATACAGATACTTTCTGTACATTATTTACATTCACTGGGGACCCTTCTAAATCATAACTTTATTTACCATGTGTTCCCCACAGATGGCATGAAAGAAGGATGGAATGCTTGGGAGGAGGGAAAGGACCAGCGTGCGGAATACTGAGAGGCATGGGGAAGGGTGGTAGGAGAAGAAGGCCAAGCGTACTGTATTGTGAATGTCAAGACTAAACTCATTGCTTTGTATATTAACTTAAAAATCAATAAAAACGTGTGCTCATATATTCTACCAGTGTACTTCTGTCCTGTTGCTGTCTTGACTTGTAACTATTTCAGAGCTAAGTTCCAGCAGTCCCAAAGAGCTATGCTCAGCCACCCGTTCCAATGGGAGTACTAACATTTCCACTAAGTGTGAAAATCAGAGAACTATTAGTCAGTGTACACTTTAGGAAGAGGAACACATAGAGGATTATCAAGCTCATCTTCAGGCTCCTGACAGATTTAAGTACAAATAATGTCATCATTGAGGCAGGCTGAAGAGGTCGCATAATTCAGAAGTCATAGTCAAGGCGTGTCTAAATGGACGCTGTGCTGATTATGATCTACAATGTGATCTGAAGAGAATCCTTGTTTAGGGGGAAAATAATGCAATTTCTATTCGGTTTCAAATGTTCCTCACTTTTTCTTCCAGCTGGGAACCCGAGCATAGTTCACTGTCAGATGTCTTACCTGAACATATGTGTTTCAGGTCCTCCGCTTCATCATAATCTATAAGTAGCTTCTTACTGTCAGGTACCAAAAGAACAGCAAATCACTCTACTGTTCAATAATGATGGAAAACACCTGCCTGTCCCATTACACTTGGAGGAGCATTTCACACATTATCCATGACACTGCCGGAATGTTTAAATATAGGCCACCAACATGTGGATTCTCTACTGCATTAAGCTTGTAACCAAACAAGGGGAAAAAAACAAAGCAGAAGGGTCATGACTCAAGAGCAAGCCACCTTCGTACATGAACTAAGTTTTCTCAACATAACGGAAAGGGCCCTGAACTCAGAAGAAATCCTACATTTGTAGCCAACAGTTGCTTGTTCTTGCACATGCATTGGACAAATCAACCTGATAGGATTAAATAAGATATGATGAGGTATGCATGACACGTGGAAGAGGGACAAGATAATTTGTTTCTTAAGGCTGAATTGTTCTAGACTAATCTCAAATAACACTCAACAAGATCTGATTTTCTTATGTTGAAGTTTACCAAAAAGCATCAAAGTCCACTTTTGTTATAGCTATTCTATTCTTTGTCACATAGTTCAAAGAAAATCATCCATCTACCATTTCAAGGTCTAAATAGCTAGTTAACAACAATGTGAAATTATTCATACCTCAAAGGCATAGGTTATATTTCGACTAAAAATGCAAAATGCTTGGATAGTAAAGAAAAAAGACTTAAAATTCCTGAGTTAGCTAAACATTGGAATGGACTTGATGTCAATAAACATATTCCAAGTGATTTCCTGGGATTTGTGGTGCATCACATGTCCATACCCTCCCACATCTCACCATACTCAATGGTACCCAACATCTTGATTTGCCTAGATCTTAATAACTCCTCACCCTTAAGTCTACTGAACACCCAGCTCACAACCCAGTGCCCTCAGACTCACAAGGACTTCCAGTGACCTTAGATCCCCAAATGCCTCCAGGTCCCTCAAATACTCAGTTCACTCAGATATCCAAGTGTTCCTTATTATACCATGTCTCCAGATGGCCTCATGACCCTCCGATTACTCAGAGTTCTTGGTATCAACAAATTCTCCTTATATCTCAGACTCCTTGCATATTCCAGTCTCTATAGGATGCCCAGGGAGTCCAAATGTACCATTAGCCCTATCTGTTTGAAAGTAAAATGTAGAAGCAAATAATGTGGCAAAGACCAACGGAAAGACTTAGAAGGACATTTCAAAGTAAGAATGCCCAACACACAGAGCACTGGAAGCCAGGTATCCATGGTGTTCTGGGACTAAGAATGTTTTTGCTGAGTATATGTGCATTTCCTGCAATGAAGTTACCCATAGCATGAAATAAATCAACCCTGGGTTTTGTTTTTTTAATTAACTAATTTATTTATTTGCCTACTTATTTATTATATATGAGTGCTCAGTCTTCATGTACACTTGTTTGCCAGAAGAGAAAATCAGATCCCAGAATAGATGGTTGTGAGCCACCACGTGGTTGCTGGGAATTGAACTCAGGACCTCTGGGAGGGAAGATAGTGCTCTTAACTGTTGAGCCATCATATCTCTAGGACAGCCCTGGCTTTCTTTTGGTGAACATCATTAAGTAGTCTCAAGACTGGGGACTTACAAACTTTCTTCACCTACAGAGCTTAAAAAGTCCTAACCAAAGAGCAAGTCTACGGTCCTTTGATAACATACTTGCCTAATTCATGGGAAGCCCCAGGCTCAATTGTCAGCACCCACCCCACTACATGCATGTAGCCACACTAAAAGTTCTGGGACAAAAGAATCCTGTATCCATTGCTACTTCTAATTCATCGACAGCTTTGATCAGCTTCTGGATAATGGAATGGTCTATATCACTGCCATTCCAAAACAGCCCAAATTCAATACACAAGGTGCATTATTTGTCATTACTCTGTATCCGTCTCATGTTAATTAACAGGTAAATGGGAACACTCACACTTTGCTTTTACTCTCAATAGCGTAGCGTTTAGCCGTCCATCCAAAAGCATCTTTCTTAAAGGTATCAATATGTCCTTGAAGAAGCAGCTTGATGATGTGCTCGGACCCGCACCTTACAGCATACATGAGGCTGTTTCTGAAAGAGCAGGGGTGGAGCCTTGCTGTCGGGTACTTTAGTAAAGTTGCTAAACATCTCAATGAATATCTTTTACCAGTTTGAAAAATATTGCTTGTGTGTATACAATTAGCCATTTACCAACAGAAAAAATTAACATCTTGGGGCACAAATGATCATCCTGTAAAGTGTCTCTGGGACAAACAAGGGGGAGGGGACCAGAAATCCCATTCTCCCAAGTAGCAGTATCCAAAGTAGAAGCTATAATTCTCTGTCCTTTCATCCACAGATACTAAAGCTACTTATCAAAGGAGATGAATATTTAAGTAAAGAATTACTCAATTCTTCCTGAGTCTGATACAATGTTTTGTAATTTATATGTGAGATGACGATCAAAAGAGAAAATAGTATAATTACAAAATAAATGTTTTTAATAATAATGGTAGTAATGATGTTTGTAGGAGATGATTATATATTAGAAGTAAATAGGACATAAAATGTAATATGTTTGGGTATAACTATTCTTTCTTAATCAGCAAATAAATCTAACAATGGGCAATACTTCTAAGGTGGAATTAAATTCAGTCTTGTGTGAATATTGAGCTTTCTTCTTATCACCCAACTATGATTTTCACTCATCCAAACTTATTCAATAAAAGTAGTTTTTTATTCTTTTGACCATGCCAAATGTTAGGTCAAAGTTTCAAAATAAAGGGGAAAATGGAAGAAGTAGAGTACCATGGGGTAATAGAAATTAGCAGTCACTAAGGGATAACCAAACAATACTTTGCAAACAAATTTAATAGAAACAGCCATCCAATCAATTTTTCTTTTTAAGGAAGCAGTATATACAAAGCATGGATGACAAATGCTACAAAGCCATTAAGAATTGCATTGTGATTCAAAAATTAAAACCACGATCTTAAAAAGAAATAGAATATGAAACCCATTTATCTACATAAGCTATCCAGTGAATAAGATACAGTACATACAACCAATGTCATTTTATATTATCAGGAAATATTGTACATTGTCTGTGTGTTGTTCACACTGAATAACTACTTTTGTACCAATCGGATGGTCTAGGTTACTGTTACTTCACTAAGTAAAAGCTAAATTCTTCTCCCTATTAATTTAACACCATGTCTCAGGTGATGTATACAGTATCAACTCAATCACCACTAAAGTTCAAAGACCTTCTTACCTTCCCAGGAAATCGCAGGTTTCTACATTTGCTCCTCTGCTGATTAAGAACTCTGCCATCTTCTCCTTGTTTTGTTTCAGAGCAAGCAAAAATGGTGTGATCTTGTTCTGTCAAAACACAATTAGTGATGATCTGTGAGTTAATAAATCCCGAGAGCACACAATCATAAATGCTGGCAATAAATGGCTGGCAGTTTCTTCCTTAGTCCACTGGTGATGGTGGTGGTGAGGATGGTGTTCTCACGATTCTGAGGCATAACTACTTTTGGTTTTTGGGGGGTTTTAGTTATAGTTGATTTTTGCTTTTTTGAGACAGGATTTCAATATTTAGCCTAGGCTAGATTCCTAGCTCTCCTCCATCAACATCCTAAGTGTTATGATTCTAGGAACTACAACCTCATGCCTTGCTCAGAAATTTTTAGTCTATTTTTATTCTGGTTCCATGTTAATTACTACGGCAAGCTGTTTTAAGCAAAACAAATGCCAGGAGTGAATTATTATCTGTAATCATTTTAATACTGATCTACACATATTATTTTTATGATGGGGAAAGCCACAAGGTTACCTTCATTGGTACATAAATACAGAACTTTATTTTCAATTGTTATAACCTTTCAGAGTTAACTACAATTAACCTAATAGCATATACAGGCATTTCAATGTGAGTGTATTTAAGACAGATGTAAAGAAAAAGTTAAATTGATGACAACTGTTAACATCTAAAGTTCAGTCTCATTCATTGGCACTAAGACTGTATTTCTATAAATTGTCTTGAAAGTCTACAATCTCTATCACAAGACACCATTAAACAACTGTTGATGCAAACACATATTTCGGCTAAGTAGATGACATCTGGTAAGGTGAAGGGGTCCCTAGCAAACTGAGCACAGTGAGCCTCAGACAATAAGGGTACCTACATCACAGGAAACAGACAATAAAATGAGCTCAAAACAGTCTGACCTGGGTTACGTGAGAGCAACTGGAAGCCCACATTTCTGTAAGAATCATCTTGGGCTGGAGAGATGGCTCAGTGGTTAAGAACATTGTCTACTCTTCCAAGGGACCTGTGCCCAAGTCTAAGCAGCCATACAGTGGCTTACTGCATGCATGTTGCACCCTTAATACACACAAAGCCAAAACACTCATGCACCAAAATTTTTTAATTAAAACTTTTCAAAAGGATCGCTATGGAGTTTAGCTATGGATTCATTTCCAGGGGAACACTGTTTATATCTGCGGACTCCGCAGAGCTCTTAACCCTTTGTAAAACAAAACAAAACACAAAAAAACAAAACAAAACTTCACTTTGCGTGCAGCTCACATTTTTTTCTGCAAGCATACAAAATTATTTTCTAGGAGCTGAAGAAGCTGAAGGAAACATTTTTAAATACTCATGCCTGTGTCTTGTCAGGTCATTGATTCTCACATTACAGGTAAAGTCTATTCAACTGTGTGTCGGCAAAACTGTCTCCAGATCACTGTGCTGCACAGTTTAGTTACTGCTTTTGCCTTGTTTTCACCTTGTCTCTCACAGGGAGGCCAGTTCTCTTTTCCACTTCAGGATTTAGCCAAAAGAGAGATTTTATGGTGCATCACTTACTTACCCTTTTCTGCGTAACTGCCACCTATTCTTTGACAGTTTGCTTTCTTCAGAGTCCTACTAAAATTTACCTCTGGACATGCTTGTAAACTAGGAATGGCCTCTAATTAGGAATTAGTCTCATTAAACTGAAGAACACAGAAGAAATATACGTAAAGTGAGTTATTTTACAAAAAATACCACCTTCTTCATATTTCCCCTCAATTGTCCAATTTCCAATTTTGTGTGACTCTTTCTCCTCAACTCCTCTTTCTATTTTCCTCCTTTGATTTTACCACTCAGCTTGGTCCTGTGACACAACTTGTCTGCAGCCTAGAGTTGTCCATTTATCACAAAACATTTCTTTCTTATTTAAGATCAAGCTGAAGTTCGGCATGATGGTGCACGCCCATAATCCCAGCACTTAGGGAGGCAGGGGCAAGTGGATCTATGTGAGTTCGAGGCCAGCCTGGTCTGTAAAGCAAGTTCAGAACAGCCAGGGATGTGACACAGAGAAACCCTGTTTTGAAATAATCAAGCAAACAAACAAAGGATAAAGTTGATATCAAAGGCAAAGGTCCACTTTAGTTGCCATTTTAAACTAGTAAAGGTAATGCTTTTGTGAGACTTGAAAACAGGCATATTGGTGCTTTAGCAAACTCTATTTTTTGATGTTTGTCAGAAACGCATTCAAGAAAGCTGCATTGTGTAATACTTCTTTAAAAGTACCAATATTTAAAGTGGCATCTTCCCCCTGTATATGCTCCTAGGTCACAGACATAGGGGAAGGGAGTAGAGGGGGAAACGGGAGGGAGGAAAGAAAGGGAGGATACAAGGGATGGGCTAACAATTGAGATGTAATATGAATAAATTAGTAAATAAATTAATTAATTAAAAAAAAAAGAAAATATTTTCTCCTCCCACCTTAAAAAAAAAATAAAGTGGCATCTTCAATGATTGAGTTATTTCAAAACATTTCCATCTGAGGACTAGAACTACGGAAGCACAGAAAGTTGACTCTACATACACATGGATGTTGGAAATCTGTGTGTTTCAAATCCAACAGTATTAAATCTAGGCGTTGTATACCTCGTTCATTGCCTCGATGTTTGCCTTGCATTCTAGCAGCCTCGCAGCTGTTCCAATGTCTCCGTTGTAAACAGCATAGTGCAGAGCCGTGTTGCCACAACAGTCCCTAATATTTGGATCGGCACCATAACTCAATAGAGTATCAAGGCATTCCGTTTGTCTGCATTGCGCAGCCTGTGGATGTGATAACAATGCACAGATTGGTAAAGAATTCAAGACCAGCATTCCACAGGCTTCATTATTTAGCTACATTCAAATGACATAGCTTTATTTTTTCATGTAAAAATGTATTTCAAATTCACATCATCTGAAGCTGACGGTTGTAATATACCTTAATTAGAGGGGTGGCACCATTAATGTCCTTTGGATTAATCTCACAGTTGTTCTGCACCAGGAGAGTCACCACTTCTGGATGGCCGTAGACAGAGGCAAAATGCAGGGCAGTCCTGTGAGCATGACAGGGACCTTTATGAACTTCAAAAGCATTTCCTTAAAACTTATACATGTAGTCAATATGAGGCACCAGAGTACGTGTGAAAGTCATACCCCACTCTCCACTCAACTGTGGAGAAGGTCCTGTCCATTGGCTAGATCTGGGTAGGGGTTTGAAGTTTACGGCCTGTATTGTCCTTGGCTGGTGCCATAGTTTGAACAGGACCCCTGGGCCCAAATCTGTCTATCATAATGTTCTTCTTCTGGTTTCTAGGACCCTCTGGATCCTTCTACTTTGCCATTCTCCCATGCTTCCCTCATATTTGACCACATACCCTGGATGGGGAGACCTGGAGGCACTCAGAGGAAGGATAACAGGCTACCAAAAAGAGACTTGATACCCTATGAGCATATACAGGGGGAGGAAGTCCCCCTCAGTCACAGTCATAGGGGAGGGGAGTAAGGGGAAAATGGGAAGGAGGGAGGGAGGAAT
>OU015750.1:41931549-41941874 GCA_907169655.1 Acomys percivali | reverse complement strand
ATAGGGGAGGGGAGTAAGGGGAAAATGGGAAGGAGGGAGGGAGGAATGGGAGGATACAAGGGGTGGGATAAGCATAGAGATGTAATATGAATAAATTAATAAAAACAACTTAGACATGTAATTATAACCACCAGATAGCATTTAATGAGTCTGCATTTTAAGTTTCAATTTTTTTCTGAAGACTCTGTATTGCCTTTTATTACATAGTACAGCCAGTTTCACCAGCATCAGCATGCCCCAAATGTAAACTGCTTTTGTGGTTTAGAATATAGATTCTTCCTGTTGATCAACACAGAGCAGTGTCGAGGCACCCTGCTGCGACCCTTCTGGACAACATACTGTGTGTGTCAAGGAGCACCCAGTGTCACATGCCACAGCCCTGGTGATTTGAAGACTAGGATGAGCTGGACAGTGCTCTTGGCACCTGCTCCTCTTAAGGCATCAGTGCACAGCAGCCTGAAGAGATGGCCCTGACAGAACAACGGGAATCCCTGCATCTGCACAGGAAGGATTGGGAGACTCTAGTGGCCTGAAGTGGGGACAAAACTGAAAGTCAAGATGAGTGGAGTTATTTGAGAACTGTCAAAAGTGCCAGTGAGCCTTACTGCCTGACAGAAGTCGCTGGAGGTAACACTTGTGGGAAAACCAGGACTCATCCTTAAATCTTACTATGAACATGCTTGGTTTATCAGGAAGACATGGAATAACCTTTTAGGAGTGTTTAAACTAGTGAGGGAGGAGGACCTGAGTACAGAAAATTATGAGGAGAACATGGCACGCATAACTAAAATAATTGAAATAAGTGAATAAATAAATATGGAAACAAAGCCATCTTATGGTTTAAAGTCTCCTTGTTCTTGATAAAAAATGTACACGCCTGCATACATATGAATACACATGTATGATACACTGACATAGAGTATCAAGTTTTATTTTAAAAAAACTTTTAGATGGGAAGTTGATACATACTAGAAATTTCTCTCCTTGTGCATTTTCCCACAATGCAGAAGACATTATGTATGGGTTTTTTCCCCCAATGGATACACTAAAGCTCTACTACTACATAATTTTGTTGAAGCCCTTGAAAAGGCCAATAAGTGCTCTAAAAGGAGAACTGACAAGGATGTGAAGCATCAGTCTTGATTTGTTTCTCTGTCAATGAGGAACTTGAGTGTTACACTCTTCCTAGATGTGTATCCTAAGATCAGTGACAGGCACTTCTCTTTTCTCAACTGAGACAGGAAATTGGCCATCTCCCAAGTTACTGGGCCTCCCTCCAAGGTACCTACCAACTCTCTCAAGGCTCCAACCCCACTGTTACCTGTACTTCCAATCTATTTGTTCCATGTCAAAAATTCCCCGTAGAACAAAGCTCTTCACTGTGTCTATGTCCCCAATACTTGCAGCCTTGTGGATCCGATAGTAAGGTGCATATCTGGTGTGATATTTGGGCGGCCGACAACCTCTCTCATCCTTGCTCCCAAAGCCCACGAAGATATTATCCAGGCCATCACAGAAGCCCAGGGGCGTCCTTTCTTTTTTGTGGAAGAGCATCTGCATGGTAAGTGTCTTCTTTCCGGGTCCCTTTCCTCCTGTTAAGCTTCTCCCACATCCCCAACCCAAAAGAAGAGACTATGCCAAGATGGCTCCCCACAAACCAACAACCAAAGTTTGTACTGTGCCAGCTCCTAAAGATTTCGATATCAAAGTAAGCGCAGAGCCAAATCTCTCCAAAGGTCCCAGCAGGGACGCTCCAGGCTGATTTAGAAGCTGTCAACTGCAGCAACAGTTGGGAACTCTCGGTTGCCAAGCAACACTGGAACACACTGGCAAGAGAGAGCTGGGCAGTCCTGTGTGCTAGCAAGGAACATGCTCAGTGCGCATGTGCAGAATCTGATCCCTCAAAAATCAGCTAGAGAGGCCACTTACATTCCTTCCTGAGGCCTTGCCCACTTCACTTCTTCATTGTAGATCTAGAAGAAGTTTTTTTAAAAAAGTTTCTTGTCTTGTGTTTTCATTTCAATTTAGTTACAGGAAATACTTTTTCTTAGTTTCATCTGTGACTCATTCATCATTCAGTAGATTGGTTTGTTTACTGTCAAGTTTATGCTTTATTGAAGAGCTACACGCAATTAACTTCTAAGAGGAGAGTTAGTTTTCCCAGGGTTGGACCCTTTGATTGATTATTTGTGCTAGCTACTCTTCATGAACATGACACAAGCTAGAGTTTCTCAATGGAGAAAATGCCTCTGTAAGATCCATCTGTAAGGTATTTTCTTGGTTAGTTATCGATGGAGAGTGTCCAGCTCACTGTGAGCGGCGCCATCTCTGGTCCAGGAGCCCTGGCTTCTGTAAGAAAGCAGGCTGAGCAAGCCATTGAGAGCAAGCCAGTAAGCAGCACTCCTTCATGTCCTCCACATTAGCTCCTGCCTCCAGGTTCCTGTCCTACCTGAGTTCCTGTCCTGACTTCCTTCCATGGTTCACAGCAATATGAAAGTGTAAGCCAATAAGCTCTTTCCTTCCCGAACTGTTTTTTGGTCATGGTGATTCATCTCAGCAATAGAAACCATAAGACAGCTATTCAGTTGTAAGTGGTCAGGCCTAGAAACATGTATATACGCAGGCAATATTGAATGGACTCAGCTGTTGCAGTCACATGATTTTTCTGTTATTTGTATATGCAACAGCAGTAATTAAAGAAAAGTGACACTAGAAGTTTGAGGGGGGACACAGAAGGGGCAGAAAGGAGGAAGAGGAAGGGAAGTGAGGTAATTATATTTTAACTAAACAAGGAATATTGGTATGAGCACATGTTTGACATGCACATGTAAACACCTCCCTAAAAGTGGAATTATCTGAGGTTCTCTGTGTTATTCATAGCATTCATACTTATTAGTAATCATACATGCATGTTTGATTTAAAATTTTAAAAAACCATTTTCTCCTGACAAAAGAAAAGAAAATGTGCATGAAGGAGAAACTCCTTAAACTGAAAGACTATTGTGAACCTCATGGCCAGAGAGTGTGCAGGGAGCCTATTACTCTTGTCTGAGTTGCAGTGAACTCCAACAATTCTGTCTCATTCTTGTTACTCAGGGGCAATGAATCCAATGGATGGAATCCTTTGGAACTGCTCACCAACCAGCTCCAGCCCTCTTTCCAGGGGCCCTTAGTTCCTCAAGTGGGACACGATATGCAAAAGTGGCCCACTTTAGCTGTCACTTAGTTTCCCCATGGCCTCACTATTCAGTCCTAAATGGGTATGTTGTGGTGCAAGTCCCATGTCCCTTTAAATCCTTCCAGCCTTGGAATTAAAGAATGAGATTCTCCTTGGTGGCATCATAGAGCTGCCCCACCCCTCATTGTACTTCTCCATGGGCAAGCATTGCCTCTAACCAGCTTCCTTTCATGCAGAGCCTGCTTTTCAGAATCTTCTAAATGTGATCATGACCTTTACAATTTTAATCACTTAATTTTTCAGACTAACATTTGTTTTCAGGAATACAGTACCCTTGGCAGCTCCCAATCCCCTGCCTTCCAATAATAGGTAAAAATAAGTGTTTTTTATGGGAGGGCTGGATATGTGGGACGTGGGACATGTTCAGGAAATCCCCTGGGGCCAAAAACACAGGGACAACACCAAGTGCATCTGAAGATGCTGCAGTCACTGAAGGTGGAGGTCTCTGGACTTAGATACATGGGGTTTAAGTTATTCTGCTCAGGCCAACGCCGGATGTGGCTTAGACCCTTGGGATGCTGAGTCTCACAAACTGCTATGTCCTGTAGAACTCTGGCTTTCTGCAAGCATTCTGTTCAGAGGGAAGGGCAAATCAGGAAAAAATATGGTGCCCCGGCTCAGGGAGGTATAAGAGGTTTCCTGTCCTCTCCTGGGCTTTGGAGGATAAGTTCCCTTGAATTAGTGGCTTTAGTTCCAAGAACCTCTATGCTGAGGAGCAGACATAAACAGAGCTGGGGGCAGGGACTCACCCTGGCAGTCAACAAACAAAAGCAAACACACTTGCTCTGCAAGATTAGGCTCTTGTCTAGACTTCTCTGGATCCTACCTATTTCTGCACATATTTGAAAACAACTCTTACATTTCTCACAGATGGAATTTGTTCCAGCTTCAAGGGCTTCCAGCACCTTCAACTAATTTCCATAAGAGAGTCAGCAGACCCTTCCCCACATTGGCCATTGTTCCTCTGTACTTGCCCTAATGGATCAGCACATCTTGGAGAACATGCCTTTTCCCTGCAGTTCAGACCTTACAATGATGCCCCAGAAACTGCCTGTCATGTTTGAGAAGATGGAGCCATTAGAAGAAGTGTAATAATAAAGCAATGTAGGCTCATATTCCCGTGGTAATGGATGGGTAGAATATCACTGGGATAAAAAGCTAATATGATAATCACATTGAAGAGTTTTCTGTGATGTGAGGCACTATGTCCACATAGCCATCCTCTTGGTCTTGATGAAATCTAAAGCAATTTTCCTGCTTTCATACTTGAGAACAATATTTAGTGACTCTTCCCAGTGCCACAGAACTACAAACCATTTATAAAGCTAGTAATGCCTTTAACCAAATACAAAACTCAAAGTCAAATATGTCCACTTTCAACATCCTTTTTAAAATTTATTTATTTATTCACTTTACATCCCAATCATAGCCCCCTCTCTCCTCTCCTCCTGGTCCCACCCTCCCTCCCTCTTCCCCCATTCCCTCTCCTCTATTCCTCAGAAAAGGGGAACCCCACCCCACACCCCCCAACTCATCAAGTGGCAACAGGATTGAGTGTTAGTTTACAAGCAGATCCACTAGCCTGCCTAGCAACCTCTGACATGACCTGCCACCAGGTATGGGCCTCAGCTGCATACCAGATATTTATGCCTGCACAGTTGTAGGCAGAGTAAGTTTTGGGTTCAAGTTTTTATTAGTAGGTTGATGCTCCCTTCTCTCCACTAGGAGTCTTGTGTAATTAGAGAGTGTCCTCTTCAGTCTCCATGCCCCCTTCAACTAGGAGTCTGGTCTAGAATCACTGCCCATATCCTTCCAGAAGTCTACCCTGTCCTGGGTCTACAGCTTTTAACAGATATGCTCTCTTCAGGCCCTCGGTACTCCATCCCCTCCCCCTGATCTCCTCTCCTTCCCTCCCCCTCCATACCTGCCCCTGTTCCCTGGTCTGATCTCCACCCAGTGTTCCCACTCTTATCTTGTTCCCTCTCTTTAACCACTACCACTGTGTATTCTATTTCCCCTTCTGAGTGAGATTTAATCATCTTCCCCAGAGTCCTCCTTGTTACTTATCTCCTTTGAATATGTGAATTGTAGTAAGTTTATCTTGTACTAAATAGCTAAAATCCACTTATAAATGAGGACATAGGAAGTGTGTCTTTCTGGATGTGGGTTACCTCAGTCAGGATCATCTTTTCTAGTTCCATCCATTTGCCTGCACATTTCAATCCAACTAAAAAATGGGGCACAGAGCTAAACAGAAGATCCTAACATAGTCATCTCAAATGGCTGAGAAGCACTTAAGAAATGCTCAACATCCTTAGTCATCAGGAAAATACAAATTAAAATGACTCTGAGATTCCATCTTACACCTGCCAGAGTGACTAAGATAAAAAACTCAAGTGACAGTACATGCTGGCGAGAAAGTGGTGAAAGTGGAACACTCCTCCATTGCTGTTGGGAGTGCAAACTTGTACAACCACTTTGGAAATCAATTTGGCACTTTTCAGATTTTTTGGAATAGTTCTACCTCAAGACACAGCTATATCACTCCAGGGCATATACCCAAAACATGTTCTACATACAAGGACGTTTGCTCAACTGTGTTCATAGCAGTTTTATTCATAATAGCCAGAATCTGGAAACAACCTATTAAAGAAAGGATGTTGACCTCCTCGCCTTTAATAGCTGAGTAGTATTCCATTGTGTAAATGCACCACAGTTTCTTTATCCATTCTTTGGTTGAGGAACATCTAGGTTCAAAACATGAATTGTCAATACACGTGTTAGGAAATGCAATGTTCTATTTGGAGCATCATTACACTCTTGAGTGTGTCCTCAGAGAGAAAAATCTCCTAAGATTTTTATTTTGTGGTGTTTATTTGTTTGTTCTTAATGCTTCGGGTCTTGAGGCTAGATTGCCACAGTGGGGAAGAGAAGCTAGAAGCTACTGTGTAGTAGGCAGATGTTTTGAAGCCAAAGCAAAGATAAAGGGGGAGAGCACAAAGGGAAAAAAGCCCCTGTGGCTGTGCAACCAGGAATTTGTCTAGGTCTTAAAAACATTTCCTTACTTTTTACTTCTTAACAGCAGCATCAATTTCTGAAAGCCAACAGCTTCTATGCAGCAGCTAGCTCTGGCTAATGCACTTCGATTGCCTCAGCACAGAGCAGTTAGGTTTGAGAGGCTTGCCCTCTGCTGGATTATTGAAATATTACATGCCAGTTTACAAAGTTTTCCCAAATTGAGTCTCCTAGGAGGAAGCGCCAGTTGTTAAGCCTTTGGGACAATGTAAATCAATGAAAATTCTTTGACACATTTTCCAGAAAGTCTTGAATGTTTGCATATTTATTTGTGTGTATTTTGTATATTATCTGATTATACAAGGTCAAAAATGTCTCAAACTAGCAAAGCAAAAACAAACAAAACAGTTAATGACTCAAGAGGAAATATTAATGATGGTCAATTTTTATTCACCCCAGGTCTCAGCAGTCACTCACTGTGACCTGACAACATGGGACAAGGTCTGTGCATCATTGTCTCAGCTCTACAGAAAGGTTCAAAGAGGTAGATTTTCCTCCATGTCACGAGACCCTACTGCATTACAAAGTCTTCCTCCTTTTTCTGGTCTACATCTCCCATGAATTAACCACAGCTGGTTGGACCAGATGTAGTCAACTAAACCAGGTTAGCCCAATTCCTTTGAGAGACATTTTGGAACCAGACCACAAAAGTTCCAGATACTGCCATAGAGGAGAGGTGGAAAAGAATGGTCAGAAAGTTCTTCACCAATCCAGTGGTTTACACAGACAAATGAAAGTCAGTTTCCTGTCTTTAGTCCCTCCTAGGGTTCCCTATGTGATTTAACTTCTGAGAATGACTCTTCCCCATTAAATTTTTATGTATACGAGCCACACAAATAATAACACACAATAGTGAATGAATAAAATCTAGTTAAAATGGAATAAAGTCCTAGTTAATATAGTATGTTGAATGATGTATATAATTTGTATTGTATTTCACATCAGATAGTCTCAAATAAGGAGCAATAAATGGACTATAATTATCATGGCAATAAAGCCAGCACCTCCAAGGTCAGCTGCTGGGAGGACACGCCGCAGACAGCATTAAGTTGTGGTGGAATCCATCTCCGGGAACCTGGATCTAATAGCCAGGAATCACAGGCTCCTACCTCTCCAGCACCACTGCTCCTTACCCATACTCCAAGCTTAGCTTCTTCAGCTCCAAAGAGGAAGAACTAGGCTGGTGGCATCAGGTGCAGGGTGTCTCCTGGAGAAACTCTTACTTAGCTTAGGATTGTGAAAATATAGAACACAGGGCATCTGAAGCTGAAGCTTCCAGAACATTCTTCGTGTGGCCCAGGGCATCTCACCTGTGTGCATCTGTATGGGAGGCTGGGGGTGAGCATGTCCTTGGGGCAATCTGAGGTTGCTTGACTTTACTCTCTGAGCAGATCCCTTCAGCAGGCAACTAGAGTAGGCAGTGCCCACGTGGATTTCAGTTACTGGGATTGCTTGCTTGTAGCATCAACTCAATGCTTTATCTCAAGGAAAGACTCTCAAGGACCATGCTGAGCAATTACCAAATTTCAGAGATTCTAGTCTTGTGTCACTTAAAGCAGCCAGGAATTAGAGTAAGAAAAGTTTGGTTTAATGTACTCGAATTAAGTATATACACAACACAGATGTAGCTGATGGGCATCTCAGGCTTCATGTGGGTCCCCTAGTAAGGGGAGGAGGAGGAGGTGTCTCTGACATGGACCCTTTGCCTGTTTTCTCATCATTTTCTCACTAGCAAGGCTGCCTCCCCAGGCTACAGGGGAAGAGGACACAGTCCTGATGCTACTTGAGAGGTGGGAGGGGCTCCCTTTTTCTGAGGAATAGAGGAGAGGGGAGGGGGAAGAGAAAGGGAGGGTTGGACTGAGAGGAGGGAAGGGAAGGGGCTATGATCAGGATGTAAAAGTGAATAAATAAAAAATCTAAAAGTATATATACAAGGTATTCCTCCTTTTACATGTAATTAAATTTTTGTGCATTTAAATTTCCTTACTGTGAACTTTAAAATAGGATATTTTTTTTGTCAGTGAACCAAAGCACCCCAAATCCTTCATGTATATTATTTTCTTCAAAATATTTTTGTCCCATTTATTTGTGATCTCATCAGAGGAACAAAGGTCCGAGACAGGGTTGTATAAAAACATTGAGCATCTATTATGAATTTCCATGTGGTGGGAATCTTGTGTTGAGAACTAGGATAGCATTATAGGCTGGAGAGTCTGTCTTCAGATGCTGATGGGTCAGGCACTCACCATTAACTAGCACGAAGACTGAAGGGAACCTAAGAATGAAGGCTGTTCCCACCCTGAAGCATCATAATAACTTCTGGGCATTTAGTAGAGATAATGATGGGCTAAAATGAATACTAAGGAGTCTGGTAGACAAAGGATGGGGTGAGAGCAAGAGGAAAGCTGTAGGGAGGAGGAGCTGTCATGTCAGAGCTGGAGCTGGCTGCATACTTGTGCAAGGGAGGGCTGTTTTTAAACACTGAGTCATTCCTCTGTCCTCCACAGTGGCCCCTTCCTGACTTACTCAGACTGTCATTTCTAGCAAAGGAGAAAAAAAAAGAAAGGATGTAATTTGCCCTGAATCCTTGCAAACTGGTAGCATCCATTTGCAATCTCATCTCTACAACACATTGGGCAATGTAGAAATATGGCAAGATGGAAGTTCCAAGGGTCTGACATGATTGCACCATACTGTATAGCCTGTTCAAGGAAATCCATAACTAATGTTATGATAGTAAGTAGTCAATGTTGATAACATTTAAGACACGAACATTGGTTTCTGTAGGGGAAGAAAGTAGTAAAGTACTAAATGAAAACCTTCCCTTGTACCCAGGGAGGCAGAGGTAGGTGGATCTCTGTGAGTTCGAGACCAGCCTGGTCTACAAAGCGAGTCCAAGATAGTCAAGGCTGCACAGTGAAATTCTGTCTCATGAAATAAAAGTCTTCTCTTATCTACCTTTCAAATTGAAATATATATCTAAGTATATTTACCTCAGTACTTTTCTGTGTATGCAGAAATACATAGAGTGGTTCTTCTTACTCATGGGCATAAGGTCAACTGCAGTCTGGAAATAATAAAAGTAAATTTCTAAAGGCAAACAATTCTTAAGTTTTAAATATTGTGACTGTAAGTGGTATGATGAGAGCATGTGCTATCCTGCTGTGCCCCTTCTGGACATGAAACCCCTTTGTCAGCACATCTCTACTGGAGATGCTACCCAGTAATTTGCACTATAGTGATCATCTACAACATCAGTTGACTGTCACAATATCATACTGCTAGTTTCAACTATGTTGACTCAACAATGTCACCGAAGATACAATAATGATGCTGGCAACCCAGTATACCAAGAGATGCCAAGAAGTGTTTCCTTTAAGCAGAAAATGCAGTTCGACACTTAATGAGGAAGAGAAAAAACATCTACAAACATACAATGAAAAATTTGCAAGTTAAAAAGATATTCACGTAACTTTATTTTGGGATATTGTTGTAAGTTCTCTGGTTTTCAGTTGGCTGTCACAGTTCCATAATACTTCTGTTAAATAATCCTGAGTTGGCTCAATAAAGGTCCCAAAGTATAATAATGATGCTGGCCACTCACCATGCCAAGAGAAGCCATCAAGTGCTTAAGTGAAAATTATTGTTAGTTATTGTAAGTCTGGGTAACTCAGAGAATTGGACTTTCCCATAGATATTTACCTGTGGGGAAAACATGATATAAATAAGTCTTTGTGCTGAATGTCCACTTCCACTCATGTAACAGATGGGGGTAACTCCAAATGTAACCCCAAAGCTAAGGGAATCACTGTGTGTCAACTAGATCTTTTCTGTCCAAGAGTCATACTGAATTTAGTGAATACGTTGAATCTTTCTTAAGTATTTTTGGTTGGTGGTAATGCTTTTGCTTTATTTAGAAACTGAGTGTTGCATTTTCCTAATTCAGGTGCTGATTGCACAGACCTCACATATATCACTCAGAGGATTATGAATTAGGAATGTGATTTTTTTT
>OU015750.1:41898617-41909700 GCA_907169655.1 Acomys percivali | reverse complement strand
AAAAAACAACTTGAGGAGGAAACGGTTTGTTGGACTTACAACCAAACTTCACAGACCATCATCAAAGGAAGTCAAGGCCTGTATCTGAAAGCCGAAAGTGAGGCAAAGGTCATGGGGGAATACTGCTTACTGCCTTGCTCACCATGGCTTGCTCAGCCTGCTCTCTTACACAAGCCAGGACCACCTGTCCAGGGGTGACACTACTCACAGTGGCCTAGGCTCTCCCATATCAGTCATTAAGTAAGAAAATACCCTGCGTACTTGCCTACAAGCAACATGATGGCAGCATTTTCTTAAGTGAGGTTGCTTTTCCCATATTATTCTACATTGTGTCAAGTTGACAAAACAAAACAAGCAAACAAACAAAAACAGCAATTAACCAAGACAATGAGAAATATATTCATTAGAACGTGTCTCGTTGACTCCAAATTATCCATCACAGAGTCTAGGAATTGTGAAAGAAGAAGATTCCACTGTACTAAGGACAATACAAGTAAGTCCTGTGTATCTTAGCTGTGTGCTTTTGTAAACTTGTCCCTAGCTATAGTGTGTGAATGGGTGATTTAACCAATAGCCAGTGATGCATTCTTGTTACTCTTTGTCACAAATATTCATTTTCAGTAGTTAATTATTTTTAATGTTTCACCCACAGGAGAAAATTTCTAAGAGGGCAGCATAAATTTCTTGGCATTGCTGCTTTCCTGTCACCTTGGTCCATATCTGATGCATGACTCTCGTCAGTGTCAGGCTTTAAAATAAGGATGACTCTGCACGATACCTGGGTAGAATTGTGTAGACCTGCATAGGTCTTGAATTCCTAGATCCGTCTCTCAGGTTATGACGGTAGAAAGTTAAGAAGAAAAATATCATATTTTATAAATCAGCTATACATTTTCCATTAGAAGAAATTATTTTGATATGTAAATCAGTAAATATACTTGAGTTATACTTCTTTTTAACTTTTATTTAAGTAAGTTATTCAGATTACATCTCATTTGTTATTCCCTCACTTGTATATTCCCTTTTCCCCTCTCTCCCTCTTTCATTCTATTCCCCTCCCTCAGATCTGTAACAGAAGGGGACCTCCTCCCCCACTATAGGATCACTGCCTATCAGATCCCTTCCTGGTAGCCTGCTTACTCTTCCTCTGAGTGTCACCGGGTCTCCCCACCAAGGGGAAGTGGTCAATTAGTGAGCACAAGAGTTCATGTCCTAGTCAGTCCCTGCTTTCCACACACTTGGCTAGATCTGGATAGGAGTTATAAGTTTACTGCATGTATTGACCTTGGTTGGTATAGTAGTTTGAGCTGACTGGCCTTGGTCCAGATTTGCCAGCCTTACTGGTCTTCTTGTAGGTTTCTAGGACCCTCTGCATCCTTCTATTTCTCCATTCTTCCTTACTTCTCTCATGTAGAGTCCCAGTAGGAAGTCTCAGTATCTATACCAATATCCAGCTAAGTGAAGACTTCAGGGAACATCTCTTACGGGCTAGTATCCAATTATAAGTGAGTATATGCCATGTGTATCTTTCCAGGTCTGGATTAACTCAATTAGGATGATCATTTCTAGTTCAATCCATTTGCCTGAAAAGTACAGGATTTCCTTGTTTTTAATAGCTGAGTAGTATCCCATACTGTATTTGTACCACAGTTTCTTTATCCATTCTTCGATTGAGGGACAACTAGGTTGCTTCCAGGTTCTGGCTATTATGAATATGGTTGTTATGAACATGGTTGAGCCTATCTCCTTGTTGTGTGGTGGAGCACCTCTTGCATATATTCCAAGGAGTGGAATAGCTGGGTCTTAAGGTAGCCTTATTCCCAGGTTTCTGAGAAAGCACCAGATTGATTTCCAAAGTGGTTGTACAAGTTTGCACTGCCACCAGCAATGAGGAATGTTCCCCTTTCTCCACATCCTCACCAGCATGTGGTGTCACTTGAGTTTTTTATCTTAGCCATTCTGCTTGGTGTAAGACAGAATCCCAGAGTTGTTTTGATTTGCATTTTTTTGATGACTAAGGACATTGAGCATTTCTTTAAGTGTTTCTCAGCCATTCGATATTCCTCTGTTGAGAATTCTTGTTTAGCTCTGAGCCCCATTTCTTAATTGGGTTATTTGGTTTGGTGATGTTTAATTTCTTGGGCTCTTTATATATTTTGGATATTAGACCTTTGTCAGATGTACGGTTGATGAAGATCTTTTCCCAGTCTACAAGCTGTTACTTTGTTCTGTTTACAGAATCTTCTGCCTTACAGAAGCTTCTCAGCCTCATGAGGTCCCATTTATTAATTGTTGACCTTAGAGCCTGGGCTGTTGGAGTTCTATTCAGGAAGTTGTCTCCTGTGCCAATGATCCAGGCTCTTCTCCACTTTTTCTTCTAACTGATTTAGTGTCTCTGGTTTTATGTTGAGGTCTTTAATCTACCTGGACTTGAGTTTTGTGCATGGTGATTAATATGGATCTACTTGCAGCTCTTTACAAGTAGACATCGAGTTATACCAGCACCATTTGTTGAAGATACTATCTTTTTTTTCCATTGAAAAGATTTAGCTTCTTTGTCAAAAATCAAGTGTCCATATATGTGTGAACTTAGTTCTCAGTCTTTGATTTGATTCCATTGGTCAACCAGCCTGTTTCTATACCATGCTGTTTTAATTACTGTTGCTCTATAGTACTGCTTGAGATCAAGTAAGGAGATTCTTCCAGAGGATCTTTTATTATACAGGATTGTTTTAGCTATTCTGGCTTCAATCTCCTTCTTCAGAGAACTGAAATTTTTTTTTCAAACAAGGCTTTCACTTGCTTGCTTAGATTTATTCCTGGATACTTTATATTGCTTGTGGCTATTATGAAGGGTGTAGTTTCCCTAATTTCTTTCTCAGCACATTTGTCATTTGTGTATAGGAAGGCTATGACTTTTTTTTTAGTTAATTTTGTATTAAGCCACTATGCTGAAGGTGTTTATTGGTTGTAGGAGTTCTCTGGTGGAATTTTGGGGTCACTTATGTACACTATCATGTTATCTGCAAACAGGGATAAATTGACTTCCTCCTTTCCCATTTGGAGAAAGTGGGCAGCCTTGCCTGGTCCCCAATTTTAGAGGAATTTCCTTGAAGAGTATTGGTGTTAGCTCTTCTTTGAAGGTCTGATAGAATTCTGTGCTGAAACCATCTGGCTCTGGGCTTTTTTTGGTTGGGAGACTTTTAGTGACTGCTTCTATTTCTGTAGGACAAATAGGACTATATCATTTGTTTATCTGATCTTGATTCAATTTTGGCAAGTGGAAACAATCAAGAAAATTTTCCATTTCCATTAGAATTTCAAATTTTGTGGCATATAAACCTTTGAAGTAGGACCTTATGATTCTTTGTATTTTTTCAGTGTCTGTTGTTATGTCTCCTTTTTCATTTCTGATTTTGTTGATTTGGATAGTGTCTTTTTGCCTTTTCATTAGTTTGGCTAACAGTTTGTCTATCTTGTAGAATTTCTCAAAGAACCAGCTCCTGGTTTTGTTGATTCTTTGAATTGTTCTCTTTGTTTCTAATTTATTGATTTCAGCCCTGAGTTTGATTATTTCTGGCCATCTACTCCTCTTGGGTATTTCTGCTTCTTTTATTTCCCTAGGGCTTCCAGATGTGTCCTTAAGTTGCCTATATGAGATGTTTCCAATTTCTTTATGAAGGTACTTAGTACTATGAATTTGTCTCTTAGCACTACTTTCAATGTGCCCCATAAACTTGGTAGTGTTGTTCCATCATTTTCATTGAATTTTAGGAAGTCCTTAATTTCTTTCTTTATTTCTTCCCTGATCCAGGTGTCATTAAGTAGAGAGTTGTTTAGTTTCCATGTGTGTGTAGGCTTTTTGTTATTTCTGTTGTTGAAGTCCAGCTTTAGTCCATGGTGATCTGATAGAATACAAGGTATTAATTCAAACTTCTTGTATCTGTTGAGGCTTATTTTGAGACCTACTATATGATCAATTTTGGAGAATGTTCCACGAGGTACTGAGAAGAAGGTATAATCTTTTGTGTTTGGGTGAAAAGCTCTGTAGATATCTGTTAGATCCATTTGTTTCATGACATTGGTTGGTGTCATTATTTCTCAATTTAGTTTCTGTTTCATTAACCTATCCTTTGGTGAAAGTGAGGTGTTGAAGTCTCCCACTATCAATGTATGGGGGGTCAATGTGGTGTGAGCTTTGCTAATAGTTCTTTTACAAATGTGGGTGCCCTTGTATTGGGAGTATAGATGTTCAGAATTGTGATGTCATCTTGGTTGACTTTACCTTTCATGAGTATGAGGTGTCTTTTCTCATCTCTTTTGATTAATTTTGGTTGAAAGTCTATTTTATTAGATATTAAAATGGCTACACCAGCTTGTGTTCTGTGTCCGTTTGCTTGGTATACCTTTCTCCAGCCTTTTACCCTGAGGTAATGTCTATCCTTGTGGCTGAGATGTGTTTCTTGAATGCAGAAGAATGTTGGGTCTTTGTTATACATTCATTCAGTTATTCTGTTTCTTTTTATTAGAGACTTGAGACCATTGATGTTGAGAGATATTAATGACCAGTGACCGTTAAGTCCCTTTATTTTGATGTTGGTTGTAGTAGAGTGTTTGTGTAGTTATGTTTTTCTGACAGTGTAGTTATCTATTTCGTGTGTAATTTTGGTTGTAGTTTGTCACTTTGTGTTGGAGTTTTCCTTCCAGTAACCTCTGTAAGGCTGTATTTGTGGATAAGTACTGTTTGAATTTGTTTTTGTCATGGAATATCTTGTTTTCTCCATCAATAGTTATTGAAAGTTTCACTGGGTATAGTACTCTGCCCTGGCATCTATAGGCTCTTAGGGTTTGCAGGACCTCTGTTCAGGCCTTTCTGGCTTGTATGGTCTCTGTTAAGAAATCAGATGTAATTCTGATTGGTTTGCAATATATGTTACTTGGCTTGTCTCCCTTGCTGCTTTTAATATTTTACCTTTGTTCTATACATTTTGTGTTTTGATTATTATGTGGTGGGAGGATTTTATTTTCTGGTCTATTCTATTTAGTGTTCTGTAGGCCTCTTGTATGTTTATATGCATCTCCTTCTTTAAATAGGGGAAGTTTTCTTCTATGATTGTTGTTGACGATATTTTCTGGTCCTTGGAGTCAGGCGTCTTCTCTTTCCTCAATGCCTGTTGTCCTCAGGTTTCACCTTTTCATGGTGTCCTTGATTTCTTGGATGTTTTGTGTCAGACTTTTTCAGATTTAGCATTTTCTTTGATGGTTGTTTCTACCATAATATCTTCTACTTCCGAGATTCATTCCTCCATCTCTTGAATTCCATTAAAGAAGTGCACCTGGGCATTCCTTGCTTTCTTCACTAAGTTCTTTCGTTACCAGCTTTCTTCTGTCTATGCTTTTATCATTGTTTCCATTTTCATCTTCAGATACGGAACTATTTTATTGATTTCCTTCATATGATTGTTTATATTTTCTTGAATTTCTTCCAGTGCCTCCCTATAGACCTCTTTGATATCTTCAATTTGTTTGGCTGCATCTTCCTGCATTTGTTTACAGATTTTATTCATTTCCTTCATTATTATCTTCATTACTACGGATTCAAGGTCATTTTCTTGTGTTTCAATTGTGTTTGAGTTCTCAGAGCTGATTTTTTTGGGACAGTTGGGATCTGGAGATGCCATATTGTTTTGTTTTTGCTGTTGTTGTTGTTGTTTATGTTTTTTACACTAGCCTCTAGTCATCTTGCTGTCTCTGATGTTGGGGGGTAGTTTCTGGTGTCCTTCCCTGGATCAGGCAGGTGACCTAGTTTCAGCTCCAGGGGACTTTACTCTGCACACTGAGCTCTCCACTGGGTCAGCAGAGGATGGTGCTGGTCCTCTCTAGCCCAAGAATCAGTTCAAAGAAGTGTAGATAAACCCGGTTATCCTGCCTTTTGTTGGGTTTGAAAACCTTGCCTAGGGCACTGGGGCTTTGAGGGGGCCTAGGCTCAGTCCACCCTAGAGTGAAGGAACCTCTGCTGGCTTGTGGGGGTTGGCTAGGATTCAGCCTGATTCATCCAGGCTGTGGGGCCTATGTTTTGTCCTGCTTGAGAGAGCAGATACTGCCCTCTGGCTTGTGGAAGTTGGGTAGGTTTTCCTGATCCCTTCAAGCCAGTTCAGTCCTGCCTGGGCATGTGCAGGCACTCCTGCTGGTTTGCAGCAGCTGATCAGGCTCCTCCAGAGTTTGCAAGAATGGTTCCCTGTGTTGTGGTGGGTAGCTACTTTTCTACTTGATCCCCTCGAGCTGGTTCACACCCTCCCAAGAGCGTGGGGGCCCCTGCTGATCTGTGGTGGCTAGCTAGGCATTTGCCTGCTCCATTCAGTACCACCCTAGTGTGCAGGAATAGTGCCCTAGGGCTGGGATGGAGGTTCCTGCCCAAAGTGTTCAGACTGTGCACCCTTAGATCACTCATCCTGAGTGTGATGCTTTGGAGCTGTGGATGCAGGGTGTGTCCACAACTGCCTGGGCCCCTATGTGGGCCCTGGTTCCCTCCATGGACTGGCAGGCCCAGATCTACACTCTCCAGTCACCCTGGGCCAGCCAGCTCAAGATCAGTGAGGGAGACAGAGAGTGCAGCGCACAGCTGTGCTGAGCTTTGGATTGTTTGCAGGTGTGGTCTCTCCCTACCTGGGGCTTTCTCAGGACTCACAGGTGGGTCTGAGGGCAGAACCATCCGTTTTCCTGCATTTTTCCCAGGCCAGCAGCTCCAGGCTGGAGTTACACTGTCCAGAGTTCAGTCTCAGATACAGAGTCCCTGATGTAGCTTATAGTAGCTGCTCAATGGCAGGTAGGGGTCAAGACTCTGTGGACTGGGAACCCCATCCTCTGTGGGCCAGTTGGGTGGCCCGAGCCCAGACCCACCTGTGCTCTGCACTTTGTGGACCCCTCTCACCTAAGGCTCTTCAGGATTTGTGGTCTGTTGCTCCCAGCCTTGTCCCTAGTCTCAGTCCTGAAGATCAGATATCCTGTCAGTGCCATCTTGGATCCCTCCTTGAGTTATAATTCTGTTTTAACAGTTTATTTCCCAGACAAGTTTTCAAGAATTTTTACTAAAATTTAAATATGCTAATCATATGCTAAAAGATCTATTGATAAATTGCCTAAACTAGACTTCATAAATATAGGTTATTTTTCAAAATGAAGTCCTTTTTTCTTTACACACACACACACACACACACACACACACACACACACACTTTTAACAAAACTAGTTGCTAAAATGGCAAAAGAAAGAAACACTAAATTGATTTTTTTTTAATGTTTTTGAGACTCTCATCAAATTTACCTTAAACATTTCACACCTTGATTTTATCTGTCTTCATGGGTAGACATGGTTTAATGTGTCAAATTTCTAAGTTCTAGTTTAAATAGTTGTTTTTTGATTTTCATTGTTTTTTTTTCTGCCACTCTAGGTCTCCAGTGTTCCTTTTTTGAGATATATATCCACAGTGTTTGTGTTTGTCACAGATTTGAAATTGAATTACTTTTCTTTGTAGATTCACTTTTGAGCCATCTGACAGTATTGGAACATTGGAGTTATATCTGAGCGGATATGTGAAATTATCAAAGATTACAAAGAAAATATCCTGAAAATACTGTCTAAGCTATGAGCCAAAGTGTACTGAAAAATAAAGTGGTACTTTAGTAACAAAGATACTCAATTAAGAAAGAAAGACCCTGGGTTTTTTCATATTCTGTCCCAATAAATATTTTTTTACTTGCCCATGGATCAATAAGTGATCAAGCACTAGAAAAAAAAGCATATTTAGTGAATTGGGAAATCAGTAAGAATCAGAACCATTATGGTAGAAAACACAATCATACAGTATTAAACTGCTTCTAAAAATAATTGTGGGCAGAGCTGTGGTGAGGTGGTAAATCAAAATATCCCCTATGAAGACAGCTGTGCTCCATATATATTTAAGTTTTAGGATGGACTACAAACTCAAAGCTGCCACTATTAGTCAGTCCTATTTCTGTTAGAATCAACTTTTCAAAGATGCCTAAAGAAATAACATGAGTCCAAATTTAATTTTAGTTTTCAATTTTCTACACAGTAAGGTCTTATTTTTTAAAGGCAAAAAAAAAACTACCACCCACATTTTATAAATGACTTGATTCATAGATGGATTCTGTAGGACAGGACATGTTGACAGCAAGCTGGGCTAAGGAGGGCTAGTGTGGCAGGGACTCATCCTGTATCTCCTTCACCATGTGTTAATTTTGGAGAGGGGTTATTTATGCTACTATTGCAGATGTTTAGCCTAGAAAAGGCATGCTGTGGAAGAGGGAAAAGCTGATAGTAAGGCTCCTCTGCAAGAATGTCTGGTTCTAGAGTCTCTAACAAGCCTTTGTTTTGAATAAAAACATATTTTCAAGGTTTTACTTTAAAATATCAGATGAGTGTTCACTTTGTTTTGCTTTTTTTTTAAGGTATGTTAAGTTTACATTTAAGCACAACAATATTCATTCTGGAAATGAATTCTGATAAATTTCTACATATATAATTATTAAGACAAATATCCATCTCATTAAGGCCAATGTGTATCTGTCCAGAGCAGAAACTCTTAGATGATTTCATGTAACTTACTCTTTCTTTTCCAATCAAGAAAAATTACATTTCAGTCTCTCAGCAGCAGGCACTTCAGTTTGTGTGCTCGGTGGCACAGGTGGTTGTTGGCTGCTAATTAAAGCAGCACAGACATCGAATGTTTCCATAATCACAGAAGGTGCCGCTGCTCTGCACATTTGCTGAAGAATACAACAGTGTTGGTCCCAGCCAAAATCGCTACCCGAATTTACTAAGAGAGTATGTAAGTATTCATAGAGAGCAGTAGACTGTGAAGATGAAAAAAAAACTCCTGAAGATTCAATTCCTGATATCATGTTGCTCTTGGTTTCAAAAGCAGTGATGTATATTTGTTGCTTTAGAAGATAGGTGCCAGGAACAGTCATAGGGGAGGGGAATAAGAGGAAAATGGGAGGGAGAGAAGAATGGGAGAATACAAGGGATGGGATAACCATAGAGATGTAACAAGAATAAATTAATAAAAAATAAAAATAAAAATAAAAATAAAATAAATTAAAAAATAAAATAAAAAAAAAGAAGATAGGTGCCAGAAGATTCTTTGGCTAATCCTAGAATCTGCCACTGATCAGAAAAGCAGAAGTAAGTCCCATTAACAGGCAAGAGCTTGTTCCTCAGAAGCCACCATTTTCTGATAGGAGGTAGGCTGGGTGATGGATGAGCATTCCACAGAGTAAGAACTGGGAAAGGGGCGGGGACACACCAAAGAGTGACACCCAGAATGTATGAGACTCGGGGAGGGGGCAGCAGCTGATGTCCATGGGGGTAATCCTCTCACCAGCTCCAGCTTCTTTGACTAAAGAATTCAGCTATGTGATATCTAGGGGACCAGAGAAGCCAACCGTACCTGAAGCCACCACAGAGGCAATAGAACTTGAGATGTGAAAATATTTTTCATAGAGAAGTGAAAGAAGGTAGCCCCTTTGCCAGCATGAAAAGTCCCACCGTTTTTGGATGAGCAATGGGACTGGACTCCAGCCCCAAATGTGTTTTTCCCACATTTAGTGTCTATAGGTTTGAGTCCATTCTTATGTAACTTGTGGAAAATAAAATAGTTTCAATGTTACTTGCTGTAACACAGGAGCGTAGCTGAGCACACAGCTCATGCACATCTTATGAAGGCAGAGGCAGCTGTACTCTCAGAGATTGCCCTGAGCTTTTGTATAAATAGCCTGTGTTTAGAAGCAGTTCAATTGATATGAAACTCTACAGGGAAATTAACACATGGAACCTGCCAACCTGCTAAGAAAACTTGAACCATGACTTATTTGAAAGACTGAAGTTACTTTCAAAACACTTTTTGAATTGAACGTATTTGAAGTCCAGGGAGTCATCTCTTTAAAAAGGTTTACCCCATGCATTTATGTATCATGCGTTTGAGTGTGTGCACGGAGCCTGTGTGGAGGTCAGAGCACAGCTTGCAGCAGCTGGTTCTCTCCTTCCACCTTATGGGCCCAGGGACTGAACTCAGGCCCTAAGCCTTAAGAGTAAGTGTCTTTACACCTATGCTTTATTGCCAGCCTGCAAGTTAGAATCCTTATTAGCAATTACAAGTCCGTAGTGTTTCAACATAAACAGAAGATGTGTACGTAGCAACCTTTTGTTTCTCAAGTTCTAAATCAATTCATTTAGCTCTTTAGGTGGCCTTATGTGCATGACAAGTCATTGGTTTCTGTCTGTCCATTATTCTATATGTAACAAATTTATCTTAAAATACATGCCAAACAGTTGTTTCATTTTCAAGTGAGTTAGCCTACTTTCAGAATTTTAATGAGTATTTATATCTTCCTTTTTAAAGAACAGTTTGTTGTGCTAAAATAACCCCATGGTCATCATGTGTATGAGATTTCTTATTGTTGTGACAAGATGTCAGATATATATGACTTAGGGCACAAAGGACTTGTTTTATCGAATAGTTTGAGATGACTGTCCATCCTCCTTGCTATATTGTTTCTCTGTCTTGTAATGCAGAGCATCAAGACACCAGGAGCATATTTTGCAAGCCTACTCACTTCCTGGCAGACAAGAAGTGGGGCAGGACCAGCTATGGGTCACTGGTGACCTGTCCTATCTCCTATAGTTCCTATCACCTCCCAGAATACTTGGGGGACACTTGGTGCACAGAGAGACATCATACCTAAATATAATGAAGTAACTTTTTACAGAATAAGTTTTTCCAAGGTAGAGAACATGATCTGAGAATTCTGTGTCTCCTCATTCTTTCTTGCATTTATGTGATTTGTAAGAATGTCCCCCATGGGCTCATATATTTGAATGCTTAAGTCACCAGTTAGTGGAAATGTTTGGGAAGGATTAAAAGATGTGGACTTGTTGGTGGAAGTGTATCACCAGGTGTGGGCTATGAAGTTTCAAACTTATTAGGTCCCATCTCCCTCCCTCCTCGTCCCCCCTCTCGTGTGTGTGTGTGTGTGTGTGTGTGTGTGTGTGTGTGTGTGT
>OU015750.1:41820114-41898607 GCA_907169655.1 Acomys percivali | reverse complement strand
GCTACTGAGCCAGTGTCATGCCTACATGCTTCCCATTATTATGATCATAGACTAACCCTCAAAAACTGTAAGCAAGGCCCCTGATTAAATCCTTTCTCCTCTAGGAGCTGGCTTGGTCATGGTGGCTCTTCACAGCAATAGAACCCTGACTAAAACAATGTATTTTCTGAGATTCTTAAGGGATTTTTCCATTCCTCTCTCCTATTTTTTTTTTTATCTTTTGCAACTTTTTAGAGATTTCTGGCCAAGTATTGATCACAAAGTATAGTTGCGGTTGCAACATTCTTTGACCTAGGAAGTCCTCTGTGCTCAACCAGAATATTTTCTCATTTGATCAATCAGCTCGTCTTTGGATAGGAGCTTGGCCTTCCTCAATCCACTGTTGGATATTAAAGACTTGCTTACGTCCTGGAACCTAAGGGATTATTCTGGAATACCTTTGCAATAAGCACCTTCAAGTCTTACATATGTTCTCTCTAGCCTCAAGGTTATTGTTACATGGAGGGTACCGAGTAGAGGACATAACATCTGTGGCTAGGACACAGGAGGCAAGAAAGCGGTCAGTCCCTCTTCCAAACGTCAATGAAGGCCAACATCATCATCATCCTCTCTCCTCCTAAGAAACAAATGCCCCAAATTGGCATCAATCCCACCCAGGTATAAAGTTGTGGGCCAGGAAAATGATCTAATTGGTCAGAGACTCTAAAAGTAACCTCCAAGAGGAAGTTAAACTCCTTTTTGTATCTGAAAAATTACTTACTTCAGAGTGTATAAGGGAATCATTCACAAACCCAGCCCCCAGGGAAGCTTCACAACAGGGAACAGAGGCTAGAACAGCCTCTGACAGCAGGGGTGTATAATACTAGAAAGGAAAAGAACCAAAATCCCTTTGCTCCTTTGTCTTTTCTAAGTCTGGGGAGAGGGATTTCTTGAGAAGTGGCTGAGAGTGAAGTGGGTGGCGGTGGAAGCTAATGCATCAGAGGAAAGAGCTAAGCGGGATGAGGGGGGGAGTAAAGAGATATTAGGGCAAAGAGGGGGAGTTGAAGGAGAGATAAACCTGGTTTTTAGGATCCGAAGGGTGAGATCAGAACGGTCTTGTGAGAGAACAGGTGGTGTTAATCCACTCGAAGACCAACCACCTCATGCAAGAGCTTGATTGTTGCCAGCTGAAAAGATCCCATGAACAGACTCCGGGAAGAAATATATAAATGAGCACAGAACTGGAGGCGGGGCTTTTTGGATACTTTGGATAGTTTTGGCTGTTCATCGCTCCACTTCAAGACGATCCTAGAGAGAACCGCTCGAGGGAAGGCTTCAGGGCTCCGGCTCCTGCTGAGGTTCTGGGTTCTGGTTACTTCAGGTTCCAGCAGAAGAAATCCTGCTGATTATGCCAGGGGACTCATTCCTCAGAACTGATATCCTTACGGTTTTGTTGTTGTGTTCCATAATCCTCTTTTCCTACTGTTTTGGTTAGTCAGGTTATAAGGGACGTACACTCAGTGAATAAGTTGTAATAAAAAATGTTGGTTAAGAAAATTGAGCCTACAGGGAGTAGAGTGGCAGGAAGGAGTGGAGTTGGGGAAGAAAAGGCCTTGGAAAGGTCTGTTAGCTTGTAAGGGTAGGTAGTCAGGCCAAAGGATCCCATAGGTCTTTTGACCCTTCATTTTTATGGTTGTCATTTTAAACCTGATTGTAAGAAAACACTGGCTTTCTCACAGTATTCCTTACAGTACCCACTTTGTCTTGGTGGACATACATCCCTGCAAGCAAGTCTGCTTTTTGTCATTGACACAGCACTAAAACAACCCTAATGACTTATTACTGTATCCATAAGTCATAGTGTCTCAACTCTCATCGAAGAAACTTTCCCTTGCAGAAGATGGCAATTAACCCAGAAGCTCCCCAAACTGGTCAGTGTGCAGAGACTAAAGACAGTGGTGTTCTCAGCTCTAAAAGGGACATATGTAGCACACCCCTCCCCCACCCTCGGGGCTCAGGGATCTTCACAGAAGTGGAGCATACGGTGCTTGAGAATGAGAACTGTCAAGAACATCAAGGAAACAGTGTTTTCCAGAAGCAACATGTCAGTTGCACGTATGAGCTCACAGAAACTGTGACAGCACACATAAGACATATGCATGCTCTAGCCAGAAGGAACTCCAACACAGAGCAGGGAAGGTGGGCAGAACATCTCACCACTAGTTGACAGGCTATTGGCATTTCCCAGAACAGATGCTGAGGAAAAGAGAGTCAGTTTTCGTAGATGATATGATCCCTGGTAGGTTGACCACAGGTCTGAGCAGGCACTGCTTGCAATTCTAGCTGAGCAAACTGGACTTGGTCGGGAAGCAAAAAAAAAAAAAAAAAAAAAAAGGGATACCATCCGACTTTGAAATCGGATGGGAAGGGATGGAAAATAAAGAGCATGATTATGGGAGGGGCTGGGGGATGAATGCATCCACAGTACACTGTGCAGAATTCTCACAGAAATAATAAATTATTATTTTGAAAAATCAGGTTTCTATAAAAATGTAAGTTCAGTTCCGCTAAAGGCCATACCAATTTGTGTGTGTGTGTGTTTGTGTGTGTGTGTGTGTGTGTGTGTGTGTGTGTGTGTGTGCGCGCGCGTGCATATTTTGTTACAGGGCTCTACAACATATAAAGATATATGACAAAACAGAAATGATATGATGAATAGGTCAATTTAGAGTACAGTTTGTGATCTGAAACTTTCTTTTTTTAAAAAAAATAATTGATACAAATGGACAAAAATCAACTTTGGAAATATGAACACAAGACAATCCGAATCAATCAACATTTACAGAATGTCCTACCATGATAAAAAAAAAACATATGTTTTTGAAATATACATGAGTATTTTATTAAACCATACACTGATGCTTAAAATACTTTTAATAAAATTTAAAGGCTCAGGGCTAGGTTGATGCCTTGGCCTGCAAGCCTGGACTCCTGAGTTCAGATCCCCAGGACTTAAATAAAAACAGGACTAGCACACATGCTTCTGTCAGCACTGTGCAACTGCAGGGAATGGAAGTCAGAGACTGAGGGAAAGAAATCACCAAAAGTTAGCTTTCTTAAAACTGAGGAACTCCTGGCATCAAACAAGATTGAAAGAAGAGGAAGGACACCCCAAGGATGTCCTCTGACACCCAAGCAGTGACCCAGCATTGTTTGTTTATGGCCACTACATTAGTTAAGGAGGGTTGCTCGCTTGGGTGTGGAGTTATTTACTTGAACAAGGGCCACTTAGCCAGTGCCTGCATTAAAGATGAACGTGATTCACTGCCACCGGCAACTCCTCCAAGTAGGGAGGAGCCTCCTGAGGACCTCTCACCTCTATAACTGAATGTGGCTGGTCTCCATCTTGTACTGTGTTGGGCAGGTCTCCACAACTGCAATGAGTCCATGACTTCAATAACCATGCCACATCCAAAAGACAGACAGCCTTACACAGCACTCCTTCCTACCCTATAACCCTTACCAGCTCTCTGTCTCCTTTTCCTCCATGTTCCCTGAGACTTGAATGGGGAATAGTCAGATCTCCTGTACAGAGAGGAAAACTCAATAACCATCTACTCTCATATTAAGAGTCTCTGCATTAAGCATTACCCAGGATTTGCAAGACTAAGATTCACTAGAGTGGTGGTTCTCAACCTTCCTAACGCTGCAACCTTTTAGTGCAGTCCCTCATGTTGTGGTGACCCCCAACCATAAACTTATTTTTGTTGCTACTTCATAACTGTAATTTTGTATTGTCAGAATCATAATGTAAATATCCTATATACAGGACATCTGATATGTGACCCTCAAAGGGTTGTGATTTCATAGGTTGAGAACCACTGCACTAGTGGGAAAGCAATAACTTTGATTGTTTTAAATAGTAAGAAAAGAAAGATCTTTTATTTTAAATATGGTATTTTACCTTGAAAAGCTACAAAGAAGAATGATAATTAAACTTATAATAGAGGAAATAAATAGCGAGAGAATTTGAACAGGGTAAATAACAGATTAAATAAATAGAATGTGAAATGATCCATTGAAAACAAAGGAAGGGCTGAGTAAGTGCATTTGTTTCCTTTTCTGTTACTGCGATAAACATCACGGTCAAAAATACCTTGTGGAGGAGAGGGCTCATCAGTGGACAGGCTACAGCTCAGCACAGAGGGAAGCCAAGGCAGGGACTCCAGGCAGAAACGTGGAGTAGAAGCTGAAGGCCACGGCGGAGTGCTGCGTACTGGCTATGTGTTCCCTATGGTTGGCCCAGGTTGCTTTTTCATACACCCAAGACCTCTTCCCCAGGGATGGCAATGGCCACCAGGAGCCACTTCCCCAGGGATGGCAATGGCCACCAGGAGCTGTGCCCTCCCACATCAAGAAAATGCTTCACAGACTGGCCTACAGACCAATGTGATAGAAGCAATTCTTCAACTGAAGTTTCCACTCTACGTGACTCTAGTTTGTGTCAAGCTAATAAAAAGTATTGAATACACAATGCATGTGAATTAAAGTATATCACTGAAATTCTAGTTACTGGGGATCTGACACCCTCCCAGATCTATACATGGTGGCAGAACACCAATATAAATAAAAATAAATTTAAAAAAAGAAAAAATGTCTTAAAAAAAAAAGAAGTGCAATATAATAAGAAAGGAATAAAGAAAACTGGAGCAGAGTACAATCAAGGTAAAAGTGCAATATTGTGTTAAAACTTGGAGGAAGAAAAGGCCATTAGGGAAATGTATATACATTCTATTAAAATTTATTGGTATTATTGTATCAGTAGAACTTTTTAAATTCAAGAGGATGCCTTTGCTTTGAGCAAAGATTTTATTTCAGTCTTCTGAGTCTAACAGAAGCTAACAAACCATCATATCAATAGAATAAAAGGTAAAATCGTACTTATTTCAACATACTCAGGCAAGTCACCTGATAAGTGCCACACACTGATTTATGATAAATGTAAAAGAAAGCAAAGTCTGTATTCTTTGCAAACCCAGGATAAAAGAAATCTAAATATGATTTAAAAAGAGATCAATACACATCCATCAGCTAAAATCCTATCTAATGGTGAAAGGCCTAAGATTTCCGCTATGTAGGAACAAAATCAAGGCAACAGGATCTGCTATCATTATGTCAGTCAGCTTCACACTGGAATTGGGAGGAAAAGTTTAAGAACATGATGGTTAAGTGGAAGCAGTGATTCGTCTTTATCACAGAGAACATTGTTAGACATATAGAAAACCTTAAGAAATCCAACAGCATATACCATGCATGTCCTTCTAGGTCTGGGTTACTTCATTCAGGATGATCTTTTCCAGCTCCATCCATTTACCTGCAAATTTCATGATGTCCTTGTTTTTGGTAGCTGAATAGCATTCCATTGTGTAGACGTCCACAATTTCTTTATCCATTCTTCAGTTGAGGGACATCTGGACTGTTTACAGTTTCTGGCTGGTACGAATAGCAGCAGTATGAACATATAATACAGGATAACTATATTACAGTCCACAGACCTAAAGAAGCTAAGTAACAAGGAGGACCATAGGGAGGATGCTTAATTCTCACTGAGAAAGGGAAATAGAGTAGACACAGGAAGCTGCAAAAGAGAAGGAACAGGGCAGTGACTTACCATATAAGTCCTCTGAAAGAGTCCACCAAGCAGAGTATCAAAGCAGAAGCTGAGTCTCAGAGCCAAACTCTGGGCAGAGGAGTTTTATGGATGAGATGGGGGCTGGAAGAACCCAGAGGGCACAGGAGCTCCACATGGAGACCAACAGAGCCAACAAATCTGGGCCCAGGGGGCCTGTGGAGACGAATGAACCAAACAAGGACCATGCATGGAGAGGACCTAGGACCCTGTTCAGATGTAGCTGATAGGCAGCTCAGTCTCCCTAGGAGTCCCCTAGCAAGAGGAGCAGGGGTTTTCCCTGTCATGGACTCTGTTGCCTGCTGTGTGATCACTTCTCCCTAGCGGAGTGCCTTACCAGGCCACAGAGGAAGAGGATGCAGGCAATCCTGATGAGACTTGGTAGGCTGGGGTCAGCTGATAGGTGAGAAGGGCTCCTCCTATCTAAGGACTGGGGGGGGGGAAGAACAAGGGAGGTTGGGACCACAGGCAGATGTGGGTGGGGGCTACAATTTGGATGTGAAATTAATAAATTAAAATGCTTAATTAAAAATTCAACAATAAACTACTCTATAGTAAACTCACATGGTTGCAGGGCATACATCAATATACAAAAACCCACTACATTTCTATATGTTATCAGAAAGTAGTTGAGCTTTTAAATAAATTTAAAAAAAGTATTGAGCTTCCTATCCTACAGAGGCCAGGCTAGCATCCTGAACCCCAAGTAAGGCTGCATACCCTCCCTCCCAGACCATTCCTGCACACCAAAACCTCAACTGCCCCTCTTCTCCTTGTCACCATATCCCAGATTATACCACAACAGAAGCCAGGCCAGCATCCTGAACCTCAGAACCCCGAGAAGAATCAGTGGCTATGCCATGCACATTTCCAGAATTCTAGCCCCCAACTTTGGCAGCAACCTCCTGCTGGACCAGAGGCCATCCAGGCAATCAGAAGTGAAAACCCCAACTTGGGCAGAAACACTCTATGCAACCACAGGGCACTCCAGTCAGAAGACCAGAGAGGAAACAGAAACCAAGGAAGAAAAGACCTATCCAACAAAAACAAGCCAAAACATCAACACATAGACCTATATTCATGCCAAATCCAGATCCCTAAACATCAGTGTAAACATTTTTAAATTTTTTACATATACATTTATATTATTACATATATATACAATAAACTACCAATAGCAAGATGAACCACGACACAATCAGGAATTATATAAATGTTACGTTCTTAGTGTTTTGGCTATTTGTATTTGACAGCCTTGAAGAAAACACCTTTCTTATCTGAATGTGTCTAAAAATTGAAGGTAAATCAATCTCCATCACATCTTGTTATCATCAATTTAAAACATCTATCTAGAACTAAAAACATCTTAACCCCTAAACAACTAAGCTTCATTGTAAAACTAAGCTACCTGGTCTTCAACTGCATCAGAGCATTGAGAAGGAGTAAACTTGGTTACCTGAGTATGCTGAGATTGCGGGTTAGAAGCTTTCCAAGTGAGAAGATGACAGAGACAGTTTCCTACCTAATAGTCAACCAACATTCTCTATAATGTTAGAGCATCTTCTTCAGCCTTCTGGCCCAATTTATCTGATAGACATTTGTGAGGCAGGAACTATTGAGGACTTGCTTACCCTGTCTTGGCAGAGTTTGGCCATCGACTCTGCCTGCATGCAAACTTGCCCTTTTTTAGGTAGAAATCTGTCTGTGGTAAAAACAAGGACATTTTACCCAATGGCTTGTTTGCCACATTTGAAGCCATCTCCATAATGAGGTTCTTTGATGCTCATCATCCTCTTTGAGGTAGGTTGGGTGTTGCCAGGAGTTAACCAGTTTCATTGTCAGTGAATCTTTAAAATAATAAAAACATTTTTAAATACCATATTCTGCATGTTTCTGAGGTTTTTGAAGACCTTATCTTTCTATAGAATCATATCTATCTGCTGCACCAAAGATGTACATTATTGTGATGATAAAAGTAGACTAGTAATTGACATGATTATAATTTGATCAACTAAGAAGTAACTTTTATAACTTATTTATTGTAAACAGCCAGAAATAGCACTTTCAAAGTATTTGAAGTAAACCTCATATTATAATTGAGTTATATGGGTACAATACCTCATATTAGAGTAGAAGTATGTATGTATAATGTGTGTGAAGATAATCTCACATTTGAATTCTATACTACTGTATCTAGAATTAAACTTATTTTGCATCTATATACAAAAGTCTATACCAGTGAATTAAAAATAACCTTGTGAATGACAATTAAGGCATTAAGTTGAGGAGTAGATTCACTAATCTACTTTTTGTTCTATCTTCCCTATATATTTCTATATTCCCCATTCTTTCTTTCCAACCCCTATCTCCAACCCTAAGAATGTAAGATAAAGGAAAAGAGAGACATCGCTCAGTCTAACCTTGTTTTCTCTCTAAATAAGACCAATGATTACTTGTAGCCAACTCCCATTGATAAATAACCCTATATAGTCCAAGAAAGCAACCAAAAACCTACCGGAACCCCCTTAAAGGAAATGGAGCATCTTTCAGGTATATTCTCAAGAGTGGTATGGCTGGTAGAGTTATTCTCCATTTCCTGAGAAAGCACCAGATTGATTTCCAAAGTGATTGTACAAGTTTGCACTCCCATCAGCAGTGTAAGAGTGTTCCCCTTTCTCCACATCCTTGCCCGCATGTGCTGTCACTTGAGCTTTTTATCTTAGCCATTCAGATGGGTGTAAGATGGAATCTCAGAGTTGTTTTGAGTTGCATTTCCCAGATAACTAGGGATGGTGAGCATTTCTTTAAGCGTTTCTCAGCCATTCAATATTCCTCTGTTGAGAATTCTCTGTTTACTTCTGTACTCCATTTTTAATTGGATTATTTGGTTTGGTGGTCTTTCTTGAGTTCTTTATATATTCTGTATAATAGCCATTTGTCAGATGTAGGGTTGGTGAAGATCTTTTCCCAGTCTGTAGGCTGTCATTTTGATCTTTTACTGTAGAGGATTGTTTTAGTTATTCTGGGTTTTTTGTTTTTCCATATGAAGTTGAGAATTGATCTTGAAAGGTCGGTAAAGAATTGTGTGGGTCTTTTGATGGGAATAGCATTGAATCTGTAGATAGCTTTTGGTAAGATGGCCACTTTTACTATGTTGATTCTCCTGATCCACGACCATGGAGATCTTTCCATCTTCTGAAATCTTTTTCAAATTCTTTCTTCAGAGATTTGAATTTTTCACACAAATCTTTTACTTTCTTACTTACAGTTACACCAAGATACTTTATACTGTTTGTGGCTATTGTAAAGGGTGTGCTTTCCCTAGCTTCTTTCTCAGCCTATAAACAGAATTCTTAACAGAGGAACCTCACATGACTGAGAAACACTTAATTTTAAACATCCTTCATCATCAGGAAAATACAAATCAAAAAAACTTTGAGATTTCATCTTACATCTGTCATAATGGCTAAGATAAAAACACAAGTTGTAGCTCATGTTTGTGAGAATGTAGAGCAAGGAAAATACTCCCCCTTTGCTGGAGGGTGTGCAAATGTGTACAGCCATTATGGAAATCAATATGACTGTTTCCAGAAAATTGGAAAATAGATCTACCTTAAGACCCAGCCATACCACTCCTGGACATATACTCAAAGGATGTTCTACCATACCACAAGGACATTTGTTCAACTATGTTCTTAATGGCTTTATTCACCATAGTTAGAAAGTGGAAACAACCTAGATGTCCCTCAATTGAAGAATGGATTTTTTAAAATGTAGTACATTTACACAATGGAATATTAGTCAGCTATAAAAAATGATATTATGAAAATTTCTAGCAAATGTTTTTCTAGAAAAAAAAATCATGCTGAGTGAGGTAAGCAGACCCAGATAGATAAACATGGTACATATTCACTTATAATTGAATATTAATCATAAAGGAAGAGGTTAATCATGCTGTAGTTCACAGACCCAGAGAGGATAAGTAACAAGGAGAACGTAGGGGAGGACATAAGGATCTTTCTGGAAAGGGAAAATAGAATAGATTTCACAAGTGCACTGAGGATGGGTGGGGATGAGAATGGAAGGATCAGGTGGGGGATGGAGGGAGAGAACACTGGGAGAGACAACCGGAGTGGGAAGGCAGCTTAAGAACAAGCTAGAAACTTAGTGCAGTGGAAACTACAAGAGTGACAGTAGTGAAGATCACTAGGAATGGGGGACACAGAGCCTGAACTGGCCATCCTCTGTAATCAGACAAGGCCTCAAATGGAGGGACTGGGACACTAACCCAGCCACAAAACCTCTGACCTACAGTTTGTCATAGCTGCACGATGTGCTGGGACAGGAGCCTAGCATAACTGTCACCGCAGAGACTTCATTCAGCAACTGACTGGAGGAGATGCAGAATCTCACAGGCAAATACTAGGTGGAGCTTGGGAAGCCCTGTGGAGGAGGGGGAGAAAGCACTGGAGGAGCCAGGAGGATCAAGGACACCACAGGAACAAGGCCCACAGAATCAGCTGACCTGGACTCAGGGGACTCACAGAGATCAGGGAGCCTGCCTGGGTCTGAGCTAGTTGCTCTGCATATGTTATGGCTGTGTAACTAGGCGTTCTTGCGGCACTGCTAACAGTGGGAGCAGAACAGTATGCACCTTTCCCGTGCCTTTGGGATTGTCTTCTTCCTAGTGAGTTGCCTTCTCAAGCTTTCATGTGAGAATATGTGACTGGTCTTATTATAGGTTGTTATGTCATTTTTGGTTGATGTCCCTGGAAGGTCTACTCTTTTCTGAGGAGAGGTGAAGACGGGGATGGTTCTGGGGTTGAAAGGCTAGATGGTGGAAGAGACTTGGGGGAGGTGAGAGAGGGCAAACTGCAATTGGGAAGCAATATAATGACAGAAGAATAAATAAAATGATAAAAAATAAATAAATAGCATTTACAGTGGAATCAAAATGCTGAAACATTTAGGATACTGGTTTTGTTTGTGTTTTGTGAGTGTGTGTGCCTATGAGTGTGTCTTTGTGAATGTGTGCATATGTGTGTTTGTGTTTGTGTGTATGTGCGTGCTCACTTGTACAAGTGTGCATGCATGTGTAATGCTTGGTATAGAACCCCTGAATCTCTACATGCTAGGTTATACATTTAGTAAGAATACACAGAATCTGTATACTAAAAACTATAAAAAAAATATTGCCAAAAGAAATTAATGAAGACAAATTAAATGGAGAGAAATTCACCTGTTTTGTGGATTGGCAGATCAATATCTCAGTATGGGACATAAATAGTATTCCATGGGGCCTATTGGTCCTTTATTACCAGAAGTTTCCAATCTTATAAGAGTAATGGGATACAGGCCACAGTGTGGGATCACTAGTGACAGAGAGGAGAGTATGAAGATAGTGTAATTGTTATAGGGATAACAGGCAAAATTGTAACATGTCCCATTTCCTTTTCTTAAAAGTAAATATTTAAAGCTAAGCAGAGAATAAACATGCTTCAGAGAGAGAGACAGAGACAGAGAGAGACACAGAAAGACAGAGACAGAGAGACAGAGACACACAGAGAGAGAGAGGAAAGAAGACAGATAATGCCAAATTGTTTTCAATTATTTCATCTTAATGAGAACAAGTAATACGAAATGGAAGGAAAGTGGGAAACTAAGAAAATGGGTGGTTAGAAAACTACATAGAAGATAGCAATTTATCACTCAACATATCATTGAGAATATTGGCAAGCTGTCATTTTCAACTGTCAAGAAATGTAAATAAATCACCTTAGTATGGAAGAGAAAGGCAGTACCACCCAGCCCAATCTGTCAGTCAAGAAGGCAGTGCCAGCTAGCTCAATCTGTCAATCAATGCTTGATTGTTATTTGTAGATAAATGGGGAAGGTGTGATATTGAGTAGAAAAGTGGGAGGATAGAACTGAAGCAGAGGCCACAGAGAAATGCTGGAAATTGGCTTGCTCTCTATGGGTATCTCTCTATTGCTTGCTCTCTATGGCTAGCTCTCTATGGCTTGCTCTCTATGACTTGCTCTCTGTGGCTTACTCTTTATGACTTACTCTCTATGTCTTGCTCTTTATGGCTTACTCTCTATGTCTTGCTCTCTATGGCTTACTCTCTATGGCTTGCTCTCTATGGGTATCTCTCTATAGCTATCTCTCTGGCTTGCTTTCTATGGCTATATCTCTATGGCTTTCTCTCTAAGGTTTTCTTTCTATGGCCTGCTTAGCTACTTTTTAAATAGATCCTAGGCTACCCTGCTGAGGTGAGGTTCCATCTGTGGTAGACTGGTCTCCCCTACATCAATTAGGAGTAAAGAAACTGCCACACAGACTTGGCCAGATGCTAATCTGATGGAAGACATTCATCAGTTTAGGCTCCCTCTTCCTAAGTGACCTTCATTTGAATCAAGTTGACATTAGGAGGAGGAGAAGGTGCTTAATTTCTTGAGTTCTAGGCCAAGGGACATGTTCCATGAAAGTCTTCACCTACCAGGAAAGTGGGATAGATGTGAGGACATCCTTTTGGGACTCTAGGTGAGAAAAGTTTGGGAGAATGGGGAAATAGAAGGATCCAGAGGGTGCTAGAAACCTAAAAGTAGAACATTTTGATGGGAAGATCTGGGCCCAGGGGTTCTGCACAAACTATGGCACCAACCAAGGACAATACGTGCAATAAACATTGAACCCCTACCCAGATCTAGCCAAGAGACAGGACATTCTCTACAAATGAGTGAAGAGTGGGGACTGACTTTCACATGAACTCTGGTACCCCATATTTGACCACATCCCCTTGATAGGGAGGCCTGGTGGCACTCAGGAGAAGGATAGCAGGCTACCAAGAAGAGACTTTATACCCTATAATCACATACAGGGGAGGAGGTCCCCCTCAGTCACTGTCATAAGTAAGGTGAATAGGGTGAAAGTGGGAGGGAGGGGGGAATGGGAGGATAGAAGGGATGGGATAACAATTGAGATGTAATATGAATGAATTAATAAATAAATATTTTTTTTAAAAAGGAGGAGGAGGAGGAGAAAAAGAAAGAAACAAAGAAAGGAAGGAAGGAAGCCCTACCCTGCACTGCTAGACTTTGAGAACATTTCAGTGTTTTACTTAGGGTATTTAACAAGCTAGAATTACATTTTGGTATCTTTAATTTTAAAGGAAAGCCTGTATTTGGTCATGAAATCCACTATTCCAGGAGTGATTTCCCACCAAAGAATGTGCTAAATGTACAGGCTTTATACTTCATAAACAGAGATTCTTATTTCAGGCAAGAAATATCAGGGGGATATAATCACAATATATTATTATATTAAATAAGAAAATATGTCATAAAACTGTAAATTTCATTGTAAGTGAATTTAAAGCCAACAGATTTCATAAAGTGACATGGTGTCCCTGAGAAAAGAAAAAATACTTAAGACATTAGAAGTCCTGGGAGCAAAGATTCTTTCTTACAAAGGGTTTGGAAGTTTTTTTCAGACAATATATGAGTTCATAAACACTCTTGTAGAGTGATTGGTCTGTGTTTCTTCCACTTGAGTCTGAGTGAGCTTTGACTGCTTCAGCAAATAAAAGATGACACACATGAAGCCTTGGGACTGCAGAAGTCAGGAAGAATCCACCCTGGGCTGGGTAACAGCAGGCCTCAGCCTAACAACCAGCACCCCAGAAACCACCACGGAGGCAAAACACCCATAATTTTTCCAACCGGGCCCAGACTTTCTACTGTCTCCTGCTAATGTGCTAGCTAGTAAGGAGACTGTTTTGGTCTCAGACAAGTCAACATAACAGACCACTAAGCAAACCCCATCAGTGCCACATGAAACAAGAACTTATAAGGCCAAGCACCATCAAAATTTATGACTCCCCAGTTTTTAAAATGAAATAAAATTCTATTTTATTTTACCTCACAAACTTTGGGTATAGTAAACAAATGATGAACCATTTTATAAAGAATGAAAACAGGAATACAACTTCCAATCCCCAATGATAATTAAGGACAAATGATCCAGAAAAATATTACAGCAATAAACTGATTTTCTTTTCTTATATTTTTAATTTGTCTCAGGATGATTGGGGCCTTATCTAAGAAATATCTTGAATATATAAGCAGAGTAGATTGAAGAGAAAATGAGGAAGTACAGAAAAAATTTTAAATAAATAGATAATTAAGTGAAACTTTTTGAAACATCCTAAATTCTAGCCACCAAGAAGCTCCATAATAGGCTACTAATTGTCTTTCTTGGTTTCTTTTTATGAAAAAAAAAACAAGTACTAAGTAAATAAGTTAATTTTATTATATTTTAAAAAAGCCACCATGTCACCAAGTTTAAGAAGCCTTGTTTTGGGTCACAGACACCAGGAAGTGATTTATGATCAGCTGAGAAACAACAAAAACCCAAGAACACAGACCTCTCCCTGCACATGCAAAGCACTACACATCAGCCAAGGATGCTTCTGTTGCTATGGTCCCTAAAGAATGCCTGTCACTGTGGTCCCTAAGACCCTGAGGGTCAAAGTCATAGTAAATAAAATAATCTCAGAAGCATTTTGTCATAGAATCGTTTTGTTTCTTTTCTTTCTGTGTTAGTACAGAACCCAGGGTCTTTACGCTCTGCAGGCACACTACCACTAAGCTGTACCATCAGGCTGAACATACTTTCTCCTGACCTTTGAACTGCAATTACCTCTTTCTTCATAGACCATTCATTTGTTTGTTATTTAGTTCCAAAATGACGTCGAGTCCACTGGAACTTAATTTTGATGTGTTGAACTTGGCTTCTTGATGTGAAACACAATACTTACATCAACACACATGTGAAACCCGCTGATGTATTTCCATTCGAGCAGACAAAGTTAACTAAACACATAAATGTGCAGAGCGGAAAGCCAAAAGAGAATACTTGTATGTTGTTTTTCCTGTCAGTCAGAAGACTGGAAACAACAGAGTGCAGAGAATTTACTTCTGTTTCAGGTAATCATAACACTATGAGCCATGGATTGAACAATTCCACTAAAAAAAGAAAAAAACGATGTATGTGAAAATGAATGTTATTAATAATTGTAACCGTTAATTGGTTAACTTCAAAGTTCCATGTAGCAAATGCTTAATTTAAGTTTCCAGTTCACTAACACTACACTTCCCATCTGCAAAACCATACTAAGTGTTCTCAGTGAGGCTTGGTTAATAAATCTAACTGACATATATCACAGTTTACATTTAAATTGAGTCTACTCATAAACTTGTATCATGTTTCTTAATAATGATGAAACATTTCACAAGATGCATCCTTATACATGTAGTTTCAATAGTTAAAAATTAAATGTAAAACTTTGATAGGTGTAGAGATGATCAACAGATAATAAATATAATTGAGACTCTTTATCTTTGTTTAATAATAAGCTTCATAACACAATAGCTGTACAGTTATTATTCTACTCTTAACCTGCTAAGCTAATCTGGTTTTCTCCCACTGTACATCCCAGAGATACTTGCACTTTGTAGCTCTCCTTGCTCCAGCTCCTCTCCTGATGTCACCTGGACCTGTCTTGTGGCTGAGTTCCTCTACATCTTCCTCTTACTCCTCCTGCCATTGCCCGTAAGAAATGCAGCACTATTCTCTTTCCTGCTCAGCAATGGGCTGCACTTTATAGGCTTATCAGGAGACAATTGGGGAGCAGTGTTCACATAATATCGAGACAGAAAATTTCAGAACAAGGATTGAAACCAGATATGGGAGGTACAGAAAGCATCATTTGAATTACAAAATAACCTTATGACTACAGAGTATGAAGAAGAAGATCTCATTCTGAGTGCTTTATCTTAAATGTGACACAGAAGGACTCCCAGAAGTACCATTCTGTGCAAAAGTTATTACCTAACATTAAAGGTACTTCTTAAAAGACCTCAGCAATTGTGTAATTGTGTTTAACCTAACACAGCACCATTCTTTGGAAGCAATTTCTTCCACCAAGTTCATTGTTTTAAGAATTTACACACACAAACACACACACACATATATATATCTATATATACAAGACAATAAACTCATTTATGCCCTAGCATAGCCGCCTTTTATCAGCCTCTGTGAATATATTCATATACAATGTACATATTCTCATTGCATTGCTGTTTAATTCCTAAGTATATGTTAATATTCATAGAAGAATGTTTTTCTGATTGCTATTCATATTAACAAATCAAATTTATACACAGTCTATTATTTATGATACTCAGTTGTGACTTTCCACTTTACCATGGTGTGAAAGTGAACAGGAGAAGCTTTCAGCAGAAGAGCATTTCAGAGTGTGCATTGAGCATATGCCAATGGTGAGTTCCCACATAAACGTTTGTTTCAGTCATCAGTCAGTATTCAATACACTACATGAAACATTTAATCCCTTATTATTGTGATGATTAATCTTGATGTCAACCTGACAGGAATTTGAATCACCATGGGAGAAATCTTTGGACATGACCTGAGCAATTTTCTAGATTTAGCTAATTAAAGTGGAAAAGCCCACCAAACTTGGTTGTGCCATTTCATGCCTTAGGATCACGAATTGAGTAAAAAGTAGAAAGAAATCTGAGCATCAGCATTCATTCCTCTCTGCTGCAGGACTGTGGGTGCAACCTGACCAAGCTGCTTTGAACTCCTGACTCCATGACTTCCTCCCACAATGCACTCTCCCTCAAACTATGAGCCAGAATAAACCCTTCTTCCTGTTAGCTACCTTTGCCAGGTATTTGCTCACAAGGAGACAAGCAACTAATATAATTGCATATTAGACTTTGTGTGATGACTTTCCCCAACTACAGACTAAGGCAAATACTCCGAAGACACTTAAGGGAGCAAGTCCAAGCTATGATGTAGGCTGTTAGGTGGAATCAAAATAGTTTCCACTGGAGATAGTTTCAACTTACAATGGACCTTAAGAACACAACCTGGGTCAGGAAGCAGCTATATCAAGCAGGCAGAGAGAATCCTATGTAACTACAGTCTTTCTGGAGTTTTACAAAACTTTACTTAGAACAAAACAAGAGAAGGAAACAGCAACAGAATAGATGTGAAAGTTTTCTATGCATCAACATTTTCTCTAAAGCCAATATAATACTCAACCTCTAGTAGGTGTGCTTCACCAGAAACCTTTCTTGAACAAATATAGTTGCTATTGGGTTTTTTCTCTTCTTTCAGCTTGACTCAAAACTCAAACAACGTCCTTAGGAAATCCTTGACACCTGACAATCCAAGACTATGCAGGAACCCCTGAGACGTCCCCCAGTTCCTGGCTGGAGTTTGTTCAGAGCCGGCTTGCGGACTTCTATATTTGTGTTGTAACCATATCTTCCCAGTGACCTCTAACCATTCATGCTCTTCTCTGGTCATTATACTGAATAAAATAGAGGAAAGTGGGACAATGTATTCGATTCATAATGAAGAAGCTTCTGACTACCAAAGAGTACACAGAAATACAATCTTGCTTCATACAAATAAAAATATATTCTGACTGTACCTAGTCTTGAAGGGACTTAATGTGCCATGGTGGATTGGTACCCATGAGGTACCTCCTCCTTCTGTGAGGAGAAGAAAAAGGAATGAGGGGAGGGGTTGTGAGAGGGGACTGTGCAGAGAGAGGGGGGCTGCATCAGGGGTATAAAGTAAATAAATTAATAAAATTTAAAGTGTATATTATTATACTCTATAAACAAGTGGAAAGTTTGTGTACCCTGCTCTATAGAGAAACAAAATTTTCTGTTACTAAACCTTCATTTATTCCTAGGGAATGACTATTTTTGGTTGTCAGCTTGACTGCATCTGGAATTAACTAGAACACAAAAAAATTGCAAGAGATTTTTGCTTAATTTGAAGTGGGAAGATGAACTTCTGATCCAGATCTTTGAGGTAAGGAGACACATCTTTAACCCAGATCTTCTGAGCTGGAAAACCCCACCTACAAGCTGGGCCATACTTCCTGCCGGGAAGCATATAGAACCACGCGAAGAAGGAAGACTTCGCTTTTTGCCCGTTTATCCTCATGTTGCTGGCACATCCATTCCTTCACTGACATTACAGCCTACGTCTTCTGGATGCCAGTGTATACTAAAGATAAGCTGAGACACACAGCCTCATGAACTGAGCAACTACTGGATTCTTGGACTTTCCATTCATAGCTAGTCATTGTTGGATTAGCTGGACCACAGCCTGTATGTCAGTCTAATAAATCTGCTTTCTATACACAGAGAGATTCATTCTATAAATTCTGCTCCTCTAGAGAATCCTGACTAAGGCAAGTCCTATTATCCACGTTTAATGAATCCTGACATTAAAGAAAATCAAGAAGCCTAAGTGTCCCTCAGTAGAAGAATGGATAAAGAAACTGTGGTACATATACACTATGGAATACTACTCAGCTATTAAAAGCAAGGATTTCTCGAAATTTGTGGACAAATGGATTGAGCTAGAAATGATCATAATGAGTGAGTTAACCCAGAAGCAGAAAGACTCAAATGGTATATACTCTCTTATATCTGCATACTAGCCCAAGGGCCATGTCCCATGAAAGCCTTCATTTACCAGGAAACTGGGACAGAGAGGAGGACATCCTATTGGGACTCTAGATGAGAGAAGCATGCGAGAATAGCAAAGTAGAAGGATCCAGAGGGTCCCAGAAACCTACAAGCAGAACATTATGATAGGCAGATTTGGGCCCAGGGATCCCGCTCAAACTAAGGCACCAGCCAAGGACAATACAGGTGGTAAACTTTAAACCCCTACCCAGATCTAGCCAATGGACAGAACATTCTCCACAGTTGAGCGGAGAGTGGGATATGACTTTCACACGAACTCTGGTGCCTCATATTTGACCATGTCCCCTGGAAGGGGAGACCTGGTGGCACTCAGAGGAACGATAGCAGATTACCAAGAAGAGACTTGATACCCTATGAGCATATACAGGGGGAGGAAATCCCCCTCAGGAACAGTCATAGGGGAGGGGAATAAGGGGAAAATGGGAGGAAGGGAAGAATGGGAGGATACAAGGGATGGGATAACCATTGAGATGTAACAAGAATAAATTAATAAAAAATTTAAAAAAAAAGAAAATCAAGGAGATATGCTATAAAAGAGCTATTTCAACAGAGATGTTTAAGAATTAGTGACCCGAGAAAAATAGGTGTAGGATTTCTAGTTGACAGACATTCTGATATAAAAGCTTCCTTCAAGAGTTAACAACCTTGATTTATAAACTACCAGAGCCCTTTTCCTGATTGCTGAATGATGATCATATTCTTAGATGTCTTAATATTAGAGACTAGGATCACATAAACCACCTCACCATATGATCCTAAAGTTCCCAATGAATTTTTCAAGGAAATTAGAATTGGACACAAGAGTTAAAAGCATTTAACAGGAATAGTCGTTTAAAGATATGAGTTTTAAAAATAATTGTCTTAAACATGCTGGCATATGTAAATTGTTTAACAAATGAAAAACCAAATGCCCTTATTCTTTGTTTGAAGTGCAGAGGGTTAAACACAGGGCCTCACATTGCCAGAACAATGCTTTCCCACTGAGTCTGCTCCCCATCCCAAAGCACACACATCCTAAAGTAGGAGAGTCCCTAAGAAATCTGTAAAATAAGACAGTTTGCATTTTGGGGGCTTGCTAGTGATAAAACCCCTTTATTCTCTTTGTTTAATCTCAATGAAGAATTTACTGTTCATGAAACCAAAGGGAGATTTGGACTAACCCAAACACTTTACATTTATTAGCAAAGGTGTACCTTAGCAACAGGGGGACAAGAGAATCCTGCCCTTCTGGTACTCTCGCTATCTCCCAGAATTAGAAAGAAAACAAGCAAACAAAAGGAAGACACATTGTCACTGCCTTTTCTTGCCTAAGCATTGCTTTATTCTCTTAACAGCAAGGACTGACTTCTCCATAAAAGAAGAAGCCCCTGTTCATCCCAAATGTTCTGTTATATCTTCCACCATGGAAACAGCATCCTCATGCTTCAGCACCAGGATTGCAGAGCCTGGTCCAATCACCCATGCCTGCAGGGACACAATATTATATGGGAGGCAGCTGGGACCAGGTACCTGCCACTGAGCAAACTTGACCAGGACTACAGCATCATACCCCAAAATCATCTTCTTTCAAAACCAAGTGTAGAAAAATTCAAAATACTCACATGACTAGAAGCTTCCCATTTTTGAGGGGTAGGGGGGCCACCTCAATCCCATTGTCCCCCATTTTAACTATCTTCAGCACCTCCACCTTTATTTAATTATTTTCAAGGTTCTTATAAAAACATCCATATTAAATGTATTGAGTGTTTTGTTTTGTTTGCTTGTTTTTCAAGTTTTAAATAGTTTGGAACAGTCAAGAAAGGCTAGCCCATGCCTAAGAACCTAGGGTACACTTTTCATTCAGAGTCTCTGATAACAAAGAGAGAAATAAGAATATTGCATAGTGTCAGTTGCAAACATTTTCTAATTTTTCATAAACTTTAAAAAATTATTCCAGTTGAGGGTAATGTAAAGACCTTGGGGGCGGGTTGTAGTTTCAAGCCATTCTCCAGCTCCTGTGTTCTCAGCTTCATCAAATGACCAAGTGACCAGATAATTGTTTTGATTTCAGCCTTCCCAACATCAGACTCTAAATTTAGAAACAAACAAACAGATAAGCTACATTCTTAAATGATGTCATCTCAACAAAAACTATCTTTGGGATTCCCAGAGGGATCTTGGAAAAATGTTTTAAACCATTCTTTCATCTTAATAAAGAAAGAGAATATATTAATATATAACTTTTTTGTTCTATATTGCTTAACTCAAAGTTACCCTGAGAATTTCATGGAAAGAGCTGTAAGTGACAAGGTAGTTCATACTGGTGAATTGTGTTTAATAGAAGTCTTTTAGAGACATTACAATCCTCAGAGTGGGAAAGTGAGCCCTGGAGAAGTATCAGTGTCTTTGTTCCCCGTGATATGTTTTTATCCGAAGAAATACTTGTCATTTTTAAATGAGGTAATAACATATGTCTCAATAGAGCAAATTGTTCTCCATTCTAATTGTATGGTCATTTCAATAAAGTAATGACAGCCAACCAAGTAGCTGAGTGCTTAAAGGTCATTATCTTTTTCTGGGACACTGTACTGAAGGCTCTCCTGTAAATTATAATCCAGGAATCCCATGTTTAACAAGGTACAGTGGAGAGCCTCATCAGAAAGACAGCACCATTGATGATGAACCCTGGGAACTGACTGACTTGAAACCACTTGCAGCCTGGGACAAAGGACAGAGGCAAGATTTCCTGGACTCTAGTCCAAAAGAAGATGACTTTGTGAAGACACACTGATGGCTCAAAATGCAATGATAGCCGGCTGTAGTGCATGCATCTGTAATATCAGCATCCAGAAAACTGAAGGAAGGTAATCACAAACTCCGGGCCAGCCTGTGTCACAGAGAAAGACCTGTTCTGAAAATAAAAAATGAATGAATGAATGAATGAATGAATGACAGGAAGGAGAGAAAAAACAAAGGAAGGAAGGAGGGAGGAGAGAGGGAGGGAGGGAGGGAGAGAGAGAGAGAGAGAGAGAGAGAGAGAGAGAGAGAGAGAGAGAGAAAATCCAGACACAAATTAATTACACAGCGCTAAAGGAATTTTGAGGGCTGTTTAGTGGTACATTTTGTTAAAATGCTAATAGCATTTTATTTTAGTCTCCGTGTGTTTTGATTTCTTCTTTTAAAGCTAATGCTCAGCTTAGTTGAATAAGGAAGTATATTGAAATGAAGTGAATACCTTTACTGAGTACTCTTGCTTTTGTGGTAACGTGATTATTTGCAGGATCTCAGTGAACATGCCTTGCTTTTACTGGAGGAAGTCCTACAGTCATTTACACCAGGAAGGCTGCCAGTGGTGTCTAGCTCTGCAAGTTATTTTCTGCAATCAGGAAAGGCTGACCCAGGCCTTTGGCTGAGGAACCAGGGTTACGTACTCTCCCCGTGTAGACTCAATGCCAACAAAAAGGGAGAGACGCATACTGCGCAGTATCCGCTGCAAACATATTCTAGTTCATCATAAAGTCTTCTGAAAATTATTCCAACCTGAGATCATGGCAAAGTATAAAGAATAAAATATGGAAAGTAAAGCGCAAGTGATTAACACTCAATAAAGCCCAAGGTTAATGTTTTAAAACTTTAATAGTTAAAAAGTAATATAATATCCATAAAAATAACTGTGTAAGCATGCATACAAGGCATAAGTTAATATTAACACCTGAAATTTAAAGGACTATAAAACTCCATGGGCCCTCTGCCACAGAGGAAGTGGTAATGGGAAAATAAAGTTTTATATATATATATATATATATATATATATATATATATATGTAACTTTTAATTTTCAATGCACTGTAACAAATAAACCTGGTGGGTTAAGAAAGTGCAAAATGTATTCTCTCACAGCCCCAGGCTGGAAATGAATCATTGTTCTGGCAGCTCTGTGTTCACCAGGCTGAGAAGAGTCCACTTAAACTCCTTCAGCTGCTGGGGGCTGCTGGGGCCAGTCTTCATGTTGTTGCTCACCCTGCCCACTTCTCAATCTATGGTTGCATTGTCTTCCGCTGTGTTTATATGTATGTTTGTGTGTGTGTGTATGTGTATGTATGTGTTTGTGTGTATGTGAATGTGTATATTTGTGTGTGAATTTGATTGTGTGTGTTTGTGTGTGTGAATGTGTATATTTGTGTGTGTGATAGTGTTTGTATATGTATGTGTGTTTGTATGTGAATGTGTATATGTTTGTATGTATGTTTGTGAGTGATTGTGTATGTTTGTGTGTTTGTGTGTGTGAATGTAATTGGGAATGTATGTGTGTATGTTTATGTGTGTGTTTGTGTTTGTACGTGTTTGTGTGTGAGTGTAATTGTGTGTATAAATATGTGTGTTTGTGTATGTGTGAGTGTGTGTGTTTGTGTGTGAGTGGGGCAGATTCTTTCTCTCTCTCACATAAAGACTGCTGTTATTAGGTTGAGGGCTGACCAGCATAGTTAAGAATAACCCATCTATTTAGAATAACATCTAGAGAGGCTTTCTCCATCTTTGGTAACATTAACAAATTTTAGGGATTAAAGCCTTGGATTTTTCTTTAAAAGAAGAAATCATTCTACCACTATAACTATTATTCCAAAATAAAAATTTCAGACACCTGAAATGGAGAAAAGGAAGACCATTAACCCAGAACATTCAATGATTTTGTTTAAAAAGTACCATGAAAACATGAAAAATTAAAAAGTATAACCATTTTAAAACAAATGCAAATGCTTGGGTTCTACTACAAAATGAAAACAACTCTCATATGGGGTCAGAAACCAACCTTCAATTAAAATAACTGAAAGATGTCAAAATAAAATTATACATAAAAAGCAAAACAAAAAGTAATACTATTAGAATCAAAATAGAACTTACACATCAGTAGGTGGAGCGTACAATCCATTTATATTGATCAAAAGTGAAACCAACAATGAAAACATAATATTCAAAAATTTACATATGCTAAATGCTATACCTTTAAGATAGATAAATAGCTACATAAATACCTAGATAGATAGATAGATAGATAGATAGATAGATAGATAGGTGATAGGTACATAGATAGACATATAGATAGACAGATATATAAATACATAGATAGGTGATAGATAGATGCCATATACAAAATAAAACAAACAAGCCACTAGCATGAAAACATGCCTTTGAAAGTATGCCTGGAAGAGCTTGTCTGCATTAGTTTAAATGAGGTGGGAAGACCTATCCTAACTGTGAGTGGCACCCTTCCAGGGGGTAGAGTTGTGGACTGAGTAAGAAGGAAGAGAGCTAAGCATCAGCACCCATCTCTTTCTCAGCTTCTTAACAACACATACAATACTGCCAGTTGTCACAACCTTGCCGCCCTACCTCTCTGGATATTGATGACTACACCCTGGAACTATGAGGTAGAATAAACCCTTCCTTCCTTACGTTGCATTTGTCGGGTATTTTATCGCAGCAATAACACAAGTAGCTAACATAGATAGTTGGGAGCAGGAAGGGGCTGGAAAAGGTACTGATCCAGAAGAAGAGGAGCAAGGTTGAAGCAGACTTCCTTCATCGAAGGGAGGAAACATAGAAAGACTCTTTACAACAAACAAGGAAGTCCCAGGAAAACCTTCTGATAGCTACTAGGTAGTAGACTACTGTTACAGGTTAAAGGTAAACAAATATATTTGCCTAGAAGACTTATATGCATGTAATTATGTAATTATGTGTGCTCAAAAATATTATCTATTGTGTGGCAACCAAAACAAGGTGTACTGAATTAGTGAATTTATGAGAACATGGTTTGCTTAATTAAATGTCTGAAGATATTGGCAAGATAAGGAGGAAGCAAAGGAATGTTTGTGGTCAGGCACCCTTGACATGGGGGGGGGGTGGGCGGGCGGTTCATAGAATCGAAACAAAAGGTTATTTGCTGAAAGTTAACTGTTTAGATGCCACTTCAAATGCCTCAAAGAATAAGTTGAGGTTAGTTTCCATTGCAAATGGTAGAAAGTTAAAACCAATAACCACTTAAGATAATTCATAGTTTTCTTCTAGAGCTTTGACTAGATGGTAAAGCATTTTTGATGGTAATGGAGAGCTGGACTCTCTATGTTCTATTTGTGTGTGGTCTTAACTTTATGGTCCACAAAAAGAGGAGATGATAAAGAGGAAACGAAATGTTGGAGAGCTGTCTCCTAAGCAAGCTCTTGAGACCTAGCATATAATAGTGCCTTCTTAATGCCCTTCACTCACGATGAAAGCTAGCTACAAGAGCAGCTAGGAAATCTTGTTTGCTATTGGCCACTACTAACTCAGCTAAATGTGCCATTATTATAAAGAAATGAGAGATGTCTTTCAAGGGACCTTCAGGCTAAACGCACCCTACTTAAATACCAAGATTTTTTAACTGCAGTTGGTCCAGGGGACTATTACCCACAAATGTACTAAAAGGCATGCGTGTGTGGTAGAAATGATAATTAAGATAGAATATGTGATATTGCAACAACCAGAATGAGAAAAGTGAGTGAAATGAAAAATGCTTTTGAATGAAGCAACAGGCAAGATGAGGCCTGGATGCCATAGATGACAAATAGCCGGGCTTCTCTGAGTTGGCTTTAACCGTGGTACCTGGGAAAAGTCACCTGACTAACTAGCACAATGCTGTTTGAAGGGTTCTCTATGGACAGCAGCAACAAACACCTCATAGTTTCTAAGAAAAGCAAATTCGGGTCAGGAGGCCACACCTATTGAGTCAGCTTGTGAAGACATGGATTTTATGTTTTAATAAGTGCTAAAACTGTAGAGGTTTGTTTTTTTGTTTTTTTTTGTTTTTTTTTTTTTTTGAGTGCTAAAAGAACTGTGGTTACTAGCAGATGGATTTGAAAAATATGAACAAAGAAGTTTCCGAAACCAACTTGCTTGCCTGAGTTTATGACAGTCCTTGCATTTGTTAGAGCTGGGGATGTGACTCAGTGGTAGAGTGCCTGTAGAACATGCAAACCATAAACCAAAATAGTAGGAAAAGAAAATATTAGGAGGAGCTGGAACAAAAGTCAGTATTACAATATATTCTTTCTCACACATTTTTCTGTGGAAGTATTTATTTCCATCTATGCCTGACAAATATTATATTTGCTATGGAAAGTTTAGATATTAAATCACAAACAATATAAATGGATCTGTTTGTTTATTTATTTACTTACTTATTTATTTATTTTACTTTTCAAGAGCGTCTCTCTGTGTAGCAATGCCTGTCCTAGAAGTCGCTCTGTAGACAAGACTGGCCTCGAACTCACAGAGATCTGCCTGGTTCTGCCTCCCAAGCGGTCAGATTAAAGGTGTGTGCCACCACTGTCTGGCTGAGTGAAATTATTTAATTTTATATTTTCAGAGTTGGCCAGTACTGTTAATTTCCCAAATAATAACAAATACTATAAATATTGAAGGTAATAAATGTATAATGTATAAATGATATAGCTGTATTTTCAGAGTAATTTATTTGAAAAAAATCAAGTGAAAAGCCGGCATTATCAGTACTTTGGCTATTCATATGCTATTCTAAGTACTTAGCAACCCTGAGCTACAATCTCAAAGCAGGACTAAGAGATGGCTGCTCTTCCAGAGGGCCCGGGGTTCAATTCCCAGCACCCACACAGCAGCTCACAACTGTCTGCAACTCCAGTTCAGGGACGGTATTGAAGCTCTCTTCTGACCTCTGTGGGCACCAGGTACATATGTGATACACATACATACATACATACATACATACATACATACATGCAAAGCACTTATGTTCATAAAATAAATAACTCTAAAGAATACAGTTTTAAATGTCAAAGACAAAAAATGAAAAAGGAAAAAGAAAACCTATCAAATTGAAAGTGTGGCTCATGATGCAGCACATGTCTAGCATAAGCCCTGGACATTCCACTAGTAGCATTGCAGTTAACAAATCAGTTATGGAAAGCAACAGCAACTATAATTTTAAAAAGTTTCCCATGATTAAGGACGAGGAAAACATCTATGAATATTGTGAACGAAAGAAAGTGCTTTTCTCTATTATTCCATCCTTTGGGGAAGCAAGAGCTGTAGAAATCAAAACCTAAATGACCAAACAACAAAGCATGACAGGACATTTAGAAGCAGACAACTGGCCATGATTAACTTCTGATTAAGGCAGTATTTCAGGCTAATGGGTAATACACGTACAGTAATGAGATGCGTGCCCATGAAACTTGTAGGATGCCTTTGCCACAGATGTCTCTGAAGTGGAACATAGAATGTTTTTATATCTATTTTTAGCACCTGACTGGGCTATTGTTTTATAGTATCAAAATGTTCAGCTTGCCAACTTTATGGCATGCAGTAACAGGTTTCACTGGATGGAAAAGTAGTATTCCTATTTCCTACCCATCAAAATGCATATTACAAATTGGCTAAACCAAGAGTTCGTTTGTGAACAGGAATGCAAAGTTAAGATTCTGTCTTGGACTCATTGCACAGGCAAATGCTTAGTATCACACTACGTTGGTGGACTGGTACAAGGAAAGGATGCTGTTAATATGACTTGTGGCGTACAAATTATTACAAGCCCCCAGGGAACAATTTGGCAATATTCATTAAAATTTATCATATCAGTCCTCTTTCACTCGGGGATACCAGTTATTATTTTGCAAAGAAACCAATAAAATAAGATAGATGTATTTAGGTTTCATTCTAGGAAGCCAGACCGATGGATTGCAGGACTGGTACTCTAAAGTAAGGTGAGCAGATCAGAGGTCTAGAAACTAGGGCAGGAGTTGATACTGCAATCTCAAGGAAGAATTTTTCCATTGCAGGAAAATATCAGTTTTCACTCACGACTTGACTGACTACATGAGCCCATTGTATCATCATGGGCAATCTTTACTTAAAATCTGAAGTGACTGTAAATATTAACCATATTTTTAAAAATACCCTTATCTACAACACCTAAAATAGAATTGACTAAAATGACCAGATACTATGACCTATCTAGGTAACACAAAAACTACTACATTCATCAATCTCACTTCTAAGGATATAGTTGCACACACCTGTATGTACACAGGTATGGAAAATCAATTGCAGCATTTTGACAATGCAAAAAAAATTTAAGTTAATAAAAGAAAAGATGATCCTTTCTAGTTCCATCCATTTGCCTGCAAAGTTCATGATTTCTTTGTAATTAATAGCTGAGTAACATTCCATTGTGTAAGTGTACCACAGTTTCTTTGTCCATTCTTCTGTTGAGGGACACCTAGATTGTTTACATATTCTGGCTATTATGAATAAAGCTGCTATGAACATAGTTGAGCAAGTGTCCTTATTGTATGGTAGAACATGTTTTGGGTATATGCTCAGGAGTAGTATAGCAGGACAAGACTCCTAGTACAGGGAGGGAAACACAAACACACCGACAAAATCTTCTACCCAAAATTTACCCTGCCTACAAAATGTGCAGGGATAAAGATAGAGCAGAGATTAAGGGAATGTCCAACCAATGGCTGGCCCAACCTGAGACCCACTACATAGGAGAGAGCCAACCCCTGACACTATTAATGGTACTCTACTATGCTCACAGATAGGAGCTTAGCAGAGTTGTCCTCTGAGAGGCTCTACCTAGCAGCACTTCCAAACAGATTCTGAGACTCACAGCCAAATATTGGGCGGTGCATAGGGAGTCTTGTGGAAAAACAGAGGTGGGGGGTGGGAGGAGAAAAGAATATAGCGATGATTAGAGCTCCACTAGAAGACCAACAGAGCCAACTAACCAGGGCTAGAGGGGCCTGCTGAGACTGAAGCAACAACAAAAGACCATGCATAGACTGGACGTAGGCTTCCTACACAGATGTAGCCCATGGGCAACTCAGGCTTCATGTGGGTACTCTAGTAAGGGGAATGTGGGCTGTCTCTGACATGGACTCTGTTGCCATCTTTTTGATCACTCCCACCTGGTGGGACTGCCTTGCCAGGCCATAGGGGAAGGGGATACATTTAGTCCTGATGTGACTTGATAAGCTGGGGTTGATGGGAAAAGGGGGGCTCTCCTTTTCTGAGGAATAGGGGAGGGGAATGGGAAAGAGGGAGGGGGGTGGGGCTGGGAAGAGAGCTGGATGGAGCTACAACCAAGATGTAAAGTGAATTAATAAATTAATTAATAAAAGAGAGGCACATGGTGGGGGGGGAGAGAGAGAGAGAGAGAGAGAGAGAGAGAGAGAGAGAGAGAGAGAGAGAGAGAGAGAGAAAAGAAGAAGGAGGAGAAAGAGGAAGAGGAAGAGGAGAAGAAGGAGAAGAAAAAAGAGAAGAAGAAAAAGAAGAAGGAGGAGGAAGAGGAGGAGGAGGAAGGAGACTGGTTAAGTGCTATGTAGACTAAGATTTTAAAATATCTGAAATGTGCCAAGCAGTGTTAGCTCACACCTTTATTCCTGGCACCCCTGTAGGTGGATCTCTGTGAGTTCGAGGCTAGCCTGGTCTACAAAGCAAGCTCCAGGACAGACAGAGCTCCATGGAGAAACCCTGTCTCAGAATACCAAACCAAACAAAAACAAACATACAAACAAATCTGAAACCCAGCCAGATGAAAGACTGGTAGTATTTTATATGAAAGCTTCTTAAAAAGAATTCATAGTTATGTTTTGGACTGATGATGCACACTTTAATCCCAGTATTTGAGACAGAGAGGTGGGTCTCTATGGGCTCAAGACTAGCCCAGGCTACATAGTAAGTTCCAGATCAGCCATGACTACAAAGTAAAACACACACACACACACACACACACACACACACACACACACACACATAACCCTCATATTATTATTTTATATACATTTAATATGCATATATGGTTTCTGGAAACACACACCAGAAATTGTAAAATAATGGCTAGATCAAAAATTTATCTTTTATTTATGTAGTCCTTATACCTTCTGTAGATATTTATATATAATATTTTAATTTTTAATGATTTGATATTATTAAATTAATATTTAGTTTCCAAAATTAACTTTAAAACTGTCTGGCTACCCCAGTGTGGGTAACATTAAAGAGCCTGTCAGTACAACAAGATCTGAAAAATATTCAGAGTATCTTGAATGCACAAAGATTTTTGGTGGGGCTATAAAATTATAGAACTTGTGTGAACTTTGGGAAAAGTAACACATTTGCACAGCACTCTAATAAGTTCATTCATAGATATTCCTCTAAGAAAATGAAAGCATGTGCTTATACAATGATACAAGAATGCCCATAGAACTGCATTCATCACAGTCAAAAATGGAATATGACTAATTTTGTAGTCAAAATGTTTATCCACAAAAAGAGTAGGTAAGCCTACTGTGACACATTCATATAATTGAATACTATTGAGGATGAAAACTGAACAAACTATATACATGTAAGAATATAGATAGGTCTTAGGAACATCACACTCTCTAAGAGGAAAGAAGTGTTTTGTTTTTTGAGACAGTACGCAGGCTGGCCTGGAACTCACAGCATAGCCCACACTGGCCTTGACTAAACAATGCCCCTGTTGCTACCTTCTATATGGTGAGATTGCAGGCATGAGCTTAAGATATTTTTTAAAAGTGTATACATGATAGCCATTTCATAAAGTTCTAGTTGGACATTTTCATAAAGTTGGACAAAACTAATAATAATAGTGGGAAGATGGTTAAAAATGGTTGCCTCTGAAAGATAGGGCAAGAATCAACTGAGAGTGGAATGAGAGACCTTTCTGAAGTCAATGGTAATACATCATGCCTTGATAGGAGCCTGAGTCATACATTCAAAGTTTATGCAGTAACTCATGTAACATTTAGTATTTCAACGTAAACTTGTCTTTAAGAAAGAAGATCAAGCTAGACAGTGGTGGTGCACACTTTTAATCCCAGCACTGAGAGGAAGAGGCAGTGGATATCTGGTTTTTTTTTCAAGGCCAGCCTGGTTTACAGAGTTCTAGAATAACCATAACTACACAGAGAAACCATGTGTAAAACAGAAGAGAAGAAGATGAAGATGAAGAAGAAGATGAAGAAAAAAAGAAGAAAAAGAAGAAAGAAAGAAAGAAAGAAAGAAAGAAAGCAAAAGAAAGAAGATCATGCAAATGTTCTAACTAATGATGTACATGCATTGTTAACGTAGGACAAAATTAGTGTTATTTCAGTATAAATAAGTAAATACAAGCTACAATTAAATGAACATTCTTATGAACTATTTGTGAGAATATTAATATGTGAGCAGTGTTTATATTATTATTCATAATGACAATTAACTCAATTTTATAACTGAGATTTAAATTCGCTGTGTTATAAAACTATTTTAAATATATATGCAAATAGAATTTAAGTGGAGTTTCCATTTGATGGGAGAGGACAATACCCCAACAAGACATCATACAATACCAACTAAAACCCCCAGTACAAGGAACAAATTATGTATTTTGAGTCATAGGCAAAGGGATCCCATAGATCTCCCCAAACATTAAAGACTATTAATAATGCTATTTCTTACCCTCGATAATGTAACAGCAAGGCCCTATTACTGAAAGCATCACATAATTACAGGATTGAATATGGAGAATTGAGCTAGTGATCACCTAGAACTTCACTCCTACTGACTAGTGTTGATTGTGCTGGAAGGTACTTTACATTCTACAAGAGGGAAACAAACATATCAGTCTCACCCAGTTACAAGCCCTTTAAGCTAAATAGTAATCTGTCTGCAAGATATGCACACCAGTGCAACAGTGGTACCAATGTTTTGGGAATAACCAACTACATTTTTATCAAATTTTAGACCCACTCCATAACATGGACTGATATCTGACACTGTCAATGAGACCAAGAACCTGAGACTGCATAGGTTATAAGCTCTAGGAGAAAACCTACTACAACTATTTTGCAAAATGAACACAGGACTACTTCTAAAGACATACTTCTATTCACTTATGTTGGTGCATTACTCAACTCTTATAAAAAAAGATTCCTCTTGCAAAGACCCACAACTGGACAATATCAGAAAGTGAGACAGTTTGGATGAACTAGCAGTCAATCGGATGCTTTTTTTTTTTTTTAAATAAAATTTCTCCCCTGAACACTCAGTGATCTATCAGGAAAAAGAACAGGAAAGGTTGTAAGTCAGAGGTAGTAGAGATTTCTAAGCATTTCCCAAACTCAGCAGAACTGGTGCACACATGAACCCACAGAGACTGTGACAGTATGTATAAACATGTTGACCTCACAAGTTCAAACTAAAGAAAAAACAATCCTAGCACTGTGGCAAGGAAATGGGTATAAAGCCCCATCCCTACAAGAAGCTATTTCCAATCAATAGCTGCTACAAGAGGGAAAAAACAGTTTTCTAGAATGGAGTTGACACTGGATATACCAATACCCCAAGACAGGCTACATAATCAGGAATAGTAGGCCAACATAAAACAAATATCATAGGGGCTGGAGAGATGGCTCAGCGGTTAAGGGCGCTGACTGTTCCTCCAGAGGTCCTGAGTTCAATTCCCAGCAACCACATGGCAGCTCATAACCATCTATAATATCATCTGATGCCTTCTTCTGGCCTGCAGGTGTATGTGCAGACAGAGAACTGTATACATAGTAATAAATAAATCTTAAAAAAAACAAAAAACAAAAACAAATATCATGGATTTTCATTGGTAATTTTTATTAGTCTTATTGGTTGTTTTTTGTTGTTGTTCGTTTGGTTGATTTTGGTATCTGTGCTTCTATTTTTTGTGTTTTTTGTTTGTTTGTTTTTCAAGAGAAAAAATAAATATATCTGTTGTTTTCATTGAAAATCCTAGATTGTTCTCATTTACCAATAAAGACTCAAAAGTCAGATGATGGAGTGAAAAACTTGCTAGCTCAGAGTGGCAGAGAAAGCACCCAGCTGACCTTCCTACTCAGCTCACATCCCAATGGAGAAGGCCCAAAAGGCTCCCTAGCTCAGCTGACAGCCCAGGAGGAAAAGGCCAGAAAACCCAAGGCCAAAACTGCTAGTTCAAGGGCTAAAAAGCCAAAGGGCCAAAGAGCTGAGGAGCTCAAGATCTAGAGAGCAAAGAGCCAAAGAGCTAAAGCTAAAACCCCAAAAGTAAAGTCCAAAAGCTAAAAGAGCCAAAGACTAAAAGCTCCTTCTACCTCTACAGGCTGTCTTAAATACCCCTCAACTCAAGTGCCTCTTACTCTCTAATCCCTGTCAGCTGGTTTCTTGCCCCGCCTTTTGACCTAGGGTTAATTTTATTAAATCCTGTGTACAGACAGCTCTTGGATTAAAAGCATGTGTTAGGGTTCAACCATGCCAAACAAAAGACGGATTTTTACAGTTCACAATCTCAGGGATCACATTGGGATAAAATATCCTGCAACAAGTGTGTACCTGTAATCATACTGGGAAGGTTGAGGCAGGAGGATCTTGTTGAGTTCCAGGCTATCCTGGGTAGCAAAATCCTGGCTCAAAAAAGCAAAACAAAAACCACCACCACCACCACCACCACCAAAGAAATCACACCCTGAAGGGACTCAGTCTATTATACCTAACACTAGTCTCTGTTTTGTAAACAGAAGATATGCTAAATGTTAAGGCAATACATTTTATATAAATATTTTTATGTAGCAAAAAAATTCAGCAAGCAGTTAATTATAAATAAGACAATGTTCTGCTTCTATAGTAATTACATAGCATAGCCAGACATATCCTCAACCTACACATCTGCAAATAATTTGTAAAGATTTCTTTTATAGCATGCATGGTTATTAAACTTCTTGAGTTTTTGCTGATATGGTGGGTGGGGGAAAATATGATTTTAGTTTTTCCACCTCATTTACAGAGATGCTAGACATCTTTTTCTGGTGTTTTAGAGCCATGGAGCAGTCATTCTAAAGGAAAGTTTGACTAGAAACAAACCTTTTATAAAGACTGTGTCAAGCATACAGAGGGATGAACAGAAACACAGGAGGCTTGACATTTACTCTGACCTTTTGAGAGAAACTCAACAAAGCAATGTGGTTCTGAGGATGAAAGAAACTTGAGGAAACTTGATATTTCCAGAATTATCTGGAAAAAAAGAGTAGCAGATCTTGAATAGAAAACTCCTAGGTCCCCAAGGCCTGAGAAAATGTGCTGTCTTCATCAAAAGGAAGCCAGTAATGAGCCTCTTCTTCAACATAAGTGGTATTGTCCATGCTGCATTCATCCACAAGGTCAAACAGTCAGGCAGGCCTATTATGCAGGAATTCTAAAACATTTGTGGGATTGTGTGTAGCACAAATGATTGGTGTCTGCTGGAGAATTTGCTGGAGAGCTGACTGTCAGCTTGGAGTGGGAGAAAAGGCCCCCCCACACACACATTTAATCACACAAGTATTCTCTGTGGATTGTTGAGCAAACATAGATTAAATCACTTCAGGTTTTTCCAGTCACTGTTGGGACAGGCATTTGCCAATTCACATCATGGACCCCATAAAATAATAATGTATCATTAAGGTAGTTATTCCAAGTTTACCTGTCTAAGCCGATGTTGCTAAGAAACAGTTTTCAGAGTATCAGTTAAGAATCCTCACAGCATTACAAAAAAAATTGCAAATCCATTAAGATTCCAACATGGTTTCATTTCTCGGGTAAAGACATGCAGGAAGTACATTCTGTAATAAACATAATTGGTCACGGAAAGATAGATATCAGAGTGTTACTAGAACACAGCGCTAGCTACATGGCATCATTGATCATTACTGAATTGATCTGCCCACCTACAATCTGATGGATACAATAAAGACACTTTGCAAGAAATTCAGAGGTTGTATAAGTCTGTTGGACCCTCACCTGAGTCTCTGGCCACTCTTCCTGAACATTTGCATGCAAGTTTTTTTCTAATCCTATGTGGTCTCTTGGCTCAGAATATTCTAGAGTATATAGATAGGGAAGGTCACTAGAGTTCCATTTATACTGCTGTGGGGAAGCCATTATCCATGCTGGGTGAAGACTTTCCAGTATGAATGTTTAAGAGTCAGCCATGATCCTGCCAGTCACCAATAACCCATACTCTGTAAGTAAAGCCCAATAAACTCATTGGTTCCTCGAGGGTGAACTTCGTGAAATCTCTAGTTGGTTTGTTTACGTCTCTGTAGGGAAGAAATTATCTCAACAAACCATCTTTGTACATGAAGACAATGCAGGCCCTCAAGGGTTGACACACTGGCCTAGGCTCCCACATGTAGAAAGTTAAATAGCTGGAAACAGGATCATCTAGATAGTATTTCCAACCAGATCTTGCTTCTGACTCCTTATAAACTCTACAAAGTGATTGAATGAATGCACATGAGTTTGGTTGTAAGAAGCTTTCTCCCAGTGAGTTCAGGGGTCAAGCTGAGATGTACTGGAGGAGGCCCAGATTGAGGGACATCTGTGTCTCCATCTCCCATCACAGCGTAGCTTCTCATGGTCCTTCCAACAGAGCAGAGAATTGTCAGAGGTCCGCTGGGCACCAGGATATCAAATGGAGAATTTTGACTCATCATTCAGAGACAGGCAGGTATTCTTAGCTGAAGGCAAAGCAGGTACCAGCAGCCACTGTGCAGACTGACGACTCTGTGACATCTGGTGACAATATTCCTGATTCGCATTAATGTACTAACATGCAAAACCCGGAGCAGTTGAAGCAAAGCTAAATCAAGTCTTCTATTTATTAGGCTCCCTGGCTACAGGAAGTGTCCATGCATTACTACCCATGGATCTGAGCTGCGGGTACCAATAGAATAAGAACCAATATTTACATTCTTCAGCCTCAGTTTTTATTTCATCAAATTAAATTCTTCATAGGTTATAGTCATGTGTAGGCTCACTTTTCTTAACCAATATATTTTATTACAACTTATTAACCAAGCCTACGTCACTTACAACCCGACTAACCAAAACAATAGGAAATGAGGATTAAGGAACACAATAACAAAACCGTAAGGATATCAGTCCCAAGGATAACAGAGTGGGTGAAGGCAGGAAGTCATCTGTGACATGGGACACAGACTGAAAACCTTTGAATCAGAGGCACGTTTTCAAGTCCTAGTTGCACCACTTTCTAGTTGAAGGACTGGATAAGTTGATGAAACCTTCTAGATTCTTTGCCTGTGAAACAGTAGTGAGAGAAGGAAGGCACGGTATTCAACAAGGGAGGCAAATACACTTGCTAACATGGTCTGTAAGTGTGGCATCTATTGCAGACTAGAGAGCACGCCCCAGAAAGGATGGTAAGGAGTTGAAGAGCACTTGTGGGAGATGGCCACGGGGTGAGTTTTAGAATAGGAAGCCAAGCACTGACACTAAAAGAGGGCTGGAGAGAGAGTCAGGCTTCAGAAAAACAGTGGAGGGCTGGAGTTCAATGCAGTGGCAAAACTGGACAGAGCAAGGATGAGCCAGAAGCAAAATCAACAAGGTTGTGATAATTGAGTTGGGGCGGGGGGCGGTGCTAAGAAGGCTGTAGGTAGCATTAAGGTGGCATTGATTCTTCTAAGCCTTTATTCCAAGTTTGACAGCTTATGCTATCAACCGATGCTGGATTTAAAGTTAAAACTTCTCTTTTTGTTGGAGTGATGCAGGATCTCATCACATAGCCCACAATAACCTCAGTCTCAGGCCTCTGGATGCTACGGTTACAGACACGCACTGCCATGCACACCTCAAAATTCTTCTTCGCTTAAAAGACACCGTATTTGTTGGTGGTTCCCTTTCCAGTGTGTAAGGCTATAAAAAGTGTATCTGCAACAATCCCTTAAATTAAAAGTCTTTTGAGTTGCAGTGGTTTCTATAGAGTTGTATAGAAAGTAATACAACTAGAACTTGAAAACATGCCTCTGATCCAAAGGCTTTCAGTCTGTGTCCCACCTCACAGTTGACTTCCTGCCTTCACCCACTCTGTTACCCCCAACTAATGAACCGGCTAATGTAGTGAAAATTCACCAACAAAAATTTTCTCTTCGTTGGGCGTGGTCATCATCACCCAATGGCATTTAGCAGTCTCCATTCACTTGCATTCTGAGTCACAAAAAACATTATAAGATTCTTACCACATTGAAAAGTCGCCAGACCTCATCAAGCTAAAACGATAAGACCTTGCCCATAACCTTGCCCAAGGCCATCCATGGTCCCAGTCTCCTGGGACTATCCAAGGGTCCTGTGCCAGTGTCACAGCCCCACTGTCTACCGGTGATGAACTCAGATACTGTGCTCCGTTTTCCAGGAAAGCTTATCTTTCTCTTACCCTTCAAACCCACATGTCACCTGAACGCGCTGTGTCAATACACATGTCACACTTTGCTAGAAACCCACTATTACCTGTCCATCTATATGCTAATACTAAATTACGCAAAAATTGCGTAGCTCTCTTTTTTTTTTTTAATGTTTCTCCCTCTTCACTTCACTCTTTTGAGGGTGAAGAGTATGACCTGTCCCCTTTTGAATTTATCTTCTTAACCCAGGCTGTGTTACAACAGGCACTTTTGCTCAACATCTGTTACTCAGAACTGTAACAGCATAAAATTCATAAGAATGACTGTTGCTAAAATTCCTACCCAGAAGAAGACATATACAACTTTTACCCATTCTAAGGTCCCAGTGGCTGGGAAACCAATGAGTTTGTTGGGCTTCCTTACAGAGCATAGGTTACTTACAGGGCCGTGAATGCCCCTCTTCTCAACAGGCTACATCTGGAAAGCCTTTACCCAGCAGAAATGATAGTTTCTTTTTTTTTTTCCACAAGGTTTTCCTGTGTAGTTCTGGCTGTCCTGGAATTCATGCCTTAGAGCAGGCCGGCCTCAATCAGCCTGCCTCTGCAATCCATGTTCCTCTGCCTCCTGAGCACTGGGATTAAAGGCATGCATCATCACACTGGGCTGGCATAAGGGTTTCCAAGAAGCTACATAAGTTAAGCAGCTCTCCCTAGTTTTCTCTAGCTTATATATGCTACCCCTTACCAAAGGCCACATGCAGTGAAGGCAGAGTGGCATACAGCAGGTGGAAGGGAGTGGTTGGATACTCAGAAGAGGTCTTGTGACCCTCCCCTACCTCCATAAGAGGATGTAACAGTCAACAAGCCTATTCAGGACAATCGTTTCATAAGAAGGTGCAGCTGAACTCCCAAAGGTGATTGGTTTGGAGAACAGTCACTCACAACAACAACATAATTACAATAATTACACAGGAAAGCCTTGAGAAAGAGCCTAAGCTACTTTTTTTTTACTGTTGTGGGTGATTCTAGTATTCTTTTATTTTTATTTTTATTGAAAAATAAAGTCATTCATATTACATCTCAATTGCTATCCCATCCTGTGCTTCCCCTTTTCCTCCCTCCCTCCTGCTTTCACCCCATTCCCCTTCCCTATGACTGTGACTGAGAGGGACCTCCTCCCCTTGAATATGATGCTAGGGTATCAAGTTTCTTCTTATATCCTTATATCGTGCACTCCACACTGCAGTCCTGGCTGGTAAGCCTCTCCACCTGGTTAAGAAGCAGCACGCAGTTAGAGGCAGAACCGAAGTGTGTGGAAACCCTCTAGCAACCAATGTACATAACGACCTCGGGAATATGAATTTCTCCTCCCTGCAGTGTCCTTCCTCAGGGCTGCAAATGACCATCAGGGTGGCAGCCTTGAACAGATCCAAAACCCACTGCTACACCCAGAGCATGAAGACATATTTCTACAAGGAGCCAGCCTGTCTTTTAAAGGGATGATTCAATTATGCATAAAGCACTAAAATTCATTGGTCAGCAACCCCTGACACACGAGCAGCACTTCTCTTGCGAGGACACAGTTTGCTTCTTGGGAGTCTCCAGTTAGATCTACCAGGACTTGACACACTTGGAAGAAACCAAAGTTCATCTTATTAGGTCCCAACCATTGTCTCTTCCACACCATGGGAAGCCAGCACCAGGAAAGTGGACTGCTCTCTTCCGGGTCAAGATATGCCACTGACCCAGTGTGCAACTTGGGTAGATCTTTTACTTGCTTTGCCTTTTCTTTCCCTCAGCTGTACTTTTGTAAGCCTCAAAAGATGCTGAGGTCAGAGACTCTTGGGGACTATAGAGAACCACCTACGTTCAAGAGTTAAGGGAAACTCAGAGCACCCTGAGGGCATCTATGAGACTCAGACTTTAATAACAAAATCATGAAACATAGACCATTCATTGCATCGGTTCTTAGGACTCACATCTTAATTGAATAGAACTGAAATACACTTACAACTTTTCATGAGCTACAAGTGAACAAAAACAAGTATACAAGAGAGTTTTACATACATGTGTAGATCAGCCATGATACCTCATAACAGAGGATACAATGAGCATTTTTTAAAGGTAATACAATGGCGGCTAATTTTTTTTCAACGTGGGTTTATCTGCAATCAACTAAAATCTAAGCGTATGAGCACTCCTGTGTGCAATTTTCTTGATCAGATTATTCAGAGCAGGAAGACCCACCCTAAATCTAGGCTACTTCTTCTGGAGGCATCACAGACTAAAAAACAACAACAACAACAATAGGCCCATGGAACAGGGAAACTGTATTTTGCCTGCTTGCCCTCACTCTGGCTGGCAAGTTCATCTACTCTGTTGGCGAATCGTTCCTTCACAGTTCTTGGAACCAGCACTTCTTTGGAATTCCCATGTAGACTGAAGATCAGCAGCTCTCCAGGAATCTGCCAGGATTCCAGCACCAGATTGGGACTGCTGAAACATCCAGCCTTAGGGACTAAACAACTGCAGGATTCTCAGCCAAGTATAAGACAGCCATTGTTAGACTGCCTGGCCTTCATCCTGCAAGCCAATATTACACACACACACACACACACACACACACACACACACACACACTTTTTTTTTGGTCCTATCAGTTCTGTTCCTGTAGAGAACCCTGACTAATGCAATAGTCATTTATAAGAAAGCAAATACCATAATGCAGACAATGAGTAAGAATAAATTTAATGATAATTTCTTCCCATAAACTGTATTTCAATTGCCTTCCAGTAAGAAAAACCCAATATGCCTTGTTGGTGACTCTTTTCCATTAACCATTAATGGTATATGTGACTTAAACTTAAATTGTTTTTATTCCATTAATACTATTGATGTTTGGAAAATTTAATAAGAATTCGAGAGGATTTTAAAAGTATTTAAAGCAAAATAGACCAGATAATCCGCGTTCGCAATGCTTGCAGACTATTGGTGAAATTCAACAATATATTTAGGATAAATTCCAAGTTTAAAACAACTCATTTTCTTATACATAAAAAGATGAGACTATAATCTAGTCGTGTTTTAAACTCAAAGCATCATAAGTAATAAATAGGTATCCTGCAGCTAACCGAGGCTGGTTTTTAAAATGTGGACAGTGCAGTTAATTCGTCTTCTGGCTCACTCATTGGTCTATCACTTCTCATTGTAAAAGTTTATGCCAGAGAAGAGGTTTCCTGGTTGGCATTAGCTTCTCAGAAGAGTTTTGCAGATGTAGCACAAGTAGTCTTGGGTTTGCATTCATCAGCAACAAGTGTTAGAACTGCCAGATTCCCCAGAGTATGTTCCTGCGGGCTCTGCATCTACCCATACTTCCTACAAACACCGGCAAGAGGGCTCTTTCAAGGAATAAGGGGGCTGTGGCATCCTTCTTCTGATCCTTGTGCTCCTGGTTTCCAAACTTCTTTTGGCACGAACGGTTCAGGCAAAGGCCACAGAGGTGCCCTTGTGGTGTGATCCAGCATCTGAAAGCGTTAACTGAGCACTCACTCGTATTGCACATGCGCACAGAGAGCAGCGCGCTCATCCAAACACAATGCAGCTGGTTGCTGCGCAGGGATCCAATCTTCTCCACGGTTGTTTCCTTCTGGCACATTTTACGCTTCGTCCTAGGTTTAAGGAAGATCTCTAGGACACTTTATTTTGGTTTTTTGCTTTGTTTTTGTTTGTTTGTTTGTTTGTTTTTTATATTTATTTGGGAGGCAGGTGGAAGCACATGCAAGCCACGATGCACACGTGTAAATTGGAGGATAAATTACGGGAGGGAGTCAGCTCTCTCCTTTCACCATATGAGTCCTAGAGCTCCAAGTCAGGCCAGTAGACTTCTCCACTGAAGTCCTCTTGTCTGCCTGGCTTGGATATTTCATACAAAATGTTTAAATATTACAAACAGGTCAGTGTAACCGTGAGCCGAAGCTCGGTTGGTAAAGAGTACTTGAACCTTAAGTTTTTGCAAAGGCTAAGCTCAAGAAAATGTTTACACACACACATACACACACACACACACACACACACACAGACACACACACACACACACACACACACACACACACACACACACACACACCAAGTATGAAAAAAGGAATGAAAATAAACCCGAGAGAGGACATTCCATTTCACTCATGCCCTTCCTCACCTCGATGTCAACTTTTGTGTTTACCTTCAGTATAAGACTAGTTCCCACACAGTCTTATACATCGTCCACCAGCAGTGGAAGGTAAGAAAACATTAAAAGTACTCCACAGCATTAGGAGGAATCATCATTAAAAAAACACCAACCTAGGCAGTAACACATGAACACTGTTATACCATGCTTTTGTGATCTACTTAGAGTTATTTAAATGTAAGAAAGTTAAATTTTTGACAATAATATGTTTTTGTATAGACATTTGCAAGATGTGTTGCCAGAAAAGGGTCCCAGGAATTCCTTGTCCATTTGAGTCTGCAGAGGGAACTTACTTACACAGCACGTAAGTGTTACGTACATAATTGTCACTCATTTTTATTTTTATCTGCTGGGGAATCTTCCTGCATGTACGTCTGTGTGCCTGGCACCCCAGAAAGTCCAGAAAGAGAGAGACAATCCTCTTAGAGCTGGAGTTATGGACAGTTAGTTGTGAGTTGCCATGTGGGTGCTGGGAATCAAACCTGGGTCCTCTTGAAGAACAGCCAGTACTCTTAATGGCTGAGCCACCTCTCTAGCCCCTGCTGTTGCTTATTTAAAGCAAATTAGGGAGCCATATTTTGCTACCAATATATTTAGACTGTTTGTGTATTGAGATTGAATGTTGTTAAAGCCTGAGTGGTAGGGAAAGGGTATCACTTATATGAATGTGATCGGAATTTCCAAATACAGATTTTAAAGTAAATTATATATGATGTGCCCACATGAAAATTAAAAAGGTCAACATCCTTCAGCAATTTGAAAGAGTTCCTTAGAAAATATGAGTTCATACCTGAGTTGAAATGACTCATGGTTACATCTTAACTCTCGGACATCAGTTGTAGCACACAAGACAGGCACAATCCATCCCTCTCTGGTTAACCACTACTACATCAGTGCCCACCACTATTTCCCAAACAATGCAAACTCTGAAGGGACACTTGAAGGCTTCAAGGGCTCACCCAGTGCAATACTGTGTTGTCATTGATGTGAGTCCCACCGCAGGCACACCTTTACATGGGTTTCAGGGACCAAACCTGGGTGGCCAGGCTCGCTTGGCAAATGCTTTACCAGCTAAACCATCTCATCTTCCCACTTTAAAACTACACTTTAAGAATCAGGGCCAGGAGGTGGTGGTGCTCATCTTTAATCCCAGCACTCATGAGGCAGAGGCAGGCAGATCTCTGTGAGTTTGAGGCTAGCTTGATCTACAGAGTGAGTTCCAGAACAGCCAGGGCTACACAGAGAAACCCTGTCTTAAAAAGCAAACAAACAAACAAACAAACCTCCAAAGAACAAGAACAACAAAAGGATCTCTAGTCTAGCTAAGCCTCTCTGCATGTGCCTGAAGGCCCTGCCTGATATAAGTATGCTCCACTCCATCCCCTACCAGCCTCTTCTCCAGACACTCCATGGCAAGTCTCCTGAAAGAACATTTCTAACCCAGAGCCTTTGAATTTATTCTTTTCTCCAACAAAGTTCACACTGCTTGTTCTCTGACATTTTTACTATCTCACTGTATTTGAAAGGCTCTCCTGGGCCTTCTGACCTAAACCTGCACTTGCCTGACCCAGCAACTCTCTGTCCTTCAAGGCAAATGTCCCAGCTAATTCTTTGTACACTGTGGCATTTTTTTGTTCCCTGTCTCCCTCTCCCTCTGGAATGCATTGTCAGGGGAATTATATCTCTGGGTCTGCAAAAGGTTTGATGATGATGATGCTTTTTTTTTTTTTTTTTAAGGATCAGAGTTCCACCATATGAAAGAAAACAACACCGAAGTTCTCTGTTACACGCACTAGCCATTAGCTGCACGAGTGGAAGCCCTTGCATTAATTGCGTCTCTTACATTTAGTGCCTGGCTTCCCTCACCTGTTTGTTTTTGTTTTGTTTTGTTTTGTTTTGTTTTGTTTCTTAAATTTCATTTGGCTTCAACACATCTCATCTAAATATGATGTGGAAAAGAATTGCATTGCTTTATGGTGTGTACCCGACCGAGGCATTTTTTTTTTTCAACAAGCCAATAAAGTAGGAAACGCACTAAATAAGAAAAGGACAAGTTTCCATTGGGAGCTTCTTTCATCATCGTTCCTGAACTGTTTCACCTTCTGATCCATGACCATGGGAGTATCCTGCCTTGTACCATTGTAGCAATTTCCCAGAAAACAACCTCCCTGTGCATCTTAGTTTACTTTCATGGCCCTCTTTTGTTTCTCACTTGACTCTGGTTTTCTGCATACAATGTTTCTGATTGGCAGTTGTATTATAAACTGTATAATGCAGAAATGTTCTTGTTCATACCCTGAACAAATGTAAAATCTAGAGAAATTTCTGAAAATTTTCCATGTTGGATTTTGTAGGCAGTAGAGGTTGAACCTTGGGAAATAGAATATTCTTGTATCACTTGTAATGCATTGATTGAACTTTTTTTTTCATTACTTGAGTTAAATGTTTCCAGATACTTAACAAAGTGCTTTTTAAAACTGAAGATGGATTCTCTTCTCATACAATGTATCCCTATTATAGTTTACCCTCCCCCTTCCTCCCTCCCCCTCCCCCCTGGATCCACTCCCTTTCTGCCTCTCATTACAAAAGACTGGGCTTCTAAGAGATAACAAACAAACAGGAAAAAAATAAAATATTAAAAAAATCATATCAAAATTGGATACAACAACCCAACAGTAGAAAAAGAGTTCCAAGAGCAGCCAAAAGAGTCTGAGAAACTCTCATTTTCATGGTCAGGAATCTTATAAAAATGCTAAGCTAATAGCTATGGTATATATGTCAAGGACCTGGTGCAGACTCACACAGAACCTGTGCCTCCTGCTTCAGGCTCTGTGAGCTCATACGCATCTTGCTTAGTTGACTCAGAGACCTGTGTTTTCCTGGGGTCCTCCATCCCCTCTGACTTTTCTTACAATCTGCTGCCTCCTCTTCCACAGGATTCCCTGAGCTCTGGGGTGGGGGGGATTCAATGGAGACCTCCAGTTTAGACTCTCTCTCTCCTCATAATGTCTGGCTGTAGGTCTCTGCATCTGTTCTCATCTGCTGATGGAAGAAGGCTCTCTGATGATGAGTGGATACAGCACTGAGCCCAAATATCATTAGGAATTGTTTTATTGATTTTTTTTTTAGACTAGTGATGTTTGATTTTACCCTAGGTCTCTGTGCTATCTAGTTTCTGGTTCTTGCTTACCCCAAGAAGTGTTGGGTGTGAGTTTCTTCTCATGAAGTGGGCCTTAGGTCAAATCAGACATTGATTGGCTACTCCCACAAGTTCTGTGCCACCATTGTGCCAGTAAATCTTGTAAGAAACACAGATTATAGGTGAAAGGTTTTGTGGCTGGATTGGTGTCCACGTTTCTCTTTCAGTAGCCTGCAGAGTAGCTTCCTGCACCAAAGACATTAGAACACAGGTGTGAAGGCTCCATGAAGGCACCAGCTCGAACTCTCCATGTTCAATTAATTCTGTAGGTATTGTTTTGGGTAGAGGGCCCCCACTGTCAGTTTGCAGAGAGCAACCCTTTGTCTTAGCATCAGCCTGGGTTGTTTGGGGATTTTCATAGCAACTTCCTGGGAAACAACTCAACTGAATCCAACCCAGTCACTCCACTAGAAGGCTTGGGTGGCTACAAGACATGGTCAGGGAGACTCCATGTCCCCTGTTACTAGGGCTTCTCATTGGAATCATCTTCAGATTCTAGAAAGATTCCACTGCACTAAGTTTCCACACCACCCCCTTAGTGCTCTCCAATTCTGGCTCACTTTCCTCTCACCCTCTCTCTCCATCCCCCATATCTGCCCCACCGGCCTCCATTCCACCTGTAAAATCTATTCTATTTCCCCTACCCAGAGAGATCTATGTCTTCTTGCTAGATCCTCTTCTTTACCCAAGCTTTCTGGGTCTACTCACTCAACTTTGGTTATTATTTACTTTATGAGCAAATCCACTTATAAGAGAGCACATATTGTGTATGTCTTTCTGGGTCAGGGTTGCCTCACTCAAGATGATTTTTTTTTCTAGTTCCATCTGTTTGCCTGCAAATTTCATGATGTCCTTGTTTTTAATGGCTGAGAAGTATGCCAATATGTAAATGTACCACATTTTCTTTATCTATTTTTTGGTTGTGGGATACCTAGGTTGTTTACAGCTTCTGCCTATTATGAATAAGTCCTCAATAAACATGGCTGAGTAAGTATCACTGTGGTAGGATGAAGAATCTTTTAGGTATATGCCCAAGAATGTTGTAGCTGAGTCTTGAGGTAAACCAAATCTCAATTTTCTGAGAAACTACCATGTTGATTTCCATAATGGCTGTACAAGTTTGCACTCCCACCATCAATGGAGGAGTGTTCCCCTTGTTCCACATCTTCTCCAGTATGAGCTGTCACTTGATTATTAATCCTAGTCATTCTGACAGGTGTAAGATGGAATCTCAAAGTGGTTTTGACTTGTATTTTCATGATGGCTAGGTATGTTGAACAATTCTTTAAGTATTTTCCCACTATTTCAGACTCTTCTATTGAGAATTTGCTGTTTAGATCTATGCCCAATTTTTTAATTGGGTTATTTGGTTTTCTTTGGTGTCTAGTTTCTTGAGTTCTTTATATACTTTGGATATCCACCCTCTGTCACATGTGGGGTTCCTGAAAAATGTTGTCTCATTCTCTAGACTGCTGCTTTGTCCGAATGCCAGTGTCCTTTGCCTTACAGAACTTTTTCAATTTCAGGTCTATTGATGTCCTATTCAGAATGTTGTTCCTTGTGTCAGCGAGTTCAAGACTATTCCCCCACTTTCTCCTCTCTCAGGTATGATGTTTTATGGTGAGGTTTCTGATCCACTTGAACTTGTGTTTTATGCAAGGTGATAAATATGGCTTTATTTACATTCTTCTACATACAGACATCCAGTTGGAGCAGCACCATTTGCTGAAGATGCTTTCTTTTTCCACTGTGTATTTCTGGCTTCTTTATCAAAACTCAGGTGTTCATATCTGTTTGGATTTATGGGTCTTCAATTCAGTTCTGTTGGTCTTCCTGTTTATTTTTATGCCAATAACATTACTGTAGCTCTGTACTACAACTAGGAATTGGGGATGATATGATATGGGAATCATTTGAAAATGCAAAGTATCAAAAGTAGGCAATACCCCTTTTGGTAGGGACCAGACCCAGCATGTACAACAGTTGACTTTCTTTCTGAGTGGTCTGAGCTACTGGCAGAGTTTTATGCCATGGATAAGTAGGCAAGACTCCATCCTCAGCGTATTTCGCAAGGACCTGTATCACCTCCAGAATCCAGAAGGTGAAGATGGCCCTCCATGACAGTGTTCCAGTGTGGGTCACATAAGCTCCCCAATCTCTTCTTGGACCATCAGGGCAAATGACCAAGGATGAGGGACATGACCAGTGAAGACTACAGGCTTCATGACTCAGTCTAGAAAGACCCCCATCTCTGAAGTTTCCAAAACATGCCAGGAGTGCAGTCTGTCTTCAACTTGGCCTTTTTCCCCACCTTGCTTGCCAGCTGGGGTGATTTTATTTGCCTCATAAGCACTTCTTCAGTACTCTCCAGCATTACACCAAAAATGCCCTGGAGCAATTATTAGTAAGTGAGTGATGTGTATACTGCACCAAAACAAAAATAAAGTCTCTCGTCAATAATTATGCTTCATCACGAAAGAAATTCGTGCAGTTCTGAGCTAAGAACTGGCTTTCAGAACTGCTCTCAGGACACAATTCTTTCCTCGGCTAGCAGGGAAGACACAGGGTACACACAGTGGATAAGAAGCAGCAACTGTTACTTTTACAATGATACAAACTATAAAGCATCTAAATTTAACTTGTTTCTCCCTGGAACACTTAAATGAGTTTATAACTTTTACATTTCATATCAAGAATCCATATTGGATTTTGGCAATGGGTAAAATGCACTTCATTGGCTAGACTATTGCTCAGAACTTTGAGTACAGGAATGATTTCATTTGGTTATTAGGCAACTCCTATCCAACCTAGACTTGACCTTACTCCTCCTGGTCCCACCTTCTATAACGCCACTTGCTACTCTTTCTGAACTGATGAGTTCAGGCATTCAAATTCAAAATGCAACAGAGAAGAACGTGGGAGTGGGCTTGTTATTTTCCCTGATGCACAAGGCAAATGGTCCACATTCTGTTTTCTGAGTGATTACTCTCTCCAAGGCTTCATTTTAGCCCATTGCAATGAGGACTTAACTTCAAATCCAATTAACCCCAAATCCTCTCCCTGCTGTCCCAAATGTCAGCTAACTCCAAAACACCATTGTCACCTTCTACCCTTGTCCCCCTCCAGTAGTGTCTCTGGGGTCTTTTCTCTTTTTAAATTAATTAATTAATTAATTTATTTATTTATTTATTATGTATACAGTGCACAGATCACATTATAGATGGTCATGAGCCACCATGTGGTTGCTGGGAATTGAACTCAGGACCTTTGGAAGAACAGTCAGTGCTCTTAACTGCTGAGCCATCTCTCCAGCCCCAACTGGGGTCTTTTCTGATCGCTCAGTAACACCCCCCTTTTCTTCCCCACTGCCCTCTACAGCCCACCTATGACTGACACTGCCGGCCTGACTTTCCACACTCCACTCCCAGCTTCCCCTCACATCAGACCCTAGTGGTGTGACTTATCTACTATTGCTTTAAGAGCATCCTGGATCTCTCTAAGGTGATTTTTGCAGAATTGCTCTGGGCATAATCCCAGCTGGCCCAAACACAGCCCTTCCACCCCACCCCCCACCCCCCACCCCCATCCCCCCACCCCCACCCCGATTTCTATTTTCCCCTCACATTCACCTAGGCTCATGGATAAGGAAGACATGTACAGAAAACTTGCCATTTTTCTCAAATCTTCCCTCCATATAGCAATAGGCAATAAGAACCATGGATTGGTAATAGTTACATGGGGAAGAAAAATCAACTAATGCATGGGAAAGACATATATATATATATATGAACAAATGATGAGAACAACAGTGAAAGCAGCTCCCCGGCACCTTGTTTTAACCATTTGCTATGTGCCTGGTCCCCCACATGTATTACTAATCTTTACATGTATTCATGTTTAAATATGCACACGTTTTGCATGTGTTCAATTTGCATGCAGTTGTAGAGCTGCTTTCTACACATTTACTCACTGAGCTTTCATGAATAGTAGTATCTTTTTTTGTTTGTTTGTTTGTTTGTTTGTTTTTTCGAGACAGAGTTTCTCTGTGTAGCCTTGGCTGTCCAAGACTCGCTTTGTAGTCCAGGGTGGCCTCGAACTCACAGCGATCCTCCTGCCTCTGCCTCCCGAGTGCTGGGATTAAAGGCGTGCGCCACCACGCCCGGCTGTGAATAGTAGTATCTTAAGCCGAGAACATTATGTTTCTATGTAAGATCCTCCACTACCACCCACCACCGTCCCCAGTAAGCCCGAAGCATGATTTCAGATCAGATGTCTGGCTCCAACTTCATTCCTTAAGCATGTCTTTACATCTGCAAAATAGTTGAATCTGAAGGAGTTGATGACTGATTGATCGGTAGGTAGGAGGAGGAAACAAGAGGCCGGTGCCTCCAGGACATGATTCCTAACAAACAGTGGGGCATTTCCTGTAGAGATGCCTACTGGGAAGTCAGTGTGGGAAGATGTGGCCTTGGTCCTCCGGATCTAGAAGTAAAGAGCAGTGCACCTCAGCTTTCACAGGGTACCGTTCTCGGCCCCCAACTCTGGGACCCTGTTCTTCCGTAGAGGTTCTGGTTAACTGGCTTGAACATTAAAACTTAAAAAAAAACTAAACTAACCCCCCCCAAAAAATAAACAAACAAACATACAAAAACAGGTTCTAATGTGCAACCAGTGCTCAGATTCCCTGACTCATATCCGTTTTACCCACACCTCTTATTCCCAAATTCACACCCAGGGTCAGTGAACTTCCATTTCTCCAAGAATAAGCATGTTCTCTCACTAGGTGGTAACCCTTGCCCCAGATTCCACCTCAGGAACCTCAAGGTATGTGTGAACCCACTGTCCTTACTTGGTACCACATCCTGAAGGGTTCACCCTACTGCTAAACGTTAGAACTGACTCGGGTCCTTCAAGCAGCAAGGAGCAGGTCCTTGCCTTTCACCCAGATTGTCTCAAATTCAAGAGAAACAAAGAGGATGTAAGTTCTCTCGCCATGAACTAAACATTTTCTACCCATGCATCTGCTCATTTAACAGGATAACTAAATCCTGACCAGAGCCACAGCCCTTCGAATGGCACAAGTTGGAGCTACAGCAATGTGAAGCTTGTGAGCGCTTGTAAGCAAGAGATTAACACACAACAGAACACTTCACTCACTTTGCCAAGCCACTAATCCAGGAGTAATAGAAACACCATCTATCAGTGGAATCCCCTCATGAGGCACAGAGCAGTCCTGTATTTCAGGCGTGCACTCAGCCTCTACTGCTAAAGCCCTATCTGCAGCAGAGAAAACACACCAAGAAACCTTAAACGTCTCCTTCGTCGAGGGATGCAGAAAGCCAACACACTTGAAGGTTTAATTGAACTCAGTTTCCCAGTAAGCCCTTGATTTTTGTGTCTTAGTTTTACACACTCTGAAGTGAAACCACGTTCAATGTGTCCTATGTGATTTACATAAAGCAGGGAAAAAATAATAGAGTGTATAGTACCTATGGCTTGAGAGAAGCTCAAAGATGCAAGGAATGGCAGGAAAGATGGTGCACACAGAGGTACAGAGCACTTGCTGCTCTGTGGTAAGGGCTGGGGTTTGCATCCCCACAACTATGTCAGACAGCTGACAAATGCCCAGTAACTCCATCCTCTAGTATCTGACCCCTCATCTGGACTCCACTGACAACACACACGTGGGCACGCGCACACACACACACACACACACACACACACATACACACATACACCCTTCATAAATAACACAAGTATAAATAAATATTTATAAGTAAAATGCAATGTTTACAGAGATAAGCTTAAGTAATACAACTACAAAGTAAAAGGTCACTGTTTAACTAATCCACTAAATTTTAAGTAATCCGCTGAAGGGTGACTTGGTGGCATTCTTGGGAGCAACCAGGATAGTGATTACAAAATGTCACAGGGCTGGGCAGTGGTGGCTCACACCTTTAATCCCAGCACTCAGGAGACAGAGGCAGGCAGATCACTATAAGTTCGAGGCCAACCTGGTCTACAAAGTGAGTCTAGGATGGCCAAGGCTACACAGAGAAACCCTATCTAGAAAAACCAAAAAAAAAAAAGTCATGGATCTATAGCTACCCTCCCCTGCCTTAGACTAATGTCTCTTTTAGACATTTCCTATATTAAATATGAGTTATAAATGTTTTCAAGTAACTAAAATTGGTAATTTTAATTTGCAAAGCAGAACACAGCAGGTACTTGCCCACCCAAAACACTGATTCAAATAAGTGATTTAATTTCCATATTGATAGACTTTAAAGTTTAAACTATAACCATAAAATAAACTTCATTTTAACTATCCTTAAACCCATTTGAGTTGGCCATAAAGAGAGCCACTGCTACACTTTACAAGCACCTGAGGGATACTTGAGAACAAGTGTGGCATGCCTAGAAGACAGCGTTGTAGCTCTCAAGCAAAATACAGGATGTCTTCTTACCTACAAAATACCCAGAGCCTCTATGAGAGGGGACAGGAGCATGGGCAGGGTGCTTGGCAGGTGAGAAAGCAGGCCGTGAAGGTGCTAAACAGGGGAAGTGGAGGACAGAGCAAAGCATTGTGGCCAGAGTATCAAGGGTACTTATATCAGAATACTGTAGGAATTGGCAAGAGGCCCTGTACTGGTTTGAATAAAAATGACCCCCATAGGTTCATAGGGAGTGATGCTATTAGGAGCTATGGCCTTGTTGGAGGAAGTGCGTCACTGAGGGCTGGCTTTGAGCTTTCAGGTACTCAAGCAAGGCCCAGTGTGTCACTGTCTCTTCCTGCTGCCTTTTAGACCCAGATGTAGAACTCTCAACTCCTTGTCTGCCTGGGAGGCGTCGTGCTTCCGGACTCGGTGCCTTCCAGGTGGCTGTCCATGTATGTCCCTAACTGCAAGCCCCAGTCACACATAAAGCACCCCACCCAGCTCTTAGGGGAGTCAAGTCTGAGGAGGAGAAAGGAGCATGAGATCGATGTGCTCGAACTTAGAACTCATCAATCAAGGAGGCAGGAAAAAAAATGCATCCGGAGACAGGAAGTGAAACTAGCAAGCAGCAAAATGAAAGTAACCATCAATAGACCAAACCCCAAGTGTAGGACAACAGTGCCAGCCACACAGCAGGCTGTACCCTGCCTGAGCCTATGGTGGGAACAGAGGAGAAGTCGTGACTTCACTGCCCTCTGTCTGCCCACATGGCAAGACTATAGTTTAAACTCACAGCCTACCTGAACTTCTTCAGCCTCTTGCTCACTTGATTTTTTTATATTTTATTAATTACTTTATTCATTATTACATCTCAATGGTTATCCCATCCCTTGTATCCTCCCATTTCTCCCTCCCTCCCATTTTCCCCTTACTCCCCTCCCCTATGACTGTGACTAAGGGGGACTTCCTCCCCCTGTATGTGCTCATAGGGTATCAAGTCTCTTCTTGGTAACCTGCTATCCTCCTCTGAGTGCCACCAGGTCTCCCCATCCAGGAGATGTGGTCAAATATGGGGCACCAGAGTTCCTGTGAAAGTCAGACTCCAATCTCTACTCAATTGTGGAAACTGTCCTGTCCATTGGCTAGATCTGGGTAGAGGTTTGAAGTTTACTGCACATATTGTAATACTACTCAGCTATTAAAAACAAGGATTTCCCAAAAATTATGGGCAGATGGATTGAGCTAGAAATGATCATAATGAGTGAGTTAACCCAGAAGCAGAAAGACTCAAATGGTATATACTCACTTATATCTGCACACTAGCCCAAGGGGCATGTCCCATGAAAGTCTTCACTTACCAGGAAAGTGGGACAGAGGGGAGGACATCCTATTGGGACTCCAGGTGAGAGAAGCATGGGAGAATGGGGAAATAGAAGGATCCAGAGGGTCTTGGAAACCTACAAGAAGAACATGATGATGGGCAGATCTGAGCCCAGGGGTCCTGCTCACTTGATTTTTAAGTTTCTTTCAGCTCCCAAAGACCCCTTGTGTCTCTTCAGCTTCTTCCAGCCTTCTGGCTCACGTGCTCAAAGTCCCTGCTTTTTCCATACTCATAACTGTAAAAAAGCATGTCCATCCAATTACCTCCACCACACCGAGCTAAGATACCTGTCAGATGCTGGCCCCTCATACCAACATCCTCTGTGCACGTGATCAGGTACATCTGTGAGGCTGTGAGTTTTTGTGTTAGATTGAACATCTCTCTGTGTCCTTAGCATCGTTAGCTTCCTATTAATTCACCCACAGAGTAACCAATATCTGTTCTAGGCCACAATCTGACCAATGTTCCTTCTGTCCAGATGGGCAGGACTATGGGTGCTTAACCGTGTCAAAATTCTCAAGATCCTGTTTGGAGGTTCACAGCTACTGGTCTGTCGCTGACTAAAGAACAGTCCTCTATCCGGGAAGCCTGTTCTTGTCCTGCGATCATGGAACTGTGGGAGAGAAAATATGGAGTGATGAGCTAAGGAGTAGACACTAGCCTAGTGGGCCAGGTCAGCTGAGTTAATCCTGAAGATCAGTGGGAGCCAGATTGCTCTCATATCCTCATGTGGCTTTCTTAGGCAAAGTAACGGTTGGATGTATCACCACATGTCACCTGTGCTTCTGAAGTCCCCAAGCCCTCAAGAGGAGACCAGGTCTGTATTACAGAGGCTCAGCCTCACTCAGCTGGATTCTAGCAGGCTTTAGGGCCCAGGACAATTCCTGCTGTCCACCTCTGCAGGAATTGCATAGACTTTTCTGTAGATCGCCTGGAACAGATGCTGCGCATGAGTTTGGAAAAGGGGGTCCTGTTGTCCTTCCTCTACATCAACCTGCATGACTTTACTCCTGATATGTGTATATATATACATACATATATATATATATATATATATATATATATATATATATATATATATATATGTTCTGTGAACAGAAAGTAAAGTCCTATATTCTTGTGTTTGCCTTACAAATGCTGAGAGATTGAACCCAAGCCTCTATGCTTTGCTTTATAGAGTGAGACCCCAAAGATGAACAGGACAGCAGGATGATAGCCACTTAAGAGAAAAAAGCATTAATTCACATCACTCCCTGTATTTCTCTCCATAGCCTTTACTGATGACTCTCTTGCCCTCTCCCCCTCAGTGCTCACCCTCCTGCCCTCTCCTCTATTTCGCTGCACACTCTTTCCCCTTTGCTCTCATCAGTACTCACTATTTCCTCCTTTCTCCTCCTCACTGCTCACCCTCCTTGTTGTGTGTTAGTAACCTCCCTTCAATCTTAATTGTTTAGATAATTGACTTATAAACAGAAAGGCATTTTTATAGTTTTCTGATCCAGTATGGATTTTCTGTCTCTTGTTTTTCACGCAGTAGAATATTGTGTTAAGGGTGCCTGCAGGAACAGAGCCTCTCACTCTTCACCACCAAACACAGAGGTGCAGTGTCTGTTCCCACAGGCAAGCGACTCCTAATGACCTCCAGGCTTCCCTCACATCCTCCATCTTAACAGTGTCATCCTAGGGAGCAAACCTTCTCCACACGAAAACTGGGACACTCAAAGCCAAACTGCATTCTATCACATTAAACCAAATCTAAAGATGTTTAGATTTCATTTCTCTTCAGCCATGCCTTTATTGTAACATTAATTGGCTTTAATTATTAGGTATATGTGACTCTACCCTCTTGCTACACAAAATGTACACATCCTTGCATATATAAGGCTGCTCCTTGAGCTTGTCTGATATATAATTTGCAACTGAGTAATTTTATGGTCCACCATAGGTTTTGTCTGTTTGTTTGGTTTGTATTCTCTTCCAGTAGAATTGGATCATAGATAATTTGGGGTCTGAAAGCTGATAGACATGATGTGGCGCTCATATTTGTTACTAATGTTGTCACTGCAACAACTTTATATCTCATAATAGTGACTGAGTCACCAGTTTTCTAATCCTGTTCCTTTCAAGTCTGTGACCATCTGGGGAAACCATCCACTATGTCTACAAATCAATATATAATTTCATGTCTAGCTAGTTTGGCTTCTTAACAAAAGGCACAAGCAGGTGCGGTGCCCAAAATTCACCTTATTGCAAAGATATTTCCCTCACTGTCCTTAAGGAATATCCCATTAGAGAGTGCCCAATGCTGTAGCTGCCTACTTGGGCCTGTGTGATGTGCAGAACCATTTGCATATGAGGCCCTAATAGGCTCTTCCTGCTCCAGCTGAGCACAGTGCACTCCCTGTGAAGCTGTCGCTGCAGATTTGGCAAGGCATACAGCATGAGGAGGTTCCGTGGGCTCATGGTGGCCTTTTTCATGCACTTTACCTTTGCCTTAAAAGCCTGCTGCTGTTTCAGCACACTTGCACTTGCATACCTCCACCAACGTTTCTGTGTTGATGTCAAAGTCCAGCTTTTGGCTTGGTATAGCTGATGACATCTAGCTTATGGCAGACAGTTCTGCTTATGTGGTAACTTGGTAGCCCATAGTCAAATCTCTCTCTCTCTCACTCTTTTTTTTTTTTCTTCTTTCCCTCACCTATTTTCCCCAGTGTTCTGGATGCATCACTGAAACACACTTCTATTTTCCTAGGCAGAGGCAGCTCTATTGGCTTCCATTTGACTTTTCCACCACAATAATCCTCACCCCCACAGCTTTTTTGGAACCAATATGGGGATTCTGCCAGCTGCTGGCTGTGTCGATTCCAACAATGCATCTGAAGCTAGGGAAGTGAGCACAGGATAGAGTCTGGGGCTGACTTTACTCACTGTGAGTTACACTTCTGCTAATACCCCACTGATCACCCACTGCCATATTCCCTACTCTGCCTGGAAGGCCACTGTCACCATTTCAGGTCTCTTGAAGTCAACACCATTTCAGAACTCATATCAAAGTAGAACGTGATACATCTGATTATTTCCCTTTCTCTGAAGCAGTTGGTAAAGATTTATAGCTGCCTTTGGGGAAAGGTAGGAAAATGAGTAACAATATATTTCAATAACACATTCTTGAGTCCCTTCTGAATGGGAGTCAGTCTCCCCTTTATTTCATGGGTTCTGGACCGACGTGTGGGCTAAAGAATTAAAACTGAAGCTGTTATGATAGTTCTTTATTCTTATATTAGTTCTTCATGCTTATTGTCTGAGTTAAATTTTTGTCCATTAATTTGATTTTTTTCTGCTATCAACACATATTGAGTAGGAATTTATTAGACTCCATATCAATTTCACCTTTAAAAAGACCATAATTAACTAGCCAATAAAAGGTCACAGAATGTTAGAATAGAGACAAAGGCAGGGTTCATTAATCTGCTGTATACAGGAAACACATCTCACCATCAAGGAAGGACATTACCTCAGAATAAAGGCCTGGAAAAAGGTTTTCCATGCAAATGAACCCAAGAAGTAAGCTGAAGGACCCATTCTAATATCTAGTAAAGTAGACTTCCAACTAAAATTAATCAAAAGACACAGAGAAGAAACTTCACGCTCACCAAAAGAAAAATCTACCAGGACAATGTCTCAATTCTGAATATCTGTGCTCCAAATGCAAGGGCACCCACATTTGTAAAAGAAACATTACTAAAGCTTAAACCACACATTGAACCCCATACATTAATAGTAGGAGACTTTAGCACCCAACTGTCACCAATGGACAGACCATCAAGACAGAAACTAAACAGAGAAAAATAATGGAAGTAACAGTTGTTATGACTCAAATGGACCAAACAGATATCTACAGAACATTTCACCCAAACACAAAGAATATATACTCTTATTAGCACCTCACAGAACCTTCCTAGTCCCTGACTTGGTAGTGTTGTTTGGAAGGTTGCAGAACCTTTAGGAGGTGGGGAGTCTCACCGGAAGAAGTGAGCACTGCAGGTGAGTCTTGAAACTTTATCTCTAGGTCTCTCTCTGCATCCTGATGACAGATGTGAGGTAGCCAGCCTGCTCCTTACACCATGCATCCCAAGCCTGCTGCCAAGTCTACTGTACCATGACAGTCCACATCTCTCTGAAAGGGCAAACCAAAACATGTACTCTTCCTCCCTTGTGTTGCTTTTGTCAGAATGTTTGATCAAAGCAATGAGAAAGTAACTAAGAAACATTCCAGGATTAGTGTTTGCTGTGGACTATAACTTATGGAAATTACTGTCACTGATTTGGAACACTGAAATGCACTGGGAGCCTGTGGTGACTGACTCTAGGCAGTGGCACCCAATTGTCAGTGGCAAGGTGGATGTCATTAACAGATAATGGGTCACAGAAAAAAAAAATTCAACAATCAGAACATTTGACCCTTGCAGATGCTTGACTTGGCTAGTTAGTTATGGTCTTTTTAAAGGTGAATTGTGTCTGTAATTCCTCTTCTCTTACCTATGTTTTCCATCTCCAGGATTCCCTCAGTTTGTGTTTTCTTTATTGCTTCTATTTCCATTTTCAGGTCTTGAACATTTTTATTCATTTCCTTCACCTGTTTGATTTTATTTTCCTGAATGTCTTTAAGGGATTTGTTTGTTTCCTCTTTAAAGGCCTCTGTCATCTTCTTAAGATTGGATTTAAGGTCATTTTCTTGTGCTTCTGCTGTGTTAGTGTATCCAGGGCTTGTTGTTGTAGGATAGCTGGGGTCTAGTGGTGTCGTAGTTCCCTGGCTCTTGAAGATTGTGTTTTTATGCTAGCCTTTAGCCATCTGAGTTTTGAGGTTATTATAGGTTTAGATGCTGATTTCTGTGTTTATCTTTTTTGGATGGGTGTTTTGGTTTTTTTTTTTTTTTTTTTTTTTTTTTTTGGATATTTTTCCCTTGGTTTCTGTCTCCTCTCTGTCTTCTGGCCTGATTTGCCTGGGGTTCTGGTGACTAGCAAGTTTTCATGTCTAGTAGCCTGTCTCCTCTGGAGGTTTTATGGCCTGTATGTCCTCTGGGGTCCCTGGTACCAGAGTGGCCTCTGGGAAAGCTGGCAGAGTTGTGGGACAGAAAATAGGGTCCAAGGGACAGGGTGCAGTTTACCCTTTTGTTTTGTTTTATTATGGCATTTTAGAATTGAATATAGATTTTAATACAATATATTCTAATTACTATTTGCCCTCCCCCAACTCTTCCCAGATTCTTCCTACCTCCCCACCTTGGCAAATCCATACCCATTTTGTACACATACTCTCTCTCATTAGATTATAAACAGGCATCTAAAATAATAATACATATAAGTTATATAAGAAGAAACCAGAATAGAACAAAACAAACATTTTTTAAAAGATCTAAAGAAAAAACACAACACACACACACATATACACAGACAGAAATACACACAGAAATCCTATAAAAACACAAAACCAAGCCATGTAGTGGTGGCACACACCTTTAATTCGAGCCATGGGGAGGCAGATTTCTGTGAATTTGAGGCCAACCTGGTCTACAGAGTGAATTTCAGGACAGCCAGGGCTACACAGAAAAACCTGACATGAAAAAACCAACCAACCAACCAAACAAACAAACCAAAAAACGTAAAAACTTTACAAAACCCAGAAACCATAAATATATAAGCAAAAGTCCTGTACGGTTGAAGAAAAGACAAGCCCAGACAAAGTACTAAAGTACTTATTTCATATCTCTTAGTTCAAAAAGATTTCATTCCTCTCATTTGTTATTTTGCTGTGTGTCAATCCTTATGTCAATTCTAGGAAAGCCACCCTTGAACTTGAACGGACAGTCTTTGAAAGTTCCTATCTTAGGATGCTAGTTACTGTGGCTTTCTGTGTCACCGTAGTGTTTTTTTGGGCTGTCACGTTTTAAAACATGTATTTATTTATTTATTCATTTTAACATCCTGACTGCAGCCCCCTTCTCTCCTCCCAGTCCTACTGTCAAACACTTCTCTCCCCGTTCTCCCCTCTTTCTCCTCAGAGAAGGGGGTGGTCTCCCATGGGTACCAACCCACCCTGGCACATTAAGTCCCTGTAGAACTAGGTGCATCCTCTTCCACTGAGGCCAGACAAGGCAGCCCAGTTAGGGGAACAGGATCCAAAAGCAGGCATTGGAGTCAGAGAGGGCCCCTGCTTCAGTTGTTGGGTGACCCACAGGAAGACCAAGATGCGCATCAGCTACTTATGGGCAGGGAACCTAGGACCAGTCCATGCATGAACTTTGGTTGGTGGTTCAGTCTCTGTGAGCCCACCCCCCATGGACCTAGGTTAGTTGACTCTGTAGGTCTTCTTGTGGAGTCCTTGGCTCCTCCAGCTCCCTCACTCCTTCCCCCAATTCTCCCATAGGACTCCCCGAACTCTGTTAAATGTTTGACTGTGGGTCTCTGCATCTGTTTCCATCAGCTGCCGGGTGAAGCCTCTCAGAGGAGTTATACTAGGCTCCTGTCTACTAGCAGAGCAGAGTAACATTAACAGTGTCAGGCACTGGTTCCCTTCCATGGGATGGATCTCATGTAGGACCAGTCTTTGGTTGGCTATGTGCAAAGTTGTACAACTACTGTAGTAATCAATCTGGCGGTTTCTCAGAAAATTGGAATAGTTCTACCTCAAGACCCAGCTATACCACTCGAGGACATATACTCAAATGATTCACCACCATACAATTGAGCACATTTGCTCAACTATGTTCATAGCAGCTTTATTCATAATGGCTAATAGCCAGAAACTGGAAAAAAAAAACTCAGATGTCTGCTCAACCAAAGAATGGATAAAGAAACTGTGAAACATTTACACAATGGAATACGACTCAGCGATTAAAAACAAGGACATCATGAAATTTTCTATCAAATGGATGAAACTATAAAACAACATCCTGAGTGAGGTAACCCAGACCCAAAAGACATTCGTGGTACGTACTCACTTATAAGTAGATATTAGCCGTAAAGTACAGGTTAACCATGCTAAAATCCAGACCCAAAGAAGCTAAGTCACAAGGAGGAGCCAAGGGAGGATTCTTGAATCCCTCTCAGGCATTAGAGGTAGATGGGGGAGGGAGAACTGAGTAAGAGAGTGGATGTGGAGGGGATCATGGGTAGGGCTTGGGAGTTAGGACAATGAAAGGGGGCTGGTGAGAGAACAGAAATTGGAGTTGGTGGGGTACATCTCTGGGATTTGCCAGAGACCTAGGATAGGGGAGGCCTCAGGAAGTCTATGGAGGGGGGGTCACCCCAGCTGAGACTCCTAGCAGCAGGGGATATGGAACCTAAAGTGGCTACCTGCCGTAGCAGGACTTCCAGTGGAGGCATAAGGACATCAATGCACCCACAAAATCTTCTACCCAAAATTTGTGCTGCCAACAAGATATGCAGGGACAAAGACAGAGCAAAGATGGCTGTCACATTTGAAACTCTGGTTGTACACCAGGCCGTGGTGGCACACACCTTCAATCCCAGCACTTGAGAGGCAGAGGCAGGTAGAGCTCTAAGTTCAAGGGCAAGCCTGGTCTACATAGTGAATTCTGGGACAGCCAAAGCTACATGACAAACTCTGACTCAAAGAAAAATAGATATCTAATTTCTACCTGGGGAATCACATACAAGGATTCCGTCTGTCTTCTGCAGTGCTGTTGAAGAAGCCAGGGATTCATACGGTGGTGGGAAGTGCTCTATAACTGGCTACACCTCCAGCACATTTCTTTAAGCCTCTGTTTTTTGAGATGGGATCTGCTACATTGCCTGGGCTGGCTTCCAATTCATGGGTTCAAACGTCTCATTTTCCTGAAGAGTTAGACCTATGAACAAGTAATTTTGTGTACGGTTAGCATGAGTACATTTTTCTTTTTTAGCAGGCTGAATAAGTGATTTCAATGCCGACTGGCAGCAGATCGCTTATACCCCCATGGGCCTTGCTTTGGTAGCAACCAAACTATCATTCACTCTGGTCTGACCTCAGCATAAGCCCCACAGCCATGCCCCGCAACTCAGAAGCTGGGAATGCCCTTCATTAGAATGATGTGAACGCCAGTGTTTCATTTGGCCTGAAAATTGTTATTGTTTTTTAATTATAAGATATTTCAAATATACAGAACAGCATGGACACTAATGTAACAAAAGCTCACAAACCTTACCACACAGTCTGACAATGCTACTGTGTTGCCATACTTATTACAGATATTAAAGTCGTAAAGCATCACAGATGTGACAGAAGGCGCTTGGGTGCCTTTCCTCTCTCTTCGCCAATCCTTTCTTCTCTGGAGCTAACCTCTGGATTTAGAGTTTACCATTCTAATCTGTACCTCACTAAACATGTGTTTGCTCAAAGAGTGCATTTAATAACGTGTTTTTAAACACTGAGTATATAGTATCAGAGTTTGTATGGTATTTTATAAAATTGGGAAAGTACTTAAAAACTGGAAGTCTCATGTGGAATCATTTGTTGGCTTCTCTTTAAACGATGTGAAGCTCTGGCAACACTGGAGACCGGCTTTCTGGCAGGACGCCGCTGCGTGGTGCTGAGCCAGCAGCTCCAGCACTTCTCACTGCACTCACTGTGCAGACATATGCGCATGCACCTGGAGGGCTTCTTTGATGCAGGCCTGGTCCCTGGCTCTGGATCTCCTTCCGTTAGGATTCTCTCCGTTCCCCAGTGTCATTTCGGCTCTCTTCCCCTAAATGTTTACTGTCAAATGCTCAGAGCTCTTGATGTGTATCTAGTTGCCTTTCCTGATCTCACTCCCACTCACTTTCAATTTAAAAAAATGTTTTGTAGTGTAAAAAATACAGCCCAGACCCTCATGTACCCCAGACCTTGCTTTTATTTTCTTGCTATTCCTGCAATTTCTCTTGGAAATACTTAATTTTTTTTCAATAGAAGGATACAATTTGTTTTCAAAAATATGTAGATATAGATATAGATAGAAATATAGATATACTGGCTGGAGAGAAGGCTTAGCAGTTAAGAGTGTTCACTGCTTTCCAGAGGACCTGAGTTCTTTCTATTTTCAGCATCCATATCAAGCAGCTCACGGTGGCCTTTCATTCCACCTCCTGAGAATCTGAGCCCCTCGTGCGTACGCACACACACACACACACACACACACACACTTCTTTTAAACAAATTTTGGCAATCCGTATTGAAAGTAATTATTTATTGGATCGACAGACTGTCTAATAATCACATTACTCTTTGATATAGGCTTTGGTTATGTAGTCCAAACCTGCACTGAGCTCAGGGGCATCTCCAAGTGCCAGCATTATAGGGGAACCTTTGTATTTCTTTCCCAAAATTATCTTTCAAAGTCACTTTCTGTTGTGTTTATATTATATATCTACCTAGCACTTATTTATTCTTGGACACATGTGACTTAGGGTTTTGGTTATTTTTTTTTCTAATTTAAGTATTATTTAAATATTTTAGTAGCTTTTGAGGACTAACTATTGTTCCAGAAATCTGGATACTGAATAAAGTGAATTTTACTCATTTGATGCTTGTATTTTCCCTTTTTAAAAGTCTTATATATATATATATATATATATATATATTTTATTAATTTATTCATATTACATCTCAATTGGTATCCCATCCCTTGTATCCTCCCATTCCTCTATCCTTCCCGCTTTCCCCCTAGTCCCCTCGAGACAGGGTCTCACCATGTAGCTCTGGCTGGCCTGGAACCAACTATGTAGGCCAGATTGGCCTCAATCTCACAGAGCTCTGGGATCAAAGGCGTGCACCACCACATATACCACTAAGGTGATCCTTAAAACCTGGGACAGGTTTATCTCTTATTTTCCCATGACAGCAAGCAAACCCCTTATCTTTCCATACCTCCTAAAAGTACTGAATGAGTGGTAGAGATGTAACACACGGTCGGATGCAGGCCTAGAATATGAAGCTCAGGGCTTGGTCCCCAGCACTGAATAGAGAAAAAGAATTCCTTGTCAAAAGGATAAAAGATAAAACTGTGTTTTACCTTATCTCTCCCTTCTTATAAGCGAGTTCAAACCTAAGCCTACATGTCACCCATGCTGCCTGTCCTGATGATTGTCAGGCCCAAAAGAAACACAGTACAAATGGTTAGCTGTGGTGACTATTAGAAAACCAATGCACACATACTGGCCTTTAGGCTCTCTCAACATTGCCAATGTCTGTTGTGGAGTCCATGCTGGCATGCTGGCTCTTCAAGCTGCTCCCTGCCCTAACCTTCGCCAGCTCAAGGCTTCCCTTCGCCAAGCTTCTCACTCCTGTATAGCCCTGCATTTCAGCTGTGCACTCTCTGGCCCCCTCCTCTCTCTTTTTTTTTTTAGTGTTCCTCTCATGGTTTTCCTCCCTTGCTCTTCCAGTCTCTCTCCCTTCTCATGTCCCAGTTTAATGGGCCGGCCATGTTTAGTCTACTACTTTCTCTCCCTGCTCTGGACTCTTTGAGGTACCACTGGATGTACTCTCCCTCACATCTACAATGAACACCTTTCTTTCAACTATATTGCTGTGGCCATGTCCTCATTTTATACAACAGTGAGCTGAATCCTTGCAGGGAAGACAGAGATGCTCAGGCAAGGTTGGAAAATACTCTGTGTGTGTGTGTGTGTGTGTGTGTGTGTGTGTGTGAGAGAGAGAGAGAGACAGAGACAGAGACAGAGACAGAGACAGAGAGACAGAGAGAGAGACAGAGAGAGAGACAGAGACAGAGAGACAGAGAGAGACAGAGAGGGAGAGAGAGCTTTGAATAGAGATAAAGCAAAGGTGTCAAGATGTCTTCAGCATCTGGAAGATTCTAAAGATGAGAAGCATGAACAGCATAGCTTCAGAAAACACTGTTTCTTTTTTTTTTAATGTATGTATGTATTAATTCATTCATATTACATCTCAATTGTTATCCCATCCCTTCTATCCTCCCATTCCTCCCTCCCTCCCACTTTCACCCTATTCCCCTTCCCTATGACTGTGACTGAGGGGGACCTCCTCCCCCTGTATATGATCATAGGGTATAAAGTCTCTTCTTGGTAGTCTGCTATCCTTCCCAGGGGACGTGGTCAAATATAGGGCACCAGAGTTCATGAGAAAACATTATTTCATATGTAATGAATGGATTCCTTTTTGTGGTTCTTCAGAGAGACAGCAATGAGCAATCAAGTCTCTCCCAATTACATTTGGACGCTGAGACATTAGGTAGAAGGCATCCTAAGAAAGATATGGATGCCTCATTCTTGTGCTTCATCCACCAGACCTGTGGCTAACTATAAATGTCCTTCCCATGGATAGAGCTGATGGCTCTTCTAGAGAGATTGCTGTTACGGAGTCTAAATTGTGCTCAGAAACTTCTGTGATTAATGAGGAGACAGTAATTGTAATTTAGCATATAATATAAAACCCAGTAGAAAGTTGATATCAAGAACTGTTTGCAAAATAAGTGAGTACACATGCCCTGAAGCTATATTCACATATATTTATTTTCATAAATTACATGTGATAGATTGAAAGGGTAATGGCTTTGTAATATATAGCTTAAAGTAGGTTTAAGCCTGTTTCCAGTTATTGTTGGAAATCAAGTACTCTGACACCTTAATCCTAAAAATCAAGTTATACCTGCTTTGGACTTTAGGTAACAGCCAGCAGCAGGTTCCCTGTGGGAAGCACATGACATTTATGACATTACATTAAGTGCAAGGTGGCTTGGCCTTCACAGTTGAAAAACTTCATTAACTCTTATTTGTTTGTTTTTGTTTTTCTTTCTTTCTTCTCTGTGACAGGGTCTCATTGTGTAGCCCAAGCTTGCCTCTTTTTTGTTATTTTTTAATATTTTTACATATACTTTTATATTATTACACATAAATACAATAAACTGCCTACAGCAAGAAGAACCATGACACAATCAGGAATTATATAAATGTTACATTCATAGTGTTTAGGCTATTTGCATTTGGCGGCCTTGAAGAAGACATCTTTCCTATCTGAATGTACATCAATATCTATCATATCTCATCATGATTAACTTAAGACATCTATCTAGACCTAAAAACATCTTAACCTCTGAACAACTAAGCTTTATTGTAAAACTAAACTATCTGGTCTTTAACCCCATCAGAGACTAACTCAGCCCCACAAATCCTGAGTTTACAGGTGTGCACCAACATGCTCAGCTCTTATTTATTCATGAATTTGTCATAAACTTCAAGTAGACATTTATACCTTAGAATTCTTTAGGATACTATGTTTATAGACTTTTTCTATTTAAAATAATATTAAATGTATTGAAATATAGCTCAGTGATAGAGCATAAGATCAACACACCAAAATGATAGATAGATAGATAGATAGATAGATAGATAGATAGATAGATACACAGATAGGTACATAGATAGTCAAATGAATAAAAATTATATTGAAAACAAACCTGGTAAGTCTGTGCTTTCGTGCAGTGGTGGTTCTAAAGCAGTAGGTTGTTTCCATTAGCAGGCTCTGCTAAAGCCAGTCCAATTAAAATGCAGCTGGTTCAATGTCCCTCCTGTAGCTATTTCCTCTGAGTTGAAGAGAGGAAGGAGAAAGCCTCCGGAAGACAAAGAAACTGACATGGTACTGGAGGCTCAGAAAGTCACAGGGCTCATAAGACTCATAAATTATATGTTAGCCATGGGCAAAGTGGCTCTCTCTCCTGATGAAAGAATTCTTGATTATCAAATGCATTTCTAAGACATTATGTAAATTGTGTTGTGTGATGTGTGGGTTTTTTCCCCCCATAACATATTGGGACAATTTGATCTTTAAAGTCCTCTCTCTGTAGCCCAGGCTGGCCTCGTATGTCATTTACCTTCCTTGTCATTCTCTTCAGTTGTGGCCTCCTTCACAGCAACTGCTCACTAACTTGCTTATGGCCATGGCTTTCCAGTCAGCCTCTCCACCTCCAGTAGCCTCCTCTGAGTCTTCCTTCACAGCAATTCATTCTGATACTTAAAAGATGTTTTTGCCCTTTTTCCTTTTTTTGGAAACAGGGTATTTATGTAGCCACATCAGGCCTTCAGTTCTCCAACCTCTTGCCTCCACCCTGGCCCCGGGAGTAGCTCTGATTACCCATGGCTGTACAATACCTGCCTTATACACTCCAAAAGCATGATAGAGCTGGACAGTGGTAGAGCAATTGCCTAGCATGTACAGGGCCTTAGGCTTGATTCACATTACTGCAAATAAAATAGTAATATGAAATAAAAATATGAGGGAAAGTGCCATTTACCTATTATTTACTAAATGTGCTGGGTACCAGATGCCATTTTTGGCCTGGGTACCCAGCAACATATGAAAGAAAGAAAAATTCTTGCTTTTTGGAACTTACATCTGTCATAATCATCAATGCAAGTATTTATTTCAACCCTACAGATTTTACTAGAATCTTGCCAGTTACGACAATAATGGGAGCGGTATTTACTTTATTTTTTCTTAAATATCTATTATGTGTCAGTCATTATACAGTTCATAAACAACAGCTTGCATGGAAGTTTTCACTAGGCTCACACCACAAAGAAGAAACCAAGACTCAAATAATCAGTTACTTAAATTTCAAAATGAGAGGTTCAAAAAAATTGTTGTAGGCAAAATTTCAATTGGGTGTATTTTTCAAGGCCTGGGCCTCAGATTATCGATCCTCTCTTATAAGTAAATGACAGAATTTATAGGTGTTCTTTGCAAATAGATAAACACTGCGGTATGTGTATTCTTAGTTCACATAAACAGTGGAACACAGCAATGCTTGGGGACATGTTTGCTAATCGTAGAAGGCATGTTAGTAATGAGTAGTAAGTAAAGAGCAGAATGCTTTGACCTGTTTACCCTGTTGAAACAAAATGCCTTAGGCTGGGTGGTATACATATACACACTGTTGCTGTTGTGGATGCTAGAAAATCCAAATATGGGAGCAAGAAAGCTGTGTTTCTTATAGAAACTCAATTTCTATTCTATAGCTATGTCCTTCTAGTTTCCTCAGTCGAGGCTGGGAGTATATCAGATACTATGGAATGTGAGTGTCTGGACTAGGTTTCCAATACCACACACACACACACACACACACACACACACACGCACACACACACACACACACACATGCACACACACACATATACCACACATACAAACACATACACATACCACAAACACCACATATACACATACACAAACACCACATATACACATACACAAACACCACACACACACACACCACACACACACATACACACCACACACACCACACACACATACTACACACAAACACATGCACACACACAGACACACACACAGACACACACACATACACACACCACACACAATACACACAAACACATGTGTACACACACAGACACACACACTCACGTACACACATACACATACACCACACATACAAACACATACACATACCACAAACACCACATATACACATACACACACACCACACCCACATACATACCACACACACCACACACCACACGCACACATACACACCACACACACCACACACACATACTACACACAAACACATGCACACACACAGACACACACACACACACACACACACACACACACACACACACACACACGACACACATAGGCCAGAGGGAGAGGGCAAACGGAGGCAGGAGCCCATGGGCGCTGAAGGTTTTCTTGCTTTTTTGGAACAAGGTCTCCCACACCTAACCCAGGTTGCCTTCAGAGTAGCTCTCTGTCTTAGCTTCCCAAGTGCTGAGATAACAGGAATGTGCTGCCATGCCTGATTCTTCTCAGGTCTCTTTTATGGGGATCTTCATCTTATCAACAAGGATCTCTTTATACAAAGCCACATCCGCTCATCAATCCCACAGCCACTCCTCCCCCACCCCAATAGAACTTTTAAGGGGAAAGTAAAAAAAAAAAAAAAAAGATGAAATAAACATGACCTGTATTTTGTCAGATGAATGTATATTTTTACTTTCAGTTGTGCACGGGGATTGTGACTAACATAGCAGTTTGGAGGAACATGTGAGACAAATAAGTTGGCCAATCACAGGTTTGAATAAGACACAGGCCATTTAGTTTCCCACAAAGGACAACTGTTCCTCAGACCAGGTGTCTGTCTCCTCCGGTGGCATTCCTAATGGTCACCAGAATAACAGCATCCAAGAGTGTAGGGTGGGCCCACCCAGGGTGGCCCCCCCTACCCGGGCCCCCCCACCCAGGCTCCCCCCCCCCCCACCCCCCACCCCCCACCCCCCCACCCCCCAACCCCCCACCCCCCACCCCCAACCCCCAACCCCCCAGCCCCCCACCCCTTCCACAGGTCACTAAGCTTAAAGGACATCTAGTGCCATGGGCCTGCATCATCAAGCTTATGAAGAAGAGAGCATTGCTTTTACAAATTCTATAAAAGCATGAGACTGAATCTGTAGGTTAATGTTTCCACAGTAGCTGAGGAAATAGTACTGGTACTTAACACTTGGAAATGTATGTATTTAAGAGGCATTTGACTTTCCCGTGAAACTGATCACTAAGTTTAAATTGTGTTTCTGGTCAAGGATGCCATTGAAAGAGAAACAAGGTTTATTTCAGTGCATATAGGATTTATTCATTCAGAGACTTGAAAACAAAAAGGGGAAGATAAGGGTCCATTGTTTTCCCTTTACATTCGCCTCGTTCTACTCCACGGCTTTTGAACCTCAGCCATGTTTTGTGCCAGATTATTTTTTTGGTTCCCTCCCCCCTTTTTTTTTTGGTCCCATGATGTTGAGCTCCCAGCCTTATGTTTTTTTGTTTGTTTGTTTGTTTGTTTTGTTTTTGCTTTTGTTTTTTTCAAGACAGGGTTTCTCTGTGTAGCCTTGGCTGTCCTGGACTTGCTTTGTAGACCAGGCTGGCCCCTGTCTCCAGAGTGCTGGGATTAAAGGTGTGTGCCACCACCGCTGGGCCTACCAGCCTTATGTTGAAACCCTTCAAAAGCACAAATAGCCTTGAGCTCATGAGGAATCTTCCAAGTGGCTTCCCTGGCAGCAAAATCGGAAAGCAGTATTTCAGCTGGAGATGGATAGCTGCTCTCTGAGTAAGGAACAGTTGTTCCTTGTGGGAAACTAAGTGGACTGTATTTGACTGGGGTTTTTGAATCCTGTTTTCTTGCCATGACTTAAGGCTTCCCTGACCTTCACCATCTCATCTCATGACTGATAGTCAAGATATAACTTTGTATGACAACATGGGGGAGTGTTCGTTTACTCTTCCTTACTTTCCTTTAAAATCAGTCCTTAAAAGTCCTTCGGACAGAACAGGAGCAGCTCAGCTTGTGGAGAGGGAGAGCAGCCAACCAGCGGCTGGGGATAAAGAACCCCCCTGTTTCTCAGAGGCCTTGAGTTTGTTTACGAAGGAGTTGACAGAAATGAAAATAAATGCACTGGCTTAAAAAAAAAAGTATATCTGCGCAAAAGGAAGTACACATTCTTAGTTCAGCATAAACTTTAGCTCATCGAACCAGGCAGCAGCTAATTGCTTTATCACACCTGTCCCAACCTTGTCTGTCCTATGGCGTTAAGTACACACCATCGGTTTGCATCACTGTTTTCAATAGACAACTGGTTTTTCTCCTGGCAAACGTCTACAGTTCTTCTGAATTATTATTATTATTATTTTTTTAAGTTTAAGGAGCTCTTTATCACTTTAAGAGTTTCATGGCAGATTATCCGTGCTTTATTCTTTCTCAAACCTTGCTGTCTCGTGAGAACCAGCCAGCCTAATGTGGGCCATATAACTAATACGGCTATTGAGTCACAGGACCATTCTAGCCTGAGACAAAAATCTTTTAATAGTGGTCACCTCCGTGAGAGAAGAGGGCTGAACATTCAAATGTGACACCTGCAATTAGAAAGATCTCTGGTTTTGCCACAGCTATTTTAAAGATGAGGTAATTTGGGGAGTGTTGAAAAAACAGCATGTATTTAAAACTTTCCGTTGCAGTTAATTTATGCTCCAGTAAATTCACTATGTTGTCAAAGAAACTAGATGTCTGACCTCAGGGTCTTAAAGGGTTAATGTGACTGTTTATGCATTCATTTGAACTTGATATCGTACCTAGGACTTTTAAGTGTATTAGGCTGGCACTCTACCACTGAGTATGGTATTAAGTGTATGGAGGGATGCTGGGGTAGAATCAAGAGGCGTAGCAGGCTAGGCCGGAGCTCTGTCTCTGAGCTACACTCTTAGCCCCTCTCCACTTCTTGTAATCTCATAGCCCCTGACATCACCTTCCTTAGGATCCAAGCGACTTTGAACAAAAGAGAAAGCCAGGCACATAGGGAGTCGGGTTTCATTTCAGAGCAGCACAGCGATTACATTAGGCAAGGTGAAAAAGGGATACTGCCAGGTAAAGCACCGGAAAGTTACAAGTTGGGTTATTTTTTAACCGGCGTCCTACAAAACCGACGCCTTGTGGGTTTCTCACTCGCTAACTTGTAAAAGAACTCCAGGTTCTTTAGTTCGGGGAGAGTTAGCCCGCAGAGAATCTGGCAGCCGTTCAACGACCCCGCCCTCGGAGTCCCAGGGGGGCTTCTCCGGGAGTGTGCGATTGTCTAGGGCGGAGGCGCCCGCAGGGCAGGAAGGGAGCCCGGAGAACCCCAAAAGCACCCCAGAAGCCGCCGGGCTCCCCGCGCGTGGAAACTTCCCTGGAGGCGAGCAGGGCGGGAGGGGGCGGCGGTTCCCCCTCGGCGCCGAGAGCACCGTGCGCGCGAGGAACGGGGCGCGCGGCGGGCGCGGCGACCGCCGCCTCCTCCCGTCCCCGCCTCCGCCGCGCAGCCTCCTCCCTCCACCCGGCTCGGCCTCCGGCTCCCTCCCCTCGTGGCAGGCTCAGGCGGCGGCGGCTGCGGCGGACGGGGAGGGCGTGCGCCGGCTGAGAGGTGTGGGCGACGAGGCTAGGGAAGTTTCAAGTGGAAGGTCGTCCACCGACCGGCGCGTCCCCTCACTCTCCTCCCGCAGCATCATGGCGGAGCCGAGCGGCTCGCCCGTGCACGTCCAGCTTCCCCAGCAGGCGGCCCCGGTGACAGCGGCGGCGGCCCCGGCGTCCGCGACATCAGCACCGGCCCCAGCCCCGGCGGTGCCCGCAGCCCCAGCCCCAGCTCCAGCTGCAGCCCCAGCCCCGGCCACCGCAGCTCAGGCAGTCGGCTGGCCCATCTGCAGGGACGCGTACGAGCTCCAGGAGGTTATCGGTCAGTGCTGGGGGGTGCAGCGGGGCCGGTCCAGGCCGGGCGCCGAGACTGGGCGGGAGTGGGTGCCGGGATGCGGTTCTCCAGCTTGCCTGCACGCCCTGAGGCAAAGCGGCCGGCTTCGGGGCCTACCGGTTTCAACAGTTATTTTATTGTATTTTTTAATTTTTAATTTGTCCCTTCCCTCTTTGAGCGCGGCTGCTGCAGGAGGTGGCGCGGCGGATGTGACTCGCACTGCAGACGAGCTGCATGCTGCAAACTTTTATCTCCCGGATCGCCGGGGCGGCGGAGCTGGGACCGGGTAACGCCGCATCCTCTACCCCCGCCCCCACTTCAAGCGCTGGGGCCGCAGCCCGTGGCCGGTGACCACGCGGATGGGCTGCCGGGGCGGGGTAGGGATGTGTGGGCGCCGCCCTGAGCTTCCGTGCCCCCGCGCCGCGCCGGGTGCAGCGCGTCCTGGGAGACCCTGCGGGCGCAGCCGCACCTCTGCCTCCCGTCGCGACCTCTCCGTGGGTAGCCCGGCCACGTAATAGTGGCGGAGGCCCAGGCTCCTGCCCAGGCCGGGGAGGATGCTGGCCTTCTTTTGACAGCCCCAGCATGCCAGCCTGCAACCCGTTTCTGCGCGTGGTGCGCCTGGGTATCTGCCTTCCTCCGTGCGGGCGCGCCGCCTGCCGCCAGCCCCGGAGCCTGAGAGCGGACGCACTGGCCTCTTGCCCTGCGCTGGGCGAATCTGCTGGGGTGAAACTCGAGGCTGTCCACCATCCGCGCCCAGGCTTTCGGTGTCTCCTAGGCTGCTCACTAATATCATCTTATCTTACATTTTTAAATACCTGGCAAAGTTGAAAGGCAAGAAGCTGGCGTTACTTTTCTTTGAGCCAAGCCTCTGCAGGACCAGGAGATTTGTGTTGTCCTCTAGCTTAGAACCTTACCTATAGGATCATTCAGATAAAAGTTTTGCGACTTAGCGATGCTGCCAGGCAAAGTGGGCCCTATTCTGTAACCTTATGAACTATGCACTGGGCCAGCAATAATGGCCCACTGTCTTGATAGTTAAGGATGGTTAGGAGGGAAAAAAGGGATTCGAATTATCTTTTCACTTCATTTTAAAAGATTTCTCTGTTTTTTCCTCTTGAAAAGTTACAATTAATATAATTTCACTAGGCACTCTAAGGAGCCCCTTTTATCTCCTGTGTGAATGAGACTGCTAGATATGCATAGGTATACATATATATGTATACACATATGTGTTTCACAGGCAGAAGTGTGTGTATGTGTGTAGAGACAATGCTTTGGTATACAAGAACTGCAGATAGTCTGTATAGGCATGTATAGATAAAATCCTCTTAGTATCTTTCATAACTTTTAGCAAAAGACCCTTATGGATGTCTTTATGTTACTGAGGATTTAATAACCCCAGGAGCTTTCTTGGCCAGAGTCCTCAGTGACAACTATTGTGGCCTGGCACATCAGTCTCTTCTTTTGCTGCCTCCTGTGTTCTGTGTTCTTATATCCTCACAGCAATTGTAAGGAATCTGATGCTCAGCACAGGCTTGGGTGCCCACGTTCCACCTTTGCAGGCTCGTCCCTTTGAAGGCCCACCATGTACACAGACACATGTACACACACACATACACACACACACATACACACACACACACACACACACACACACACACACACACACACGTATTGATGCTGAAGGCCAAACCAGTGGTATTACTTACTGAGGTAAGGCTAGCTTCTGGCCCTTTGGACATTAGCCTATTGAATTTTGCTCAGCTTCCAAGGCCAAAGTGAGTGTCTTCTGAGAAGCTTTGCACTTTTCCTGGACAAAGTTTAGTGGCTCCTTCTTCCCCCTTTTATATACGCCTTCGTGCTTAACCTCATAGCTATTAATTGCTCGGCGAGGTCTTGCGGCCTGCTAAGCCCCATGCATTTTGGTGGCTAGTAGCAATGCCAGGATGAATAAAACCATGTCCTTGCCCTTAAGGACTTAATGAGTTAGGAGACGAGGATGAATGATGCTTTTAGGAGTGCTGGGAGATGGAGGGAGGGAGGGAGAAAGGTACTCTGTGGATAGAGAATCTGATTTAGATTCTGAGCTGGGTTGTGAAGTATGAGTAGTTGTTGGTGTTGCTGCCTTTGCTAAGCAACTGTGAACTTCCCTGTTTGCATTTTAGAGTTGGTGGGTCTCTTCTACCACACAGCTTTCTTTAGGATTCACAACAATTAACATATAACTAATTTATATTCCTACGTTGTTAATCAGTAGGGTTTAAATGTAAGCCTTGGTTTTGGAAACAATATTTTGAGCTGACCTCTTTGGTGAATTAAGGAATAAAATCTTTTTAGTTTAAGTAGGATTAATGGCAGGGCCTTCTCTGTTTGTGGTAACAGCGTTAATTATGGTTGGTTGGTTTTTAGGGAAGAAGAAAGAAAAAGGCAAATCACCTGAGGAATTCAAGAGCAGAAAGACCCGCTTATTTCATGCTGGTGTTACACATCCTGAGAGGGCTTTTCTATGATTTATATTTATCTCATATTTTCCCATCTTAAGAGATGGCTGTTTGGAAACCCTTATTATTGAAAACTTGTTGGAGTAGGGTTTTGCAAGGGCTTAGTGTTTATGAGGAAATATCGACCCATTCCCATGTAGCCTTCCACGCTAGCTGCGTGATTCGCAGTGAAGCTTTAGTTGCGCACTTTGCTTTAAACATTGGCTTCAAGAAGTTAGCAGTGCAAATACTTAAACCAGTTCGAAAGCTAGCACCAGTCAGCAGCCTCCTCCGCCTCTCCCTGCTGTACAGCAGGTGTCCTGTGATGTGGCCCATCGTGTGACTCCAATGGTGGTGTAAACCACAGCCAGCAGGAGGCTCACATGTGCCTAAGCCAAAGGCCTGGGAGGCAGGGTGCTTCAACTTCCAGCGTGGCACACGGAACAAGCACCTTTTCTCATGTTTTCTTCTGGGCCCGGGACAGTTTTCTCAAATCCTGAGTTTTCTCAAATCCAAACAGACCCACGTACAGTTATTTGAGTTCTTCTGCTTTAGAAAAACAAACACAGGATTTTCCAAGTCTAAAAATAAAGTTTGCCTTTGTTGCGCTGCTGTTCTGTTGTAAAAGCAATGGAGAAACTGTAATGCTATTAGGAGTAATCTGGGTTCAGAAGTTTAGGTGTGACCTAGAGATAATGTCAAATCTGTCAGACAGAGCTTTATAATCAAGCGGGGGAGACACGTGGAATTGCCGAGTTCCTGTGTTCAGGGCCTTCTGGATCTTTCTGTGTTCTGTGCAGATAACTGCTCTTTGGAGAGTTTCAGATCTGTTTATGATCTCTGGCTTTATTCATCTCACCTCCGCCTTGGATTCCTTCTTCAGGGGCATGAAGGGCACCTGAGATATGCCAGCTGAAAGCTCAGTTTGTTGGCAGTATTAATAGATCCTCCCTGACTCTTTAAACAAAGAATAAAAGATGAGTTGTGTAAACACTGACTTGGGCAGCAGTAATGGAGTGGCCAGCCTCTGTGAACTTCTCTCCTTGAAAGAAGCCTGTCTGTCTTGGCAGTATCAGTTTCCGAATTTGAGTCAGGTAATTCCAGCAGGGCTCTTATCTCCCCTAATTTTCCACCAAGAAACAATAAATAGAGCACTGCTTCAGAATGATTTTCTTTTTTTTCCCCCAGGAAAAGCTTTTTAAATGTAACTTTTATATTTGTTTTCTCCATGTTGCTGACACACACACACACACACACACACACACACACACACACACACCTGCACCATGGTGATCATTCAGCATGATCTAAAAGCAACACTCTCTGACATCTCAGGCAATAGAAAACAAGGTATTTGACCAGGGCTCCTTTGCTCATCTCTTCTGAGGCTTTATTTTAATCTGCCCACGTCCACAAGCAGTTTTGCTAAGACCCAGGTAACAGGCCTTGTGGTCACTTGAAGGAGCATTTGCCTCTTCTTAATTGAGTTCTGTAAACAGCCTAGGGCACCCTCAGAGCTTCTGGGTAGTTCCAGGGCTGTGGATTAGTATGGGTTTGTGATGGCCTAGGGGTATCTTGAGGACAATGGGTAGCTGCACTGTGCATTCCTTGGGGCAGTGTATCCTCATCTCTAGGCCTTTATGCCAGCAACCTTGGCTTTTCCCTTTGACTTTAATTAGTTTGGCTTCCCCCTCCCCCCCCATCTCCCTCTTTCTTTCCCTCCCTCTGTCTTTTCCTCCTAACCACCCTTCACTTTCTATAATGAAGAGTCCTGAGATAACGTGGCTGATTTTTAGTTGCCTCACTTTTTAAAATATAAAGAGAAAAATATACACAAAAGCATTCACTCTGTGAACACCGTCGGAAGGTATGCGCAGGCATTTGCCATTAGTGGAGTGTGTATGTGGCCTGCTAGAATGGCACTCTATTTCTAAGCTTAACCTCTAGCCTTTAGCCATTTATAAATGTGCAATTCAATGGCATTGACTGTAGTCCCAACAAAAGTGTTCTTTTAGCCCTGCCAATGAAATTGTTAAGTAGGAAAACAATCTCAAGGTTAAAAGAAACTTGTGGAAGAGAAAAACTACAATCTTTGCTTTTTTGTTTTTTTCTTTCTCTCTTGTGTTTGATTCATGACCAATAATGTGCACCCTCCCCGGCCCTCTTGAGTCTTAACTGCTTATCTTACACTACATTGTGAATGGTGTTTAAAAATACATGGCAGCCGTGCCAGCTCTATAGTCAGAAACCCATGGGCTGTTTGTTCCATGTCCTGCTATGGTAGTCACTGGCAGTTGTGACCTAGAACAAGCTGCTTAGCTGTGTCTGCACTCAGTTTCCACATTGGTAGCCCGGAGAAAATAGGTTCGTGAGAGGGTAGAGCGCTTAACAGTGCTTGGCACGGAGCACACTCAATTAGTCTCAGCCATAACTTCTATAAACTTTCTTTGCTAATCTGATTCAAGTTATCAGGACAGAACACAGCCTTGGCTTCTCAGGCCTTTGAAGTGGCTTCAAGAGTTAACTCTGTTTGATTTCTGCCAAGGGAGAGTGCAAAGGGGAGAAGTTTCCTTCAGCCCTCCTTTTGGAAATCGTCTGAAAGGTGGCAAGCAAGGGAACTGAGAAGCCCAGGTAGGCTGGCTTCACCTAGGCCTAGGCAACCCCACGCCCTGGAGACTTGAGAGATGGAGGAAGCTGGAGAGACCTGTAGAGCTCCTGGCGATTTGGACAGCTCAGGAGTTTAGGTGCCAGATGGCTCTTTGACAAGCGGTGACAACATCCTGTGGGAAGGTTGCCTGAAGGAACAGCCCATAATGGAAAAGCTCTTGAGAGCAACCTGCCCCTACTGCACTTTTCTTCTACCTCTGAGTCGGCCTTTGGAGGCTGCCATGCTGGCAGGAAATGCTGCTGACTCAAAGAACTAGTCACTGCGTCCCAGTGACTGGGAGAACCGGGCCCTTTATGTTAAGATAAAAATCATCTCTGCTGTTTCCTTCCTTCCTTCCCTCCCTCCCTCAGCTTAGAAAGATGGTGAAGTCTTTCTCATCTTTTTCTTTCGTAGCGCTGTAGGTTGCACCCAGGGCCTGCCTCATGCATGCATGTGTGGCAGGTTCCCCAGGACTGATCTTCACCTTTATTATTACTCTTTGCACGTGTTTGTGGAGGTGTTAGGAAATTTACAACAGAGCCTTAACGTGGTCCAGGCTGCTCTTGAGCTTACTGTAATAGCTAGGATGACTTTGAACTCCTACTTTCCAAGTGCTGGGGTTACTTGTGTACAACCTTTCTCGTCTTTTCTGTCCCTTCCTCCTGTCCCCACTCCCTTGCCTCTGTCCCTGTGCTCACAGCAAAGCTGATTGAAGGAGCCCCCCCCCCCCCACTTACATTTTGCCTCCTGTAGGCTGCTCTCCCTCAGAACTCAACGTTGTGTTCTCTAGAATTGCCTGTGCCCATCTGTGGACAGAAGCCCATCTCAGCTTTCCTCTGCAGGCAAATCTAGCCCCGTGTTTTATTTTACAAACGGAAATGGCCGTGACCCAGGCTTCCATTTCTGCCTCCTGTAGTGCCTTCTGTTTCCCTGCTGGCCACTAACTACTTCATGGTCTGCTTCTCCATGGCTGAAATGCAGAGGCCTTCCTTGACTTTGAACTAGCATTTAGATGACCTTTCTTCTTTTGTGGTACTGGGCATCACATCAAGGACTTCACACACCTCATGCAACAGTTCACCTCTAGCCACACACCCCAGTTCTCCTGGATCTTAATATTGCTTTATTTCCACTCTCGTTCCATCTACATTTGGAAACCCCAAGTGCAAAAGTCACCAAGTCCATAATATATATATATATATGTATATGTATATGTATATATATATATTTCATGCACACACACAAATATGGAGTACCACACACATATGATACACACACATACATACGTGTGTGTGTGTGTGTGTGTGTGTGTGTGTATGATGTGGAAATATATCTGTTTCTGACTCTCCCTTTTGGTCCCTACAGGCATAAAATCCTTAGCGACCCTTTTGGAGATTGTTGTAAATAATGTAGTAGTCTCCATTTTTGTTTCCAGCTCTAGTTTGCTGTGTTATCACAGTTGATGCTGCTATACCAGAATGTCTCTAGGATTGCTCCCAGGCTTACACTAGACCAGAACGTCTGTGGTGTTCCCAGGCTAACCACTCTATCTGAATGTCTGTGGTGTTCCCAGGCTAACCCCTCTATCTGAATGTCTATGGTGTTCCCAGGCTAACCCCTCTATCTGAATGCCTATGGTTCTGTTCCCAGGCTTACTGCTATATCAGAATATCTGTGGTGTTCCCAGGCTTATACTCCCTTTAGCTACCCTTGGTCATCTTCAAGGTTCCCACTAAGCACAATATTTAAGGCCCACTGATTCTCTTTCCTTCCCTGTCCCCGCATTTCCGTCTTTAATATGGCATCGCCAGTTTGCGGGGAACCTTGCACAACTGTCAAAATGTTTCCTGCCGCCCTTGCCTCCGCTGTGACATTTTCTTCTGTTTGGAACACCATTTGACCACCTACATTTTGTCTATGTACCAGAGTACCGTGTTTGTTGTTTTTAAGTCTTATTCCCTCGCGAACAGCATGCATATTGAAAGTGTACCTGTGCAGTGAACACACTCAAAAGATGTACCCATGTCAGATACATGTATGTTGGTGCATGTTCCCATGTTAAATGAACCTGTGTAACTATCACTCTATTGTCCTTATATGTGTTAATTCTGTTTTAGGTGCTTTTAAAATCTGGACCAGATGATGTCTCTTCACAGGACCAGTTTCCACCCTCAGCTCTGGGCCCCCTCCACTGGTCCTGTCTGTGGTGTCTTTCACTTCCTTGCCCTTGGGAGGATAGTGTCCATCCTGGCCCTGAATGGTCAAAGCTTTCTATTTCTGTGTTTCACACTTCATGTTCAGCATTTGATCATTGTTTTCTGAGCGCGAGCTTGAATTCTGGGCACAAATGTCATGGCCTGACATCTCAGTTTGCCTCCTTTGATCCTGAGGTCTTGAGCTTGCCTTTGATGATTCTTACTCAGTCAGCTCAAAGGGCTCTGTAGTTATGACCTCAGGCCCGAGGACCACTGGGAAGCATTTTTTTAGTGCTTCCACCTGCCTGTGTTGGGGCACGGGGTGGAGGCTTCCCTTCCTGGTTTGTGGGACCCGTAAGTAGGTTACATGGGCTGGATGCTCGAGAACTGCCTGCTAGGTGTCTGATGGTGCGAGGAGTAAGGGTGTCCTGCACTGCTCCCCTTCGGAGCCCCAGTCCCTGCTTCCTTTTTCTGAGTACAACAGTTGATCTCTTGCTGTTCTTGTGTTTAAATATAACCCTTACCTGGAGGCTCTCTGGAGTCGCTTCCTGTGTAGAATCGGCAATCCTTCAGATCCGAGTCAGGAGCAGAACTGCAGGACAGCGAGACTCCAGAGTTTGCTACACAGGCAGGAGTTTACACTCTTACACATCGTAATGGACAGAAAATGATGGACTGGGAATGGTGCTTGCCGAGACTGCAGAAGTCGAAACCAATCTAATGTATGTGGTAACTCTTCTGTGGTACATCTTTTGGAAAGTGTTTTTGTTCTCGTCTAGGTAGAAGTGCCCAAGCCATCATATGGGGCTTCAAGTTTTCTTTCAGGACAGTTCTGTTTAAGTTGTACCAGATAACTCCTAGACACTTGAAGAGACGCAAGCTTTCCAAGGTTTTTTTTTTTTTTTTTTACAAATCTGCTCTTCACAGGTGGAAGCTCTGATACTAGAGAAGAATGCGGTGTGTTCATTAAGCAGGCATCTCAGACTCGGTTTCCCTGGGAAGCAGAAAGAAGAGAAATGGGCCTCTCAGACAACAGCTTGGCAAGGCTTTCTTTCTAGAATTGATTGAAGCACACTCACTCACACACACACACACACACACACACACACACACACACACACACACAC
>OU015750.1:41787712-41816628 GCA_907169655.1 Acomys percivali | reverse complement strand
AGAGAGAGAGAGAGAGAGAGAGAGAGAGAGAGAGAGAGAGAGAGAGACAGACAGACAGAGAGACAGAGAGAGAACCAGGGGCATCTGAAACAGAGTCCAGAGCAGAGAGAGAAAGAAGTAGGTTAAACATGGCCAACAGACTGGACATGGCCAGGGCCGTCTTTACGAGAGGGAGCAATAGCAAGGGACAGAGAACAGAGAGAGCCTAGTGAGAGAAACAGAGGTACCGAAAGGAGGGGGGAGGGAGACAGACAGAGACACTTAGACAAAGAATATGAGTGAGTAGTGAGGGAGTAGGGGTGGGGCATGAGAAGAACTAGGATTCTAGCATGAAATTTGAAGTGTATAACAGATAGCTGTGATACTGAAAGAGCCTGGCACCGCAGGTAAGCCATATGTCCCTTCCGCCATAGGTAAGGGAAATGACTTCTTTTGGTGGAAGGGAGCCAGCTTCGCAAGTTCCTGAGGAATACTGGCTCTAATCTGTCACCGAGAAGTCCTCCTATAATCTAGGTTGAGTGCACTGGGCTACGTTTTGGAGGCTGGAGACTTGGTGTTCCATTTGGACCTGATAGTCATTAGTTAACACGACCATATTCTCCACGGTCTGTAGCGTCAGTGACTATAGGTTTCAAAGACTAATTTGCTGTTCAACCATCAGGGTGATTTTTGTTATAAAAGTGGCTTTAAGAGTGTGTGACTTTTGAAAACAAACAAGCAAAAACCCTTTAAGATCCTGTGGCATATGTGTGTCCATGCATGAGCACATGCACACACACACACATGCCTCTGTGTGTGTATGTGTGTATGCGTGTGTGTGTGTGTGTGTGTGTGTGTGTGTGTGTGTGTGTGTGTGTATGTTTACTAGCCAATTTGGTTTTGATGCTTCATTCTGAAAATTCAACAGCACATTAAAAATGCAGGTTGTTTACATGTGTATATAATCATTCCTCTTACCACCTAGAAGTCAGTGAGCTGTGTCTCTCTCAGCCCTAAAAATAACACATCCTCTGCACATTGCTTAATTTAAAGGCAAATTATTGCTTAGATAATCAAGGAAGTTTCTTTACTTTGAAGTCAATCCAGCAGTATTTTACTGCTTGATGTGTAAAGAGAACTGCCAGCCCATTACGTTCAAAAGCCCACACGCCTCAGCCATGAGGGCACTCTGGCAGGGACATCTGTTACAGGATTAATTTGGCTGATCTGACTGCTAGGTACCTGTCCCTCCCCTCACCGCTCCCTGCGTCCACCTTTCTCCTTCCTGAAGCTGAGGCCTGCCAGACAGGAAGATCTTCCAGAGGAGAGGTTGACCTTTCTTCTGTCAAGGTTACGCAAGCAGCTGCTCTCACTCTTCCTGGCTAGAACCTCCAAACAAGCTCTCGAGATTAGAAAACTAGAAATGGTTATTAATAGAATTTGTCCATTGTACTTACTTTATCACGTACTGCTGGGCAGACACAGCAGAAGGAAAGGAGACATGCAGTTTTTACCTTTTGTAAAAATTATGAGACTTTCCTGGCAAAAGCCCCGACTTTAAAATAGCACGTGTTTTCAGATGTAGGAAGAGGGCTAAGTGGCATCGTTATAAGTAAGGCTGGAGACTTCACTGCTAAGTGACCTATACTACACAGGGCCACTGGATCCGCAGAGGGGAATGAAACTGTGGGAGACTCCTTGCAGGGCTGGTCCCGCTGCCCCTTTCCCACAGAAGGAAAAAGCTATGAGAAAAAGGATGTTTCCTGTGCTTCTGAGGCTATAAATAACTCCAAGTCAATTATTTTAAACTCCCCCAAACATTGTCCTAGTCATCATAGATGGGCATTAGGCAAACTTTGTGTAACACAGACGAGCAAAAGTGTGGAAAGGTCACTAGTCGCCTTATCACTCCAGACTGGAAGGTCACTGTTTGAATTTTGGTGTTGGCAAGACAGGTTCAAATCAGATACTGAAACTGAAAAAAAAAAAAAAGGGTGAATTGATATTTTTAGAAATTGCTAGTTTTTTTGCTTTTAGAACTATCACATGTAATTTGCATAGAGCTAAACAAACAAACAAACAAACCAATTTTAGAGTAATATTTTATTGGCCAAAGTGATTTGTTCTTTGAGAACTCAGTGCACACTTATAATCAGGCTCACTTTGTTACAGCGGAGGTGAGTGTGGAAATGCACTCTTCTATACAAACATGTTTTCAGAGTCACAGAATATATTGGCCACCACCTTATGCTTATTTTATAATTTAATGTTTCTCAAGATTACTTGTCATGAACTTGAATTTTTATCCTCTGTATACCATCGGAGTACCCTTTTCTGATAGTTGGTACTTTACTTAATGGAAGTTAAATCGTTTACATCATGGACTAGAGGAAGTTAAGAGCAGGGTTTTTCCAGGTTGGGGATGTAGCTCCATGGTAGAACACTTGTCCAGCTTGCCCAAGACCTCTTCCTGTGTGTTCGAACTCTAGCACAACAACCCCCCCACTCAACCCCTGATTCCCCACCCAACTCAACCCCTGATGCCCCACTCCCATACCAATAAATAAAATAATATTCTTGTCTGAGCTGAGCAGTAAGTTTTGAATTTCGCACTGACCTTTCATCTAAACCTGGAAGTGACAGTGTAGTTTATTCTAGACCAGTTAACTATGTGATATTGTTTCATAAATTAGTCATCTGGTTTTGTGGCCATGAAGGAAAAAAAAAATGAATCCTTAGTAATTGGATGACATGATAGTTTAGTACTTTTTTGACTTTTAATTCCAGGATTTCATAGTACTAGAATGAAAGAAGGAAGGAAAGAAAGAAAGAAAGAAAGAAAGAAAGAAAGAAAGAAAGAAAGAAAGAAAGAAATAGCCATTGCCATGGCTAACCTTTATGCTATTTAGTACAGGATTTAAGGTGCACTGGTAGACTACCTCAGCATATAATCAAATCATTGAAAATACCCCCTGGTTCCCATTGTCCAGAGAGAGCCTCTGTGGCTAGTTTTGTGGGTTTTTTTTTTTTTTTTGTTTGTTTTTTTTTTTTTGGCGAGTGTATAGATACACACATAAATGTTCAAATTGTACTGATTGTATCTGTAGTGGTAACTATGGTTATTGTTAGACAACTTATAAATTTTACTTTAACAAAGTTAAATTTATATATATATTGCTTATACAGTTACTTCTGTATATTTTCTGTATACATCTGTCCTAAGGCATGCAGACTGTTCTAGGTCTTTCTTCATTGTGCTTGTAGACACACTTTAATTTATGTAGCCAGTCCCTTGATTGCTGAACTTACCTGACTGGTTCCAGGCTTTCAGTATTTCATGGGATATGTACCTAGAACTGGGATTTATACTTTGGACAGTGCTGAAATGTTTTCCTGCATTTTTTTTTTTTTGCCTGCTTATTTGCTTACTGGATTTTAAAGCTAGAAGTGGAGCTAGAAGGAAAGGCATCCTACTTTATTTCCTACCTTCCTCCAGCCCTGCCTCACACCTTAATTCTGTGCTTAGATGCCCTGTCTCCAAATTGGTAGTTAATGCTTCAACATTGAGTTTTTGGGTCCATATTTGTTAGTCCATAGCATAAGGTTTGGGAGATATAGATAGTACAGAGACTTAGCACATCCTTCTGAAAAGGAAATGTCATGAAAGTCATTCCTAGGAAAGACATTTATGGAAAGCTTTTCTGGGTTGCTAAGAAATCTCCATTATAGAATGCAAAGGAATTGATTAACCACTTCTTTTGGTTGCCAGGAGTAGGGACTCATTAAAATCACCCAAGTAATAGTATATTTTTTATAAGGATAGATGTGAGAATAGTGAGCTTAAGCTGTCTGTCACTCAGCACCCCGGGCTTTTCAGGAGTCCAGGAAAAGCTGAGCATCTACTGGAGGCTGTGGGAATGATAGTGCAGGTGTGCTGCCCTGCACTCTGATGTGGACGTGATCCCAGCTGCAGGAGCTGTGACATCCTCTCTCTTCTGGATGCTCTTTCAAGTGACCAGCTAGTGTGGTCACCTTTCCTCCTGTTTACCTGCCTCTTGTCCCACCTGTTTCCCTTGTCTGCTCTCTGTTTCTTTCCTCTGGTACCAGGTTTGTGCTTAGTCCAAACTTTGTCTCATTTGAGGCCTCTCCGGGCTTACTCAGTTTCTCCATTGGCTTTCCTCTCTGGCCACACTAATCACTGCTCGGTTTTTGCATCATTTCCTAGTCTTAATCCCACAGAACAAGAGTCTTAACAGTTTTTTACTGGGTCATTCTCGAGACATCTGACTGTCATAAATGCAGACATGCCTCTTCCCGCCTAGATAACGACCTAGCCTCAGAACCTGCTGGCTAAACAGGGACCTCAGGCATGGCAAGTACATCACGTTAGTAGTTTATATAACATTCCTCCTGGGTGACTAAAAAACCATCAATTTGGAATGGCTCTGAGGAGTGGAGGGTGATAAGGGATGAGGGGGGGGGGGGGGAGAATGAATGTCACCTGTTCTTATTAGCAGGATGTCATCCTGAAATAAGGACCTCTCAGAAAAAAAAAAAAAAAAGAAAAAAAAAAAAGGGTGTGTGTGTGTTTATGATATGCTTAAAAAGAAGTTTCTGTGCTTTGTGTTTTGTTGTTGTTTGTTCTTTTTTTCTTTTTTCTGTCACTAAATACTTTCTTTGGAATTAACCTCCCCTTTACCCATAACGAGCATAAATCTGGGAAATGTATGCCCTACCTCAGTTGTAATCTATCTGAAACTCAAGAGATGCTGATACCTAAATCCTGAGGTTCCTTTTTTTTTTTTTTTTCCCCCTTCTGCTTGATTTAAGGGAGTATGGACTAGCTCATCCTGTTTATGTAAGGACAACGAGGTTCTGAAGGAAAAAAAAAACATACCCGGAACCGGAACCTTTTGAAAGGATCATTTTCTGAGTCAGTAGTTGATCTCAGCAGTATCTTCCCCGAGGGTATGGGGAGCCGAATCGGATACTCCCAAATTTTGTGCTGTATTTGGCCTTTTGGTTCTGTATGTCAGGGACAAAGCTAGCTAGGTGCCCTTGGAAGGGTTCATCTTTTCTCTGCCTCCACTTTGAAGCCATGACTAATGCTGCCGATTTGAATGTCACAATTAGCAACCTCGTTTGTGACCTTAGTGTGTGCCCCTCAGAGCCTCAGAGGACAGCTGCCCTGGCTGTACTTCAGGTGAGAACCAAGTTCATAAAATACTGCTTTATTTTGGTTTGGGATCACTTGAAATGCAATCTGATTTGAGAGGCAGCATTTAAGCTCCTGTTTATGGAAAGATTGTTTTGATTATCCTTTGGCGGAATTTTTGTTGGGGAAAACAAGGGCAGCGTCAACCTTTGAATGGTCTGATCACATTTTTATAATGTTTTTCCTGGTAGTTTAAATGGCCTTTAAAATCTGCTTTAAAAAATGCGATTTTATTTCATAAGCAGAATTAAGCATTATGACTTTAATTAAAAACTACGATGCTGCTTATTACTTAGGAAAAAAAATCTTGGAAATCATTTTTGGTAAGAACATGCACAGTTTCAAGCCTTTCCTTAGCTCACAGGTATGCTAATCCCCATTTGATTGCTTTGCAGGGAGTTGACAGTTGCCAGGAGCCTGTTTTGCACTATTTGTAAATGAGCTTTTTAAAATTATTATTTGATGAAGAACCAAGGAACTTTCCTAGTGTCTTATTATACATTTGACAGTCTCTGCACTTGGTTAACTAACCCCTACTGGCCAGCCTCCCTCATTAATGGGTAGCATACATGCACCTTTCTCTTGGTCACTTTCCATAGAATTGACATGTTCCCAGAAAGTTACTCATTTAAAAAAAAAATCCCATTTTTGGTGTCGGATTTACTTTTCATTACACTCTATGTTCTCTCCTTTAAAGGGCCCAAAATGTGCATGAATGTGATTATGTAGAATATATGGCTGTGTATTATATTTCCTCTTCATTTGTGTGGCAGTAAAAGATATATCTGTACTATTCTTAAAAATTACACACTACAAAAGTAAAATGATGGTAGGTGATCCGAGTCTTGTAGGATGCCTAGAAGACATTTGTTCCAGGATTGCTGTAAAGAAGAGTTCCGGCTGGCAAGGTCGGCATCGTCATCGTTGTCATCATCATCATCATCATCTTGAGTCGGGGTCTTGCTGTGTAGCCCACAGTAGTCTTACATTTGAGCTCCCTGGCTCTTTCCCTCAGCCTTGAGAACCATCCCTCTGTCAGGGTTACACAGCTCTGGCCCTTTCCAAGCTGCCTGTTGCCTCGTCTGTTTTTAACTCTCATCTGCCTTTAGAATTTTTAAACGCCCAGAGCAAAGAATGTATTTATGGAAGAAAGGTATTCATGTAGTTACTTATTTCGAGACAAGGTCTTGCTATGTAGCTCGCTGGCCCAGAACTCATTATAGAGACCAGGCTGGCCTCAAACTCACTGAGCTCCCCTTCCCTCTGCCTGCCAAGAGCTGGGATTAAAGGCATAGGCCACTGTACCAAGCAGGTCACTATTAAAGTGATACCTTGTGACATGTAGACTTGAAATCAGGGGTACTTCCTGGCTCATCTCATGTGCCGATGTCATTGTTGAGTTTCTTTGTCCCACGATGCTTTATCAAGTTCAAGACGATCATAGTGGGTTTGAGGTTATAAGAATTAATGGTCATGAATATATAATGTAGGCATTATATAATATTAATAATTAATATTAATAAAACAATTATTAAATGACTCACAACATACAATATGTTTACATTTAAAATACACTATATTATATGTATAACATTAGTGCAATGTTTATACTATAGTTATTGTATTAATAATATATAATTATATTAATAATACAATAATACTATTAATAATATAATTGAAAATAATGATAATAGTGACTAAAACAGAGAAGTTAGTGAGTTTTAGCTCTTAGACTTAAAAGGTTTTGTAGCTTTAATATTTAACCCTTACAACAGCTCAGACAGGTGTATGTACTGTCAGTCATACTTGTTTTATACAGAAGACCCTCATTCTGTGAGGACCACTAGTATCATATTTCCTATGCCATTGTGCCCTTATCTCAGCTAATTGAAAACTCAATAACCAGATAATTTCCTGCCATTAAACAGCTCCTGCTGCACAATACTTAAAATAGATGATGATTATCTCCCAAGATTTTTGTTTTTATGGTAACCATTTATGTATTTTTATATTTTTCTTTTGAGGAGGTAGAAAAGAATCTTATCATAGTTCAGCCCATTATTAAAATTTGTCATGAATTAAAAGCAGTGGAAATGGAATTGCCTATGTTTCTAACCAATTTTTATATGACTCAAGATAATTAAACTGTTACATTGGTAGAAAGAAACCTGAATATGATATAAGAAGATGATGAATCTTAAAAAAAATACCCCCTCCTGCATACATCCCATCTTTTCTGTGTCATCCTCGTACCTGAAAGTATAGTTGATATAAATAAGTTGCAGAAAGTAGAAATTCCCCTGCCATGTCATTTACCTAAATCAGCGATGGGGATATTGGGAAGTTAAAAAAAATGATAGTTTTAATATGAAAGTGTCAACAACGTTGAAGAGCTTAGGACCCCGGCAGTTGGTATAAAGTTTGTCCTAGAAGGGATTCTCCTGTAAAGATGAAGAAGCCCTTAGGGTGTGTGCGGGGTTTCCCAGCACCAAAGCCAGACTGAGCAGTCAGCACAAACCTAGAGGAAGGGAAGTCAAAGATGCTAACAGGTCCCTCTGTAGGCATGCCTGTCACTGCCTGGCAGGTAGTCTGGGGGATGCTGCCTGGCTTGGGAAGCCTCTGCCTTACATTTTTAAGGAAGTGCAGTCGTGTGTCCCAAACCGTGAGAAGAGCCCGGGAAAGTGGCTGGCATTCTTTATAACATGGGGCCAGCTGCTAGACAGAAGGGTGGGCTGCCCCTCATCCGTTTCTTGGATCTTCTTTGAGCTAGACATTTCTATACCCTGGTGATGGGAAGAGAGAATTAGTTCTCTTTGGGTTCTGACCTTGAGAACCTTGGAAAGTCTGAAGCAGAAGAGACAGACAGGGGAATTCCATGCCAATGAGGTAATTCTCTAGTGGAGGTGTGTAACGTTTAGGGCCGGACACCCATCTCCGTAGTTCTTCTGTGTTCCGTGGTCAGCATGTCCTGTGACTACTGCCCTGCCCTAAACGAAGAGATTTCTAATCCACTTTGCAAAAGTCTAACTGCCATGCAAAGTTGGTACCAAGACAAAAATGCAAGTGTGGGATAGGGCTGTTTCTTAAGCTTGCCAGTTCTGATCATAAAAAGTTCCTGAAGTTCTGTCTGTCTTCCCATACAAATGCTAAGGCTTACAGAGTGTGTGCATCTGCCTTTTGATATGTGTGATATGAAAACGCCACGATGCTCGTATCTCATAAGCAAACTCTGCACTCCCAGATCATCATTGTTTAAACTTTCAACAAGGAAGAGAAAGGATGAAAAGAAACCCTGTTTTTTTTGTGTTGCTCTTAGTAAGTAAACTTGCCATTGTTCTAAGGAACTCAGAAAATGACCACAGAATGTGGATTTAATGGACCTGTGCATTTGAACAAAGGTATCCTGGTTGTAGTGGCATTTTTATTTCCCATCATCCTGCTCAGTGGCGACTTCCTGCCTGGGCAGAAATCAATAGAAGCACATTATGATTTAACGAGGTAACTAATTTCAGTGCCAAAGAAACAGACCCAGGAAGCAATGGCTTTACACTATTTCTGACTCTGTCTTCTAACCAGCAATCGAAGTCACCAGTTCTTAGCTGTTATCAGAAAGACACTATGTAAAGTAGTTTGTTTTCCTGGTTAGACTCTTTGGAGTGCTCTGGTGAATGCTAGCCAAGTGTGTTAACACAGACCTTCATCCTCTGCCCAGGTACCATGACAAAAAAGAAAAATTCCTATAATGCAGCTTGGGTTTAGAATATGCATGTGTGTGTGTATGTGTGTGTGTGTGTGTGTATGTGTGTGTGTGTGTCTGTGTGTGTGTCTGTGTGTCTCTGTGTGTGCCATAGATGTGTGTGTGTAACCAGCAGAGAGGGAGTTTATGCACTCTTCATCTCAGTGTGACACGTGCAATTCTATTATCTTAATTCAGTTAAAACAAAAGTGTTTCATTTTTGAAACAGAGCAAAGTTACAGCAGAGAACTGGTGGGAACCAGATCTTCTTCCCTTGGAATCACCAGCCTCTATTTTTTTGGACTGTTTTGTTTTGGTCCAGCTGAAACAGCTTGCATTGCCTTTGATTTGTCATTGACTAAACACATCATCCGCTTGAGGGAAAAGGTGCTGTGTATATGCATATGGAACCTAGAGCCTTAAACTTGGGAGACAAATTTTACCCCAGCCTCTTGTTATTTAATATACATACCAGCCAGTGAGGAAAATGAAGCTCAGAGTCTTAACAAAATTGTCTAGGGTCAGATTGAATTTGAATTTCTATCTCGTAAGTCCCTGTTGCTTCTGTCATATTATTCGTCCATTCTTCTATCCACCCACCCATTCTTTCATCCATCCCGACTTCTGTCTGCCTGACTGCTTGCCTGCTTGCCGATCTGGAGCTTCTCCTGTCTCTGTCCAGCGCTGAGACCACGGGTGCACACTTTTGCCCCCGGGCCATAAGTCCTTCCCTAACGGTTATTGCTTTCCTGCTTTGAGTGTTTTTTTTTTTTTTCCTTTATTCCAGGAGACCTTACATCCTGTGACTTGGAGTGTCCTAGTGTTGTTTGACATTTACTGTATTGTTCATAACGACTGTTGAAAACTCCACTGGGGCCTCCTGGTGTCTTTTACACCTTGGAAGATGCATCAAGTTCCTTTTACCTAGGTTTTCCTTTCTTTTATTTCATTTCTCTGTCAGTGCTATGAGTTGAACCCGGGGCCATGTGCTAGATGGGTACTAAGCTAGTCACTAAACACCGGTTTTATTGATATGGGTCAGCGGTTCACTTGAAGTTTTATTGTTCAAGGATGACTTGCTTATCTTTCTGTGGACTGCATCCCCGAACACAATAGCATTGTCAGCAATGTCAGGCAGACACCGTCCAGTACTTCCGCCAGCAGACACAAGTGGTCCTTTCCTCCTTAGGGACCTCCACTCGGGTAAAGCTGGGTTACGTAACTGCTGCAGGGGAGAATTTCAGGATGAGCCAGAGTTCACCAAAGCCAGTGAGTTTATTAGGATGGCTGTAGAAGGGGTGGGGAGGACGGGAGGGAGGGAGGGACGGAAGGATTGGTTTTCACAGTATGCATTTGAAACACACAGGCTTCTCAAGAGAGTCGCTTTTAGGTGTCTTTCCGGTGGCTGCATTTATATGGTCCTATAGCTTTCTAAGTCATGTCGAAGGGTATCATTGACAACAAAGTTTCAAGATTAAAAACAACAACAACAACAACAACAACAAAACGCCTAAGCTTCTAATAAAACTTAAAAATTAAGTAGATCTATACATGCTGGTTTAATCTTTTAAATTTTTTAAGGTTTTCTTTTGTTAAATTTTATTATAAAATACTCGCAAACAAATAAATCACATGCCAACATTAACCGGACTCAGAGTCTGTGTAACTCAGTGGACTTCTGCACAGTTAGAATAGGCATTCTGGAACAGAAGCTTTGATGCTCTCCCTAAAGTCTTACACGTTCAGTATTTTTGTGCAGCTTGTGCTCTTACCCAGCGCCCACACCCAACTACTCCTGGCAGAGTTAGGACTAGAGAGCAGTCAGCTGGATAGGGTCTTCCATGGCTCACGTCCATAGCATGCATCCTTCCTCATCCCTCACGGCTTATCCCTCTTGTTCCCTTTGCTTTCTGTTACACTGTACCCACGTGCACTTGCTTACATATGGTTATGCTTACATGTGGTGAGGCTCCACGCAGGAGAGAGAACATGTTTTGTTTTTTTTATTTTTTTCTTCCTGAGATTATGTGACCTCACCCACCACCACCCCCTATCCAAAACTAACATCATTTAACTTCCAATTTTCCTTTTGTAAATGAAATGGTAGGCAGTTTTCCTGAGGCGTACTGTTCAGCTTTATGGTTGAGGGGAACACTAATATGGTCAAACTGAAGGTTATGAATACTCTGGCTTTAAGTAAGCATGCACTTGTCTAAGCACGTTCGAGGTCCTTGGGTCAATTCCTAGCACTGGAGGAAAAAAAAATCATTTATTGCTTTTATAAATCTTGCTGGAGATGTCTTTAGGAAAACACACCTTTTATCTATGGGAAGTTTTGACTTTAGGAGTTGGCAGTTTCTTGACTCAGCAAGAAAGGCAGATCCTATCCCAGAGTGAAGGAGGGGGCGCCTCATTCACTCCCTGTGCCCCTTAACTCTCCCTGTTTTTCCATATTGCCTCAGTGCGCTCTGTGCATTCTTCAAGGAAGATGAATAGTTCCTCACGTTTAGGCTCATGATACTCTTTTCTCACGTTAGAATTTGTTAGCTAAGAGCTGCATTGTTGACCGTTATGACCTCCTCGTGGTTTGTTCTTTTAGACGCTGATGCTAATCAGTAGCTTTAGTTTGTAAACTTGGACCTGTATGCAACAGAGATGTTGCTGAGGAGGCATGTCTGAGGTGTTTTCTGCATGAAGAGAGTCAGGTGCTTTGCTAAATTGCCCTTGAGGGGAAGATTAGGAATAGAGGCCAGTTTTCTTTACCTCATTGACCTGGTGTGGGCAGTAGGAAGGATGGGCACCTACGAACAGCTCTGTGACTTAGGAGGAAGGAAGTCAGAGACCTCAGGAAAAGCCTTTCCCTTCTCCAGAAAGGAGACAGAGCTGGAGACCTCTGAGCTGGTCCCTAAAGCACCTAGTTTATCTGGTCTCTGTAAGATGTTGATGGACAGATGGAAAGGTAGGTGTAAAACTGCTTCTTGACGTAGATGGAATTATGTCCTGATTAACCTGTGACAGGTTGGAAGTCTCAGAAACCACCATCATTTCCTGCGTCCAGCCCGCCACATGTCACACCTGAGCTACCCAGGGCAGTGTGGCGTTGCTTTCTACCTTTATGATCACACGGCCTGCTGGGAGCCAGGCTGACTGCTACTGCCTAGCAGGAAGGTACTGCATATTGCTAGGGATAAGAGGTGAGATGGAAAATTTTAAAAGTGGGACTGGAGAGATGGCTTAGTGGTTAAGAGCATCAATAGCTCTTCTGTAGGAGCCTGATTTGATGCCCAGTACCCACGTGCCAGCTCACAGCTGTCTGTAACTCCAATTCCAAGGGATCTGATGTCTTGGATTCCGCATGCATATGCTGCAGAGATATAGAAGCAGGCAAAACACACACACGCACACACGCATGCAGGCAGGCACGCACACACAATTTACATTGTTTCTAATGTATTCGAATCACTTTTGCACTGTAACAAAATAGAAAAGTTATTAAGGCTAACCTTTGTTAGTGAGTGACTCTCTGTATGGAAAGTCCTCAATCCTCCCTGAGACACTTCCCCCGCCTTCTTATTGGCTATAAAAGGACATGTCTGGGACTCTGAATTGCTTTGGAAACCACATAGGCCTGCTGTGAGATTTAAGGTCCTGCTTGGATATTTCTGTAGTGACTGCCTATCAATGCAACAGTGGGCTGATATCACTTATCTCAGTATCTGCAGCTGCTACGCATCTGTGAGACCATTGGCGCACTTCTCTCTCCAGTAAGATGCGTTCGTGGAAAAGGAGCACGGAAGAACAACCCGAGTATCACACTGTGCTCAATTTCATTTCAGGCAGCTTTGCAACAGCCAGTCTCTGAGAAGGGCAGTCATTGGTCTTGGAGGACCCTGTGTGGCTATGTGGCCATCTGAAGCACCTGTGCGGTGAAGGTCTTGGCTCTTGGTGGTGTTGTTTACATCTTATGTAAGTCCCCTGATGATCAGGCCAAGGTCTGCTTTTTCAAATAATCGTCCATTATCCTTCTGCAGGACCGCTTCATACCTCCTAGAAGTAAATGGAAACTCCTGCTTGCTTACCTTTGTTGCTTTTTTTTTTTTTTTTTTTTTGCCAACTTCCTGGAATTTCATATCTTGCCTTCCCCATCCTAATGTGCAAAATTACAACTCCTCCAAAATTCAACCCAAATACTCACCCCAGAGTCTTGATTATGATAATTCTAAGGTGTGACTGGCCACCCTGGGTTGCGGCCACTTGGGTATAAAGCTCACTTTCACTTTCTCTAGTCCTGTTTTTGTTCCTGGAGAGTAAGCGTGCTTCCTGAGTCTTAGATCTCAACTGCTGTGGCTTGACATGGTTCAGGCCGCTTGGTGATGATTTGTTGTATGGTGACATGCTCAGCCATTTGTCTCGACTGCCTGACAATCTTTGTGTCTAGCCTAGACTTTCCATTCCCCACTTCTGTTCTAAACCTTCTGAGATATTTTGTTGGTTTTTTAATTCTTGGAGCTGGTAGGGAGTGCATCCAGCAGTTTGCCTTTCCCTCTGTGCCCGGATGCCTATGGAACAACAGGAATCTCTGTTGCTTTTGACTCTGTGCCTCCCTAGGCCACAATCAAGGATGGGTGAGCATTTGCTTGGAGAAGTGGAACATTGGAGGAGCAAGTCCCGCTGTCCTTTGCCTGTTAACGTATGGTGCTGCCCTAATCACGGCTACTCTTTTCTGGTTGGACTTCCTGTAATAGTTTCCCTGGAAAAGACAGGCGGCTACTGTGAAAGGGAAATGTCTCAATATTTTTTGCTTTGGGAATTTTCTCAGCTTTTGTGGTTCTATACTGGGTTCTTTATGATTTGGACAGTCACACCAAGCTTCTAGCCCGTGTGTATAATTGAGACAGTACGTCACCCAGAACATCCTCCTGCAAGTGACAAGCAGCGGCACTGAATGCCGAGGGTGCAGAAGACATGCCTGTTGGCCAGAGGTCAGGCCTCAGCAGTGGCATCCTTCACCACTTCACTTGGTCCTGTGCGTCAGGGACTTCCATGCCCTGGAGGGCAGTGTGATATTAGCAGATGTCCCCTCTACGCCAGTGGCTCTCAACCTTCCTAACACTGTGACTGTTTAAATACAGTTCCTCGTGTTGTGGGGACCCCGGGCCATAGAATTATTTTGTTGCTACCTCAAATCTTTAATTTTGTTGCTGTTACGAATCATAATGTAAATATCTGATATACAGGATGAGACATGACTCTCCGAAGAGGTCACGACCCACAGGTTGAGAACTGCTGCTCTGCACCAAAGCAGAGAGTTTAGGGGCTGAGAGATGGCTCAGTAGTTAAGAGCCCTGGCTGTTTTTTCCAGAGTATCTGGGTTCAATTCCCAGCCACCCACATGGCAGTTCATAACTGTCTATAATTCCAGTTTCAGGGTATCTGACATCCTACCACAGACATAACAAAGCACAGAAAAAAACATTTTTTTTTTTTAGAAGAAGAGAGTTTAAAGGGTGTGAATAGTAAGCTATTTAATCTGAATCACATAACCACAGATGCTACGTTGATATAAGTAGTTAGGTTTCCCCAGCTGGCTCTGACACACACAGGTACACATACACTCACAGGTACATTTTGTGGCCAGCAAGTAAGCAATGATACGTTCTGTTCTTTAGTGAGAAATGTGAGCCTTTGAAATGTGAGTTTAAATTATTTTTCTGCATCTGTATTTCTGCTGTTTAGGAAGGCGGTAGAGATAGTCACACTAAGTCAAAACAACCAGGCTGTCCCCTGCGTCCCCAGACTGGCCTGTGTGTGACTTGGGGTTCCTAAGTCACAGTGAAGGCCCTTCTGTGGCAGCGAACATCCACAGGAAAGCGAGGCTGGTGGATCACACTGAAGGGAGGTGGTCCAGTGTGGCAGTGGTCCACTTTCAAACACGCTTTGGGCTCTTGGTTGAGTGGGGGTGGTTTTGAAGACAAGAAGAGCCAGCACGTCGTCGCTGGCCTTGCTTCCTGAGCTTCATCAGATTTAGTACTGCTCGGTGGAAATGCTTCCTGGCAGGCCTGTGAGGAGCAGCGGCTTTACCTGACAAAGCATACCTGTTGCTACTGCAAGTCTCAGGGCTAGAGCCGCACATAACCAGCCCCCTCCCCAGGTGCCTCAGCTGACATCTATCTGCCTCAGTCTGTCTTCCCTCCCCTCCCATCCCTCTCTCCACCCCTCCCTCCCTTCCTTCTTCTCTTTAGAGAGTGTTTGGGATTGAACCCAGAGTCTCATAAAAAGGCAATCACTATCTGCTGACGGACACCTCTAGCTTTGGCTGCCTTTCAAAAGCTTTGGCGTCTGAGGCAACACCTCTGTGTACAGTGTAGCAGCTTGTTGGATTTTACCAAGCCTGGGGTGTGTGTGAGGCTGAGGGGTGACCTTGGCCTTCTCAGAAGACCAGAGTCCCTGGTTGTTCCTGAAGTGATCTGGCCTTAAGAGGCCTGACTGGATTCCACATGCCTTTAGAACAGAGAAGCAAATGAGTGAACGATGAATGCGTTTGAAGGGTGGCTTGTAACAGCTGTTCCAAAGGTGGTGATTCGCCATTTTATTAGATGACTCGCTTCGCTGAAAAAGAAGGCATTTTGCCCTATTCTTTTGGACTACCAGACCCAGACATTTCCTGCAGGGATTCCAAGGAGATTTTTGAGACAGCCAAGCACTGCTTTTGGTGTGCAGACACATGTCTGTTTTTGTCAAAAAAAAAAAAAATTAGGCCAGTAAATTATAGATTAGGAAAATATTTTTGTGACTTGTGTTTAGTATTTAGCCAATAGAATAAGCAGCTGGCCACAGACAACATCGAGCACGAGTAAAGCAAAAATAAAGGCCGACATTAGGCCTTCTGCCAGATGGCTGGCGGAAGGGTCTGCTGATGGGTAAAAGCTGCCTGTCTCTGGGCGGCTGAGCTCTTGCCACAGTGCCCTCTGGGCGATCCGCCTTTGCCTGCCCAGTTGGTCATCTTTCCCTTTCCTCTCCTGCCTGGCAAATTAGCTCCAGGAAGGAGGCAGCCCTCAAAAGCCATATCCATATCAGAGCCTGTCATCCCCCACACACTTTGCTGATTTTATCCATGCTGAATGATCCTCTTTGTTAAGCTTATTGGAATGCCCTGGAGGTGGGAGGCTATGAGAAAAAAAAAGCAATTGTGTTGCAGAACTGCCTGTCCTTAGAGGTGAGGTTCCAGATAGGCCTTCCCCTCTGGCCTGTGGATGCCAGGGGAAGTACTTGGGGAGACTGCTCTGCCCCTACACAGACCCATGGTCATCACTCCACTGTTTGGTCAAAAGCCGGTTTTCAGGTCTCTTTTCTTTTCTTTTTTTTTAGATTTATTTATTTATTATCATGTATACAGTGCTCTGCCTGCTTGTACACCCGTATGCCAGAGGAGAGCATTAGATCACATTATAGATGGTTGTGAGCCACGATGTAGTTTCTGGGAATTGAACTCGGGACCTCTGGATGAGCAGTCAGTGTTCTTTTTTTTTTCAATTTTCATTTAATTAATTTATTCAGGTTACATCTCAATTGTTATCCCATCCCTTGTATCCTCCTGTTCCTCCCTCCCTCCCGCCTTCACCCTATTCCCCTGCTCTATGTCTGTGACTGAGGGGGACCTCCTCCTCCACTAAATGGTCATAGGCTTTCAAGTCTCATCTTGGTAACCTGCTTATTCTTTCTCTGAGTGCCACCAGGCCTTCCCACCACGGGGAAGTGGTCAAATATGGGGCACCAGAGTTTGTATGAAAGTCAGTCCCCGCTCTACACTCAACTGTGGAGAATGTCCTGTCTATTAGCTAGATCTAGATCTAAGTAGGTGTTTGATGTTTACTGCAAGTATTGTGCTTGCTTGGTATAGTAGTTTGAGCAGAACCCCTGGGCCCAGATCTGCCCGTCATGATGTTCTTCTTGTAGGTTTTTAGGACTCTCTGGATCCTTCTGTTTCCCCATTCTCCCATATTTCACTCACCTAGAGTCCCAATAGGATGTCCTCACAACTATCCCAATCTCCTGTTAAGTGAAGACTATCATGTGACATGCCTTTTGGGCTAGTGTCCAATTATAAGTGAGCATATACCATGTGGGTTAACTCACTTGGTATGATCATTTCTAGCTCCATCCATTTGTCCACTGACTTCGGGATTTCCTTGTTTTTTATAGATGAGTAGTATTCCATAGTGTAAAAGAGAAGCTTCTGGAAGGCAGAAGACACTGTCTACAGAACAAAGTGACAGGCTACAGACTGGGAAAAGATCTTCACCAACCCTACATCTGACAAAGGTCTAATTTCCAAAATATATAAAGAACTCAAGAAATTAAACAGCATCAAACTAAATAACCCAATTAAGAAATGGGGCTCAGAACTACAAGAGAGGAATATCAAATGGCCGAGAAACACTTAAGGAAATGCTCAAAGTCTTTAGGTATCAGAGAAATGCAAATCAAAAATAACTCTGAGATTCCGTCTTACACTCATCAGAATGGCTAAGATCAAAAACTCAAGTGACAGCACATGCTGGTGAGGATGTAGAGAAAGGGGAACACTCCTTCATTGCTGGTGGGAATGCAAACTTGTACAACCACTTTGGAAATCTGTCTTGCGCTATCTCAGAAAACTGGGAATAGGGCTTCCTCAAGACTCAGCTATCCCACTCCTGGGAATATACCCAGAAGATGCTCCACTACACAGCAAGGACACATGCTCAGCCATGTTCAAAGAGGCCTTATTCATAATAGCCAGAACCTGGAAACAACCTAAATGTCCCTCAGTCAAAGAATGGATAAAGAAACTATGGTGTAGTCAGTGCTCTTAACCTCTGAGCTGTTTCCAAACTGAATGCAAGTCTTCGCTTAGCCTGGAAGGGAGTGTTTCCCTGGGTCCCCAACTCAGCGCCTTGTGTGGTTCTTTCCAGCTCTTCTTTCTCCACAAATGTCAAGCTTGATTCCTCTGTCACCTCAAGGCAACTGACATTCATGACAAATTATTTAAAAGGGCAGCTTTTTAGTTTAGTTTGAAAAAGTTAAAATCCCCGAGCGCTTGGTTAGGTACACTGCACTTGAGCAGGTGACATGTTGGTGTTTGGGGTTTGGAAAACAGACACAGAAAAGTAGTTTTTGTTTTGTTTTGTTTTGTTTTGTTTTTAACATGGTAGAAGGAACAGCCAGGAGCTCAAAGCCAGCTTCACAGACTTATAATACTGACACTGTGTGTGGGTCCTCTGAACCAATTCCAGGCCTTTAAACACGATCCAGTCAGCCAAGCCAGGTGGTCACAGGGCTTCGGGAAGGGCCATCTTGAGACAATGAACTCTTATCCAGTTAATTTTTTTTTTTTTTATCCTCGGGTAAAAGTCAAGTTATGTCAACTTCACCTTAGAGGATGAAGAAGTGAAGTGTGTGCATGAGTGTGTGTGTGTGTGTGTGTGTGTGTGTGTGTGTGTGTCTGTATGATTTGGTCATTCAGTAGGGATTTGTAGGAAAAGTTTGTCTTTGAGTAATATATATATATATATATATATATATATATATATATATATATATACAATAAACCTGTTTTAACTTAGAGTTTTATTTTGGTGTACAGGATTGCGTACTTTTTTGGTCATTATGAAATCTTCATGTGTGTACAGACAAGTGCTAAGCCCCGTGGGGTGGAAGTTGGGAATATGGACACTGGTCCTTCCTCAGGGCTGCAGGGCAGTCTGATTCAGCACACTGTGTACTGTGAATGAAGGGAGTGCCAAGTGTGTACAGCCATGGGCAGAAACAGAGTGGCAGATGGAACAGTGGAGTTAAATGACATTTGTGTTTCTTTTCGTTTCCAGGGCAGCTAATCAGTCCAGTCTTAGGGCCCCAGGCGAGAGTTCCAGCAACCCATGGCTAGCTCATGGCTCTAACCCATGGCTAGCTCACGGCTCTCAGACTCACAAGGAGACATTGGTTCTGTGACTTTCTTTTCCTTACTGACTCCTATCCCTTTAGCCAGCATCCGAGTGTCTGCGTATGCCCTTTTAGTTTGTACCTATTCTTGTAAAACATGTTTTACATACATTTTTTTTTTTTTGCCAGAGGCCAAGGTCCCTAATAAAACTATCCTTGTTAGATGGGACATCTGAGTGGCAGTTAGTGCGTTCACATGTTGTACAGCCACCACCTCGTTCTCCTCCCCAGACACTTGGGACTCTGCACACCCGTGCCAGTCAGTTTCTTCCTGTGCCTCCCTCTGCCGGAGCTTGGCAGTCATGGTCCACTTCCTGCTTCGGAGGACTCACCTGTTCTAGATATTTCACATGAGTGGAATCAGGCGTTATGGCACTTTTGATGTGCATGTTTATTTTTTTTTCTCGTTTCAATTCTTAAATTACTTACTTAACTAATTAATTTTATGTGTATGGGTGTTTACCTCTCATATGTCTGTGTACCATATACATGAGGTATGGGCGGCTATGAGCTGCCACGTGGGTGCTGGGAGCCGAACCTGAGCCCTCTGGATGAGCACTCAGTACTCTAACCATTGAGCCATCTCTCCTGTCCTCCTGGTGTGCTTCCTGCTGCATCTTTTTATACACACACACACTTACAAAGTAATTACCATACATACTATATATGTGCATATTTGTATACGTATTTCTTTCAAAATCTTGTACTGTGTATATATGTGTGTTAATGTAAAGATAAAGATTTTATATAGTAGCATGTTTATATTTTACAGGTATTTTGGGTGTGTGTATATGTGTGTTGCACATGCATGTGTAAGTGCCTGGTCCATGTGTGTGAGTGTACATGTGTGCACATGCAGGTGGATGCCTCATGTTGGCACCTGGAATGCCCCCTTCACCCCCCTCCCTCCTTAATTTATTTTGAGGCAAGATCTTTTTCACCAAACCGTCACCAGAGCAGGCTGGTGACAGTTTTGCTAGCCAGCTTGCCCTGGAGATGTCCTGCCTCTCCTTTCTTAACACGGGACTGTGCTCATGTAATGTTAATGTGGATTCTGGGAATTCCAGTGGATTCTGGAAATTCCAGTTTCAATCTTTTTGCTTGTACAGCAACTGTTTTAACTGCTGAGCCTTTACCCCCAGCCTGCACACATGCATTTTAAAGTTAACTTAGTTAAGGAATAATTTAGACAGATAAAATAGTGTGTGTGTGTGTGTGTGTGTGTGTGTGTGTGTGTTCATTGTGTATGGGTACACGTGTGTGTTCATATGTTTGAACAAAGCACATGGAGGACAGAGGAATACCTCTTGTTTCTCAAGTTTTTTGCCATGTGATTTTTTTTTTGTTTTATTATTGTTGGGTTTTTAAGAAAATATCTACTTTTAGTTTTAAAATGTGTGCGTGTGTGCGTGTATGTGTGCATGTGTGTGTGTGTATGCTTGTGCATGTGCATGGATAGCCCATGAGTACAAGTGCATGCAGTGTCCAGAAGAGGGTATTCGATCCCCTAGAGCTGCACTTACAGGCAGGTGTGAGCTCTCTGATATGGGTGCTGGGGACTGAACTCAGATGCTCTGTAAGAGCAGTGTGTGCGCATAACGTTGTCTTCACCTTAAAGACAAACAAGCCTCAACAAACAAGCACGGCTGGCTGGTCAGTGAGCTCCAAGGAGCCTCACATACCACCATACCAGGCTTAAAAACCAAAACTAAATAACACTGTGTCTAGGGGTCGAGCTTGGGCCCTGTGCTTGCACAGCCAGTGCTCAACCCCACTGCCTCCTCAGTTGCACATGTCACTGTTTTCATGGACCTTAGGAGCGGTTGTCTCCCTTGCTATTTGACATGTTTCATAAGTATCTCCCACAACACCACATAGCGGACATTATGCTCTCCCTGGTCTGCAGCTGTGGAAGAGACTCACTAAGGCTGAACGCATGCGCAGGAGATGGCAGAACTTCTCAGTGGCCAGCTCGCGTTTGGCTGTGGGTGGACTGGCTCCGGGGTACTTCTGGCTCCGGGGTGCTTGCTGCCTGGCCTCTTCTCCTGTGGCCTCTTTGTTTGTTGCCTGGGCCATTTCACTGCCTGCTTCTCCGTGAGACACTGTGCTGTTTCCTACGCTAACAATGGTGGTTGCAGCATAGCAGCATAGTCTCTCTTGCATGTCATGATCCACTCTTCAGACCAGTGTCACCCCGCCTTGTATCCTCCCTCTCTCCCTCTCTTTTCCCTCCTTTTTCTTTCTCCTCATGAGTCACATTTGATCAAAGAAATTTCTAAAGTAATATCTCTACGCATTGTAGAAATGTGGCCAAGCGAAGGGAAGATGAAAGTGCATATAATTCATTTACCTGGAGCTAATCTCTTTAAGCAGTTTTAACAGTGTTGGAGTTGGTGGACGGTGGGTATTGTAGGAGAAACAATGGTACAAGAAATGAAGTTTTATAATGGAGAGTTTAAAGTGTAACGTGAATATTTTGGTCTAATTAACAATGGTGAATATTTGCTAAACGCTTAAAATTCAGTGGGGACTGTTTTTAGTGGTTTTCTAGATTATATCTGTAGCCATTTCATAGGAATGTTGTATAGTTATTTACACAGAGTCTTAAAAGTTTTTTTTAAAAGATTTATTTATTTATTACATATATAGTGTTTTGCCTGCATATACACTTGCACACCAGAAGAGGGAACCAGATCTCATGATAGATGGTTGTGAGGCACCATGCGGTTGCTGGGAATTGAACTCAGGACCTCTGGAAGAGCAGATGGTGCTCTTAACTGCTGAGCCATCTCTTCAGCCCCTCAGACAAGAGGCTTAGCATTTTTATGGCTTTGATAAAACACCATGGCCAAAGGCACTTGGAGAGGAAAGGGTTTATTTCACCTTACAATCTCAAGTTACACTCCATCAGGAAGGGAAGCCAGGGCACCAACTCAAGGCCAGGACAGAAGTAGAGACCACAGAGGGCTTGCCTACTGGCTTTACCTTGTTCAGCCTGCTTTCTTTGTTTGTTTGGTTTTTCTTTTTGGTTTTTTTGAGACAGGGTTTCACTTTGTACACCAGGATGGCCTTGAACTCACAGTGATCCACCTGCCTCTGCCTCCCGAGTGCTGGGATTAAAGGTGTGCGCCACCACGCCTGGCCAGCCTGCTTTCTTATAATGTCGAGGACCACCACCCCAGGGCTAGTGCTGTCCACAGTGACCTGGGCCCTCCCACATCAGCCATCAATCAAGAAAATGCCCACAGCCCGGTCTAGTGGGGATACTTTCTTAGTGCGGATTCCCTCTCCCAGGTGACTCAAGCTTTTGTCAAGTTGATATACAACTAACCAGGACAGGTGGTTCTGTGCTCTAGTTCTTACTGTGCATATTTGTTTGTTTGCAGAGCTACCAAATGGAGGACCTTGAACATACTAGTCAAGCATTCTCCCAGCGAGTGAGGTCCACAACCCTTTATACCTTTCCCACTCAGCACTAGGTGCTGAGGGATTCATCTGTTTCCTATGATTATATAGACATTTATTCTTGCCATGGGTTTCTTATTTTCTTCTACCAGTCCTCACACAGCATTATAGGTAACATCCCTATAAATGTCATCCTAACTACGGGGGAGAATCTAGAGAAACTCTTATCCTGGCACAAAAAAGCTATGAAACATGGGGTGTGTATAAACGTAATCTCACTCCTGGCAGAGGCATGTTCTTGTCCAGAATGGTTGTGCTGGAGTCTTTGCACCTATGTTCCATCTTTGTATTGCTTTCCAAGGCATATATACAAATGCCTAGGGAGAAAACTAAGAGCCGTCCGTTCCAGTGACAAGATGGAGGCCCTCTCCAAGCTGACCTGGAGGGGATGATGCTCAGTGGACACTTGCACATCAGTGCTCACAGTAGGATGTGCTAGAAGGACAATGGCTTCCTTTACAACTTGTCTCTTTAGAAGCCCTCCTCTCAAGGCACAGGGATCTCTGCAGGAGAGGAGGAAGAAGGAGTGTAAGAGCCAGAGGTGGTGGATGACTCCAAAATGATAATGTTTTCCAGACGCAGCATGAATGGGCTCACAGAGACTGTGACAGTATGCACGAGCCTGTGCAGGTTCAAACCAGAAAAATCCAGCCCTGCAGATGGGGAGTAAGTGAACACAAACACCACTGCTACCTAACCAGGAAGCCGTTTGCAATTGTTATCTGCCAGAAAAGGGAAAATCGGTTTTCTTCAATCCAGTGTCATTGAGTATATGAATCACAGGGCAGGACCCATTGCAGTACAGAACAGACTCCATGGTGTATGTGTGTGTGTGTGTGTGTGTGTGTGTGTGTGTGTGTGTGTGTGTGTTACATCTATATGTCTAGCTATCAATCATCTACCTAATGTTTTTATGATTTTTTTCGTCTTACTTTGTTTAAATGTATTTGTTTGACTTTTTTCTGTTTGTTTGTTGGACGAGAGGGATGAGGCTATATGAGAGAATAAATGAACAAACGAAGTTGGGAGGGCAGGGAGATGGGGAGAGTCTGGGAGGACTGAGGGGAGAGGCAAACATCAAAGTCTGTTGTGTGAAACAAACAAGCAAACAACAAAACAAGCCTCTGTGCCGGGCACATGACACAGTGGGTAACAGTCCTTGCTGTACAAGTCCTAAGACACGAGTTCGAATACCCAGAACCCACATCAAAGCCAGACGCTGTGGGGCAAGTGTCTGCAATCCCAGTGTGTCTTCCATGGAGAGGTGGGAGGTGGAGACAGGGGAACCCTTGGGAGTTTATGGGCTAGCTAGCCCGGCATATGCAACATGCGGCTGGACATATCAAAAAGATAGTCTATCTCAGACAAGGTAGACGGCTAACATTGGCCTCTGATCTCTGCATGGGAACTATGGTACATGCACACATGCATGTGCACACGCACACGTGCAGGCACAGGCATGTCCTTTTCTGTAAGTTTGCTATGATGAATTCAAAGCTTAATATCCTCCATAGTGCATGGGGCGAGTTCTTTTGAAGCTCCAGGTACTTTGTGGGTGCACACTGCTATCAAAATGGTTACCCCAAGTAAAATAGTTAGAGCCTCGTTGCACATATCTTCCAACTGTGCCCGTCACCTCGAGGTGTCTTACAGAGGTTAAGTGCTCTTCTCTGTGGTGCCAGCTCAGGAGAATTGGCCTAGTAGGGAAGCTCAGGCTGACAGGAGTAGCATGGAGAGCTGGCCCAGTGGAGACTCAAGGGGATCAGGGTTATCTTTTCTTAAATTTTTTCAAAGTAAGCTACTTCTGTCCACCACAGCTTGTGATTTTCTGATTCTAATTCCTCCACTGGGCTCTTCCTTCAGCCTTTCACTTAGGCCAGCCCAATCCTAGGCTTCTCTTTGGGGGTCCTTCTGTGGTGAGAAGATCCCCCTATCTGCTGTCTTCCACTTGCAGTTATCTTAAGGTGTCCATGAGGGGTGTGGGGAACTCTGAGGGGGTGGTGCCTTTCCTCTGTAGTCTTGTACTAGTATACTGGATGGTTAAAAGCTCAACTATTGCTTTTTTTTTTTAATTTAAAAAAATTTAACTTGTTCACTTTACATCCCAATTGTACCCACCTCCCTTATCACCTCCAGATCCCACCCGCCCTGACCCCCTTATGCCCTCTCCCTCCCTCCCCTAGTCCTCAGAAAGGGGAGCCCTCCTCCCCTAACATCTGACCTCAGCCTATCAAGTCTCATCTGTACTACCTGTACCCTCTTCCTCTGTGGCCTGGCAAGGGCATTCATTCCTTAAAACAATTCTCCTGATTTTTTTTTATTGAGCTCTTGGGAAATTAGGTTGGTTTTTTTTCCTGCATTACTTTTTACAAACATTTTTGGTATACTTATTGATTGTGTATAAGACAGAGACTGTGTGTGTGTGAGAGAGGGGGGGTGAGAGAGAAGAGAAGAGAGAGAAAGAGAGAGAAAGAGAGAGAGAGGGAGGGAGAGAGAAACGAGAAAGATAAGGAAGGAGGTAAGGGGAAGAGAGAAAGAAAAGGAGAGAGGCAGGGAGGAGAGAGAGAGAAAGAGAGAGAGAGAGAGGGAGGGAGGGAGAGAGAGAGAGAGAGAGAGAGAGAGAGAGAGAGAGAGAAGATAAGCAGCACATGCACACTGCACACACTGCATGCTGGGGTTGGGGGTTGGGGAAGTGGCATAGTGTGTGCGGGCATCAAGGGAGGACAGCCTAAAGGAATTGGTTGTCTTTACCACATTTTTTCCCATTTTGAATAATGGACTTCATTACATATTCATGTCATTGACCCTTGCTTACAAATTCACCCCTTGCTGCTTTGACCTTCATTTCCTCCTTTCTAGCTCATCTCCTTAGTGTTAGGCAGGACGTCAGTGCTGCATTCTGTGCCTGAGGTGGAGGACGTATTCCCAGGGACAGTTTCAGTGACTTCCTTAGGCAAACACTGCCCTGAATGATTGGCTTACTTCCCAGTGTTTGCCGCGCACAGGCATGAAGGTGCTTCTTGCTTTACAAACTGTGCGGGTCATCAAATCACGTCCAAGCTTCCTTTTTTCACCTCTGAGGAAAATAAAGGTCCAGACTGAACTAAAATGTACTTTTTAAGGGTGCTACTCAGGTCCTTTGTCAATATTGGGTTCGATTGTTTTGGATTCTTCTCTGGAGCCCAGATGAACAGCATCACTAAGTCACTTGAAGTAACCCTTAGGGCCAGGCAGTTGAGTAGGGGTTCTATTTCAGGTCCCATCTTTGTATCACTAAAGTGTTGCTTAGAGGGCACCACAACCTACTGCTGCTGCCCCATGTACGAATGTGTGGTGCAGACAGCAGAGGAGTTTGCCTTTAGGTACCCCAGTGGGTTATTTTCTTTTCCTACACAGAGAGGAGTGTAGGCTTCCTTTGATGAGCTACTTGAAGTCAGAAGACAGGATGTTCACAAGCCTTTGTGAAGTAGGCACATGCCAGCTAAGTGAAAAAAAAAAAAAAAAACCAACTAGAAAGCAGATGTCAACATCAAGTCACATCTTTAAGGCACAAATACTTATCATCAATTGTTACTCGGAAATCTCTGGGTTAAAGGTTAAAGGTGGCTAACAAGGCAAAGCCTCCAGCTTACCTTACTGTTCCCAGGGTTGGTAAACTTTGCGGAAATTCCAAGTGACTCTTGTCCACAGGTGCACTTGTGTGCTATGTGCGTGATGGATGTGTGTTGACTGATAAATACTTATGCTGTTTCCTTTTGACTCATGTGGCTGAAATGAAGCGCAGTCACTCTGATTGTAGTGTAGACTTGTGTGGAGCAGGGAAGTTGAGCAATCTTGCCATGTTTAGCAACACTTTGGGGATGAGATAGGCGGGGTATGACAGATAACAGTCAGGCTTTGCCTTTTTGAATGAATTTAAATTAAAATATATTTACCTTATATTTAGTTATATGACTACTACATAATTGTGGGTTTTGTTTTGTTGCTTGTGTGGTTTTTTTGTTTTCTGATTTTGCCTTAGCATATTGAAGATATAAGATTTTTAAGTTGATGTAGAGGCACCAATATTTTAGTTTGTTCAGTGTGATTGGTAGAATAATGACACTTAATTCCCTCCCGTTTACAACTATACAACGTCTGCTCTGCTCACCCTCAGCACTTTGAATGAGTTTTTTTGCCTTACTCCAGAGAAAGGCTAGTAGACATTACATCACAGGGTCTTTTGTGTAGTTCTTCTTCAGACAGGAAGCCTTCCTTTGCATTCTCACAGAAAACAAAAGGGAGATTAAAGGTTTCCAAGTTCAGATTTCAGATCCATTATTCGAGGTGAGACATTTTGCTTATCTGGTTCATAAACAAATCAGAGTGTGTGCCTCCTTGTGTGTCGCCTGTGCTGTCTATCTGAGGGCTGTTGAAGGTGAGACATACATGTCCTTTCATAGCTGTTTCCTGGGAGAGACAGTACATCCCTTTCCAGGAAGGGTTAGAAAGAAAGGTTGCAAATGACCTTTGAGGTGTGCTTTTGATATTTGCATTATAATCCTGTGGGCTTATGCTTTTGATTTTTCAAGTCTCTGGTGATATTTGTGAAGTTTCAGTTTCCATTTTCTCGGAGGAGTGGCAAGATCACCCTTTACAAGAGCATAGGCAGGTGCACAAGCCCATGACCCCCACACTGATGCCTCAGAGTTCAAGTTCCTTTTGCAGGACGGCTGGGAAGTGAGACCCACCCCCCTCCAAAGACACCACCAGTTTCATTAGTTATTTAGCATAAGAGGAAGGCTTCAAAGTTGAGTACCTAAGGTAACGGTTCATTTCATGGAGAAGTAAATTTCCCCTTCTCAGTATGCTTTTTTTGTGGCCTTTGTTTATTCTACCATCTCTTTAAAAGTAATCTGACTTTTGTGTGGAACTTTTATCTCCTCCGCAAATAACAAGTTAGCATGTCGTCAGTGCATTTGTTTCACACGGGCCTGGAGATGCAAAGGGTGGTAGGCAGAGCCCACCATACAGGGGTTAATGAAAATAACAGGTGAGGTAGGCCTCTTTGGAGTTAGGTGGAGGAAGGTGGACATTAGATGCAGTTGTGGTGTGCCTGGGATGGCCCCGTAAGCCTGCTGTGCTTGCCAGGGTAGGTGGCTTGCAGTGTGGCAGCAAGGGAAAGGACACCTGGGAGATGTCCTTCCTGCAGCAAGCAATTCGGGCTGGTTCCATCTGGTATTTTGGCTTTCTACTGACTCTTTGGACAGGACTAGTGGGGTAGCACTGTGCAGAGGAGTGCCCATATTGCTTACATGCCATTAGCCAGAACCAGTGAGGTGAGCTTGCCTATCACCTGATAGGCCAGAGCTTCTGTGCACAGGAAGGAGGCACTGGCAAGGTCCAGTGATGTCCTCTCCATCCATCTAATTAAGACCTCGGGTCTCGGCCCTCCACCTGGAGCTGGAGATGAGGGTTTGAGAAACACAGGGGAGGGAATGGTTGTAGTGAAGGCATCTCCTTTAAGCAATCGGTTTGCATGACAGGGTCTCTGCATGTACCTTTTTTTCATAACCTGGCCTATGCAGTGCCCTAGAAAACCATTAGAGCTGCAGTGCTGACAGTAAAGTCAGAAAGTTCTGTTTGCTGCTGTTGGTGATTGGCACATAATGTTAACATTGTTAGTCTTCCAAAGCATCTGCACTTGATCATTTTAGGGCAATACAGTCCCCGTAGGTCAGCTGAGTATAAGTGGACTAGTAGGGCTGGCCACAGCTAAGGTGCTGGGTGAGCAGGTCAAATGCTAATTTTTTTATGTCAGAGGATTAGCTAGAGCTTGCTTATATGTCTCTTCATATTAAACATCACCAAATTTTGTAGTCTTTAAAAAAAAATTACTTGTGTGAGACCTAAAGAAGCTAAATAACAAGGAGGACCCTAGGGAGAATGCTTAATTCGCCTTCAGAAGAGCAAATAGAATAGATACCAGAAGCAGTTGAAGAGAATGAGCAGGAAGTGAGCCCACCATAGATGTCTACCCAGCAGGGACCCAAGAAGATGATGAGCTTCACAGCCAAACTTCGGGGTGGAACACAGGGAGTCTTATGGAAGAGTTGTGGGGGGGGGATAGAAGGTCCTGGAGGGGTCAGGAGCTCCACAATGTAACTAATGGAGCCAACAAATCCTGGCTGAGGGGGTGGGGTGTTGCAGAGACTGATGCACCAACCAAGGACCATGCATGGTGAGGACCTAGACCCTTTGCTCAGATGTAGTAGATAGGCAACCCAGTCTCCTTGTGGGTCAAAATATGGGGAGTAGGGACTACACTTGACATAGATTCTGGTGCGCACTTGTGGATCACTTCCCACTAGGGGAGTGGCCTTGCCAGGCCACAGAGGAAGAGGATACAGACAGTCCAGATGAGATTTGATGGGCTGAGGTCAGATGGTTGGGGAGGAGGGCTCCCATTTCTGAGGACTAGGGGATGAGGGAGGGTGGAACCGGGAGGTGACAAGGGATGGGGCTACAGTTGGATGTAAAGTGAACAAATGAAAAAAAAAA
>OU015750.1:41776244-41787612 GCA_907169655.1 Acomys percivali | reverse complement strand
GAGAGAGAGAGAGAGAGAGAGAGAGAGAGAGAGAGAGATACATGAGATACATGTGTGGAAGCCAGAGAAACTCAAGTCACCAGGTTTGCATGGCAAGCATGTTTACTCCCTGCTCCACATCCTTGGCCCATGTCATCTCTTCTAGAATCCTCATTGCTCGTCCTTGAACATATGTATAGTTTTGGGGCTGTCGGTAGCTCATCTACAGAGAAAAGTCCTGCTGGGTCAGAGGCTGAGCCACATTCTGTAATGTTTCCTGTCCTGGTTTTTCTGCTGTTGCCTTTCTCAGCACTCTTCCTCCTGTGAACTCTTCCTCAGGCTCCCCATGCTAAGGTGCGGCCTTTGGGAAGAGACCCAGCTTGGATCCCAGGCCTGTCAGCAGCTGTTGGAGACACTGGGCGGTTCTTTCTTGGAGCCTTTGTTCTCCTGTGTAACGTGTCTTGAGTAGTTATTCTGGCGTTTTTAGTATAGACTGTGTGTTCCTTATCTGCAGTGTGTGGGAGCACAAGTGTTTCAGATTTTGAAATATTTGTATAGCGTCTAAGGTGGAGCAAAGCTAATCTAGAAACCCATTCGGATTAAGTAATTTATTAGTGACTTTTGCCAAATATATGCAAACCACTGCACACAATAGCTGGTATGTTTTAATTGCTATGCAAATGTTAGCTACAATTCATGTCATTGTCTTGACTATTTTCTCACTAATTGTCTCATGAAAAAATTTTGTTGTTGTTGTTTCTTTTTTTTTTTTTTTAATTTTTATGAAACTAGAAACCAAATCTAGGCTTTGCACATGCTGGGCAAATGTTTTACTGCTTCAGTGTCTTCATCTGGAGGTGAATATGAGTGGTAGAGAACCCTGGGTTTGATTTCAGTACAGCAGTTCTTTCCTTTTAAGCTTGCTTTTTTTTTTTTTGGATGGCAAAGCAACAAATGTTCATTTAAAGAAAAACTCAAAATTTATAAATGCATGGAAAATAAAGCCTACCCGTTAGTCCACTTTCAAAGATAACAATAATTAATATTTTGGTGTTTACTTTATTCTCACAAACTTTGTATTATGTTCATAATCTTTTATAGCCGGTTATTTTTATTTAACATATATTTATTTCCCTCTTATGCCTTCAGGGATGGGACACAATGGTGCACCCCTTTAATCCCAGCACTTGGGAGGCAGAGGCAGGTGGATATCTGAGTTTGAGGCCAGAGAAACCCTGCCTCGAAAAGCCAACAAAATAAAACAAACAAACAAAAATTTGCCTTCAACTTTTTTTTAATGAAAATTTGAAATATGTACTAAAATTGAAATAATATAGAGTATTCATATGTCTGTCATCTGTATCCTTTTTCTTCTTGTGATTTCCAGGGAATCAAAGCCACGTCCAAATTCTTAGGCTCAAGGGATCCTCCTTCCTCAGATAGCAGAGTAGCTGGGACTTTAAGTGCAGGCTGCTTGTCCAGCGGCTTTTGGCATCTTGATGATTGGAGAGCAGGGAGCATGGCCTTGCTCAGTAGGAAAGGTGTGGTGTTTCTATCACCGTGCAGTTGGACAGTTGAATCTGACTGTCCTGTAGACTCGGGGTCTACATACCTTGCTTAGAAATGGAGAACTGTTGCTCTATTCTGTAACTTCCCATTTGTTTCTGTTGTGAAGACATCTCCTCCCAGTTTACCCGGGTCCTTTTGTTTGAATGACAGGTTCTTCCCCCTTAGTTTGGTCATAGGCAGGAGGCGGCATGGGGCAGGAGCCTTGGCGGACACGCAGAAAATACCTCTGGCTTACGTCACTCCAATGACTGTTTCTGAAGTTGCCCCAAGGTGCCTACCCGGCAGGGTGAGGCCAGGTGTGGCTGCCTTACTTTGTGTACAGTTCCCAGCAGGGCACCTGTGCTGTGCTCACGGACAAGTGGACTGTATTTGTTAAAGTCCTCAGATCCCTCTGGGCTGCTTCTGCTCCAAGAGCACCTGGTGCTTTTCACAAGCATTTAAGAACATCTGGCCGGCAGGCTTTATGACCTTTTGCTGTGTTTCAAGTGGCAGGAGGCCCCTGGCATAGGGCAGGCCCTGTCCTTTCACTCTTCCAGCGAGTTTAGTCTCAGCATCTCATCAGCGCAATGGTAGGGGCCTCCATCTGCCACTGCTGACACCTCTGGTATGTTCTTTCTCAGGGACCCAGCTTTGGACAAAGCGCTTTCTGGGAGGTGAGGCCCTGCCTTTATATGTAGCTGCTGCTCACAGGGCCAAACACCATTCTTTATCTTTCTGTTAAGTTTTCGTCTTCTTTGTCCTTTTCCTGAGTGCGTTTGGTTCCTGCCCACCTCAAGCAGGTTTTCTATGATCCGGGTCATCCACGTTTTTGGACTTTTTGACTCGGATAAACTAATTTCAGTTCCCAATGACCTAGGGAGCTAGAACCTTGGTACAGGGAGCCAATTAATGTCTGATTACTTCACCACTCCAGTCTTCCTCCCTTCCCTCTTTTAGGGAGAGCCCCTTTAACTCTGAGATCCCTGGAGCTCAGCGCAAAGGGTTTTCCCTCTAGTTTCTGGGACACTAGTCCATTTCAGGAGACACTTTTGGTTGTCACAAGGTGTAGAACAAGGGACCTGCTGCTTGCCTCTAGTGGTAGAAGTGAGATGCCATTAAACATCCTATAACATCCAGTGCAGTACTCTACCGTAAAGAATTATCAACCCCACAGTAGTTATCAGTGCAGTTGATAAACTCACACTATAGGTGGATGTCCCTTTCTGAAGATCATCCTTGCAGTGGCATTATATAATGCACGAACCATGGTCACGCTGTTCCCTCCCAAGAAGGTCATCAGCACGGCCAGCCCAAGGACCCATGCATTACATGCATTATTTGGGATTAGATATGAAAATGTGTGCTCGCCATCTTCTTTGTATAGCCATACTCGCCTAGCTTCCTCCTAGTTGGCGCCTCTTTCCTCTTCTCTCTTGCTGTGTGCTGCAGTTGTTGATACTGGGCCTTGCAGCACTGTCTGTCTAGGCTGTTTCAGATAATCCTTCTTCGCGGACTTCTCAAGTGCGTAGAACGATAAACCTGCAAAGGGACGCGCAGGGTACTTTCTGGTTTCAAATCTCCAGATGGTTCTCCAAGTTTATGTATCATTTCTCTTATGAGCTTCATAACTCTGTCCAGATGGATCATTCCTGCAGTCTGGCCACTTGTGCCTAGGACCAGGGTCCATGGATGAGAGCATCTTTGAGGTGGAACTGGGGACATGGTGGCTGACTGGAGCTGGATGACCACTAGGAGAAGAAAGAGGCAATCACGCAGGAGGAGGACTTTCCCATGTGCCAGAGGGGACCCAGATACAGCTTTTTATTGGGCCACCTACAAAAAATGTGAACTTGGGCCTAGTTATGTCAGGCACAAAATGGGGTTACATTCCTCCCAGGGAGGTGACTGGGGGCGTGATGTGCCTAGATCGTGTCTGTACTTGGTGTTTTATCATGATTTCTATCAAAGGCGGTCATAACGTCGAGTGATGGCATTATTTCTGTCTGTGTTGCACAGAGGTGTCTCTAGGAGGCTCATTAAAAATGTAAGTTGCCCTGCCTCTTATAAGTCAGGAGTGAGAACAAAGAACAGTTTTGTCCTTCTTACAGCATGTCCATTCCTCACCCCAAATCATAAAGTCACCAGCCAGTGGACAAGGCCAGCTTTTCCTCATGTAGGCTGTCTCACCAGACATGGTGATCGGGAAGTTCTGCTGATTTTGAAAAAAAAAAAGGGGGGGGTCTTTCTCAGAAAGCACAGTGGTCCTGGAGCAGGTGGCCCGCATCATGAAGATCGACCAGGAGCCCCAGCTCTCTGGCTCCCCAGTGAAGTGGGGGTTCTCCACCCGTTCAGGAGGCCTTGTCTCTTGCCAGTTATCTGCCTCTCTGAATCCATCGAGAGTAATTTTTCAAAGCTGTTGCTGCGAGCATAAAAACCCAGTTGCTTGTCCGTACCATTAAGGACGACCAGAACTTTCTTATGATCGGCCTTCCTGGAACATTATTTCGATTCAGTATTCTAAGAAGCCTTTTGGGAGTCAAAGCAGGAAACCCAGCTAGACAAAGGTCCTTGTTCACTAGCAGATGGCCTTGTGATTTGGGGGTGAGGAAGGGGCAAGTTGCAGGGAGGTGACATTTGCTTGCAGAGGTCTGAGAGGGCTGTGGGCAAGGTTTCTCTCAGCTCCTGGCCACATTCCTTTCAGACCGCAGTGGACGTGCTTATAGCCCACACACTTGTAAGCCGTTTGTGTGTAGTGTGCCTCATCCTTCACCGATTTATGCCTGCAGAGCCAAGGGTCTAAAATAGTTACAGCTCAAGTATTTTGAGAAGTTTCCTTTTACACTTGTGGCTTAATGGCTACAAGACTGGCTTTTCTGAGTGGACCCTTGATGACCAGAGCTTGCTGACTCTGAAATGGATGTTTGTAATTTCCTGACATAAGGACAAAATAAACAGCCCAGGCTTGCCTATAAATATACACCAGTGCCCCTGTGTTCTAGGACTCTGGGCCTGTGTGTGTTCTCAGAAATTTCTTTTCATGGGATGTGTTCCACCCACATCTTTCTGTTAGGCATGGCGTTTCCCTGCCAGTTAAGTCTTGGCCCCTGCAGTGTGGGCCATGAGTCAAAAATATTTAAAGAGAAAATCTAGGAAAGAATTTCCATCATTCAGTTAAGAAATTAAAAGTCAACTGCGGAATGCAGTTGGAAAATGTAAACCACAGAAAGGGGCCTTTAAATAAAGTTTAACATCTCCTTGAAAACCCTCCTCCCCCAAGACTCTCTTTGAGGTCCCAACTGGTTGAGATTATTGAAATTTAAGCTGTGAACACAAATTTTTGGAGTCTTAGATAAAACGTATCAACTGAAAGGCCGTAGTGTTCTTGGTTGGCCTAGTTCAGCCCTAACATTTAAGATGTCTGTCAAGTAATTCCTAGTTCTCTGACTTAATGAGAGACTGTTCTGCCTGATAGTGTTAGGCCCCTGAGATCTTTGAATTTTATAACAATAAAGTCAATGTAAACTTGTCCAAAAGCCCAAGCGTTTAGTTCAGATGGTAGTGAAACAAGCATCTGTTTAAATGAATAGACTAAACTCACACATCCTTTGAGGATGTCAGTTGTACAGTTGAGAGTGAAGGAAGAGGGTGATGCAGGCTACACGTGTTCAATCAGTTTATCCGGTGCCCATCTCTCAGGCCGATGGCTGATGCAGTCTCTCCTCCACCGACCGTTCCAACTTGGTATATAGTTTGATACATAGCTTTTGGTTCACAGACTCGTTTATTTTCACTGCTGGGGACTGATCCCAAGGCCTCCCCCAGGCTAGCATCTCTCATTGGCTACAGCCACATCCTCCGCATATACACATTTTACATGAAAATGTTAACGCTCATAAGAGAAGCAAAGGTGACTGACTGGAAGCTGGAACATTTATTTTGTGGGTCATTTCTGTAGTGTGGTTCTTGCAGAAGATGGTTGGGGCTGTGATCTTGGTCAGATGATGCTACCATGGAATTTAATATGACATTCAAATACCCCACAAGCCTAGACATTTCCAAGGCTTGCTTGGCAGTTTGGTTATTTCTAGATTTTTGGATGTCCTTTGAGTTCTTTGCTCCATATAAATCTTGCCATAAGATGCAAAACTCTGCATCATCTTAAAATTCAGACACAGGTTCCTGTTTCCTGTTGCACAGGGTGTCATCACCGAACTCCTTAGCATGGCACTGTTCCTCCAGTGGCTTTGAAATAGGATACAGTTTGCCAAGCAGCAGAACACTGTTCGTCTTTCCAGGACAGAGTCCAGGTCCTCCTGTGGTAACACCAGATCTGTGGGTAACTACCGCCTCCTCTTCCAGATGTTTTCCAGGAACAGCTGCACTCTCAGGTTCAAGTGAGCAGAGACGAGCAAGGGGGAGGGAACACGCTGGTGGCCTCTCAGGACTGGGAGAGATTTCACAAGCTGTCTGCTATTGGCCTCCTTTCAGAGCCGAGAGCAGACACCGAAGGTGTAAATTTCACATCTTCTGAGTGGTAGAACCCCTCAAGGCATCAAGAGGTGTAGCCCCGGTCCCTGAAACCAGGGCCTAGTGCTGTGTGTGTTCACTGTTGCCCAGAATCCAGTGTTACAGGGAAGAACCTAGAGCCTCATGGGAAATTAGTGAGCATGTGAGCATGTGATTTGCAGGTGTGCCTCGAGCTGGGAGACCCTGAAGGTCATCTCTCTACCAGTGAAGTTTGACTGTGTGTTTTATATACAGTTCTGAGTTTATAAACTGCATGTTTGTATATCATAAGCCAACTGAGAACTTTCTCTAAGACACTCAGGGAGACCTGTAGACTTCTGCCGGCAGAGTTTATCCATCTGGCGAGTACAATCTGTGATGGAGCTACAGCAATAGAGAACAAGAGGTTCCTTCCCCGTGTGTGTTCTCTCCTCCCATTTTAAAAAGAAGTCCATATTTTCTGGTGTTGGTTCTCCTGACTTCCTGGTGTGCCTCGTGAGTTATGGTAGTCTCCCTGGTGAATAAGCTCTAAGTGAAACTGATTCCTGACTCTCCTGTACTCACTTGGTTTGGCAAATCATTGACAGATGAATTCTTTTACAAGTGAGTTGGTGAATCACCAAATAAGGCAACTGTGCAGAAGCCTTGAAGCTTATTCACTTGGCAGTGTTTGAGCACTTGTGTGCATCAAAGGTGGGTTATCCCCTTTGCAGCATTATGTCATACTGAGATAAAGGAGAATTCAAGGGCCAACGGCAATAGTTTATGGCTTGATAACGTGTTGGAAATGTTGCACCACAGTGCATGTAATCATAGACACACATTACAGATGTGGAAAGTATGACCTAACTAAATGACACCACCAGCAAAGTACAAACTCATAACTGTGAGTACGCATCTGAGTCTAGTCTCTCTCTCTCTCTCTCTCTCTCTCTCTCTCTCTCTCTCTCTCTCTCTCTCTCTCTGTGTGTGTGTGTGTGTGTGTGTGTGTGTGTCTGTGTGTGTATAAGTATAGGGACATAAAATTCCACCATGATGGGTTTTGGTTAATGGGGATTTTAAAAGAAAATGCCTTTTTGCTTAATACAGTTTCATTTTAGTAAAGGAGTGACGGAAAGAAAGAGCCTCCACCCACTAGGTATTTTTTTTTTAAGCCTCAGGAAACATTTGATTGAAAAAATACCTGTAAATGCAAAACACTTCCAATCCATCTTTTGGTTTTCTGAAAGTTTCTTAGGAGGAAGTCAGCGCCCCTGTCCAGGCACCTGTAAAAAAGATGGGACAGTTCTCTTTGAAGTAACTGTTTTATGTGTGGGAATTAACCCTCCTCTTCGACTCCTCCTAACTCCGTACTTGGGAGATAGCGGTAGTCTGGTCTCCAGACTCTTTCCTATAGCCCGTAGTTTTCTTCATATGTGATATTGGAGAGTCGATCAAACAATATGTGGTGGCCAGTCATTTAAACCTGTCACCTGGAGCAGGCTGGCCATATCTTGACTGGGCCAGAGTTTGGGGGACGATGGGGAGAAGAACAGATGTTTGTGCATCTGCATTGCACAGGTAGCCCACAGAAGCAGTGGTTACTGGATTTGTTTTCATCCGCGGATGCTTTCTTTCTACACTTAACTTCCAGTCCACTGTGAGCAAGTGCTGTGGCTCTCATTCCAGATGCGTGCCCAGCCCAGCAACTTCCTCCCTCCACTTGGCTGCTTGTACTCGTGCCTTCCCCAACTTGGCTTGCACATGTTAATTCATCTGGCGCCATCAGACTGTGCCATGGACCACCCTCACCTCCACACAGGACCCCAGTGTAGCCGTCGTAAAAATCCAAACCAGATCTTATAGTTCTCTTCATACGCTGTTCCAAAGCATTCTTCTTTATCTATATGACTCTGCGTGTGTTGTGTCTTACGTACCTGCCTGACCATCTTTTTCCACTCTTTCTTTTAGTCAGCAAGCTCTATACCATCTGTGTTTCTGCCCCTAGAATTTCCCAAACTCTTGTTTGCCACAGACCAAGGCACTAGGATGTGTTGTTCATGCTTCCTGCTCCTTTTGGGATACTCTCTCTGTATATTTTTGCTTTGTGTCTCCTTGTTCCCTCCAGTTGCCATTTCAAGGTAGGGTACCTGAGCATCATAACTGATTTAATGTTAACTGCAATTTAAAGCCTGTCATCACACTTACCGCAGTCTAAAATTAATCTTGTTCACTTTTTTTTTCCTTGAAATCCACATCACCTCCCACATTAAAATGTAAACTCTAGGAGGACAGAAAATTTATTCTATGCCCTCTTTCCAGCAGCTCAGACAGTGCTCGGTGCATACTGGGCACCCCCCAAAATTTATCGACTAAATAAACAGACACATATTCTGTGTAGCTTTTGTATGAGATATAAATTAAAGTTCTTTCCAACTCCAAGGTAATAGTTATTCTGTGTGTGGTTAAACCATTATTGTGATTATTATACACAGTCCGTAGGTGCCATGCCTTTGATCACGTGCCTGCTCCTGCCCTTTTAATGAGGGAGGATTTGTTAGAGTTGTTCATTTGTTTATATTGATCCTTCATGTCTTCACTGGGACTGGATGCGCTGAAGCGCACTGTGTTGTGCCACATAACAAAGTGAGACTAATTAGAGCATTTGGATACCCACTCTGTATCTTGGGCTTTTCTAGGATTTGGGTCCATGTACTATGCTAGTAGTTCCCGGTCCCACATACAGAACTCAGAGCATGGCCAGCACTCTGCTGGGGTTGTCTCTCTCATGGTGAATCTCAGGGGTGAATCTACTTCTTTTCAAGTAGAATAAATGAAACGCAAAGGAAATACAGAAGCTTATCTTTTAAAAGATCGGTTTAACACGTCCTTATCGATCTAAATCAACAAAGCTATTAAACACAGTAGTAAATGTGTGACTCCCTGGTCAACGAAGCACAGTTCACTCTAGTGTCTCTCAGTAGAGCATGGAGGAAGCCTGCTTCCAGCTTAGGGATATGCCACACATTTCAGTTGCTGGATCTCCTACTCTTAATAATGCAGCTTCCGTGTAGAAGGTTGGGGAGATGGATCAGCCTACAGACTCCTTGCCATCCAATCATGAGGCCATGAGTTCAGATCCCCAGAACCCACATAAGCAGCTGGACATGGGTGCTGGAGAGATGGCGCAGTACGTAAGAGCGCTAGCTGCTGTGCAGAGTTCTGAGTTTGGTTCCCAGCACCTGCGTGGTGACTCACAAATGTACCACTGCTGCTGATCTCTTCTGCCCTCTGTGGTACCACAGAGGTGGTACACACATGGTACCCATACATACGTACAGGCACATTCACTCTCATAAAAATAAATAAATAAATCTTTTTTTTTTAAGCCATAATCGCTGGGAGGCAGAGACAAGAAGAACCAAGGGTCTCTCTTACCTATCAGTGAGCCCCAGGTTCGGTGACAGACACTATCCCTAAAACAGAGCTGTTCTCTGGTTCTACATGCACGTAAACAGTGCACCCACAACCACATAAACACAAACACACATGTACATACATACGCACATGTCCAGAAAGTAATTTCAATAAACATATTGGTAATGGCATATTGTATAATCCTAAGTAACGTGCATATGTTGAATTTAAGCTGTATTGTTATCATAAAGTTTGTTTGAGGCATGTGTTACTGAGTGCTTAATATGTGCTGGAGAAGTCCTTATCAACCTAAATCAACAAAACTACTACAAATTGTAGCAAATGAATGACTGCCCAGTTATTGAAACACATTGCGTTCCAGCAGTGATCTGGACGTTCTACGGAATTTACTGTGGAGCCTTAGCTCCTCATTCTGTTTGAAGTCCCATGCTTTCTAGATGAATAAAATAAATGCTGTAATATAACACCATGACCAAGGCAACTTGGAGAAGGATGGTTCTAGAAGGAAAAGAGCCGTCGGGAGTGGGAAGCATACATCGCAACAAGCACACTAGAGCAGGATACTGCGGGTTTCTATCTTGGACCACAAGCAGGAAGCAGAGAGAACACACCGGGAACGGTGCATGCCTTTGAAGCTTTAAGCCTACCCTCTGTGACAGACCCCCTCCAGCACGGCCACACCCCCCAAGTCTCCGAGACCGCGCTATCCACCGAGTGAGTGTTTAAATGACCACAAGGGACATTTCTCATCCAAACTGTCAAAGAAGCCGAAGTTAACTGCTGGAAAAAAATTATTGCACTTGATCTACTGAGACAGGAAGTAGGTTTGTTCTTACCTTTCATCTAGCTTATTTCTCAAAATGCAACTGAAAATCAAGTATTGAATGTATGTAGGATAGTGCAGAGTGGGAGTTGAATTGTCAGTTTTATAAAGCTAAATGCTCATGAAATCCTTAAATATGGTTTCTCATAGTGCATAGTGGTTTCTGCATTCTTTTTTTAAAGTTTATTATTTATACAGTGGTCTACGTGTACATCTGCAGGCGAGAAGAGGGCATCAGATCACATTATAGATGGTTGTGAGCCACTATGTGGTTGCTGGGAATTGAACTCAGGACTTTTGGAAGAGCAGTCAGTGCTCTTAACCTCTGAGCCATCTCTCCAGCCCCGGTGTCTGCATTCTCAAAAGCAGGAGAATGCCATGGCTTCCCCTTTGCTACTAAGGCATCCGCCCCCTCCGCAGTGGTAGCCTTTCCGCAATGGCTGGACATACAAGGCAGGAGGTTGGCCAATAAGTCCTTCTCTGGTTTCTTTGCTTTCTTGTAAGGAGGCGTGAGTGCCTGCAACCTTTGTACTTATATAAAACTTGTGGCCCATGGACCAACAGTATCCTGTCACTTAGGATGACAGAAAGGCACAGCACACAACAGATCCCCCAGACGAAGTTCTGCACACCTTCACAGAAAGGTAGCCAGGCGACTCTTACAACCGCCTAACTTTCTGCACACTCTTCACACTTTGGGCCCTGACCCAGGACTGCAGGGAGAAGCAGCCTTCTGGTCTCTCATGAGTATGAGTCTCCCTCTAAGGCGATTGTGAGACCCATTAGGATCCATTAGGTTCCTGAGGTTGGGATTAGTGGACACAGGGATTCCCAGCATGCACCTGAGGTCGGGATGAGTGGACCAGGGATTCCCAGCATGCTGCTGCCTCATCTAGGACATATCTGTTGTTCTGGGCTCTTCTGTAGGGATTTCCTCTCCGTTCTTCCTGTTCAGCGTGTTCTCCCAGGCCTCCAGTCTTGTCAGGACATTGCTGCCCACTGTGGTATAATTTGTACCTTCGTCCCTTATGGCTCCTGTGCTCTACTGTGATCTCAGACTAGTTACCTGATTTCCTGCTCTGTGGTTGTAACTCT
>OU015750.1:41762064-41772670 GCA_907169655.1 Acomys percivali | reverse complement strand
TGAATGAGAAAGGCCCCATAGGCTCACACGTTCAAATGCTTGGTCTCCAATTAGTGGAACTGCTTGGGAAGGATTGGGAGGTGTGGCTTTGTTGGAGTAGGTGTGGCCTTGCTGGAGAAGGTGTGTTACTGGGGTGGTCTTTGTGGTTTCAAACATGTATGCCAGCCCAAGTGTCTCTCTGTGATCAGGATGTAAAGCTCTCATCTACTGCTCCCTGCCATGGTTATCAGTTTCCTGCCATGGTGGTCATGGATTAATCCTTTAAAATTGAGAGCAACCCCTGCCCTCCACTGCCCCAAATATAGGCTTTCTTTTTTAAGAGTTGCCTTGGTCACGTGTCTCGTCACAGGAATAGAGCAGTGACTAAGACACTCGTCTAACCTCACTTTGAAAGATCTTGTTAACCTTTAGCCATGGAAACGCCAGTGATTTACCAAAGGCCTGTCAGGTAATTCTCCCCTCTGGTTATTGACTTAATTCAGTAAGAACCTGTAATTACCATGACATTCGCCACAGGTGTCAGCAGAAGGGGGGCTTAGAATAGACATCGATTGGCTTTGTGTCAGTGTGCTGGGGTTGCTATAACAAAACATTATAGACCAAGTGGCCTGATCAACAGGCTAAAATTTCCTTCTGTAGTTCAGGAGGATAGGCAGTTGCAGCTCAAGGTGAAGCCAACCTGATTTCTGTGAGTCTGTCTTTCTAGTCTGCAGGCCCAGTTCCTTTTCTCTGGTTGGAGAGAGAGAGAAGGGGGGGGGGGGGGGGAAAAAGTAAATTTTTCCTTGTCAATTACAGCAACCCAAATTGTCGCACCCCCAATGAGCCTTTGATTTCTGTACCCCCAAGAAGCCCATTCTCTAAATTCACTGCAGATTGGAGCTTTTACCATATGTATTTTTAGTCTGTAGCCACTGTAGCTACCTAGTCCTGACTTTATTTTGCAGAGGCCATGCTCTTGTAGGAGGATTTATCCTCCTTGTATCGGGAGCAGTTACTTTTTGGACTTCTGCCTGACACACAGTAGGGCTTTAGTTACTACTCAGTTTTGCTGATGAGTTATTATCAGTGAGGATCTTCAGTTGTCTTTTCGTGCCTGAAGTTTTCTTGTGGCTGTTAAGCCTGCTCTTTGAAATTGTGTAGCCAAGAAGTGGTATTTCAAGGGGTTGTCACTGCATTAGGCTCTGTGAACACTGGCTTATGTTATGGATGTACCTCTGAGGTGTGTGCTGAGGGCTGAGTGGGGAGGAGGGTAGCGGAAGTTACAGAATACCCACACTAAGATCGCTGCTAGTGCTAAAGATGGAATTTATATCTCAGTCTCTGATTTTCACAACAGAAAAGGAAAGCATGATGCTATGTGTCTTTTCATTCTCCTAACTTATTTAGGAAGGAGACATTTTTATACTGGCACTACACACAAGGAGGAGTTTGCTGCATGGGTTATAGAATTAAGAACTTTGACCATACTGTTTAGGCATTGCTGGCAAGGCTGTCATAATCACCTTTCTTTCTTCCTTCTTTCCTTCCTTCCTTCCTTCCTTCCTTCCTTCCTTCCTTCCTTTTCTTTTTAAATAAAAGATACACCGATGGCTGCTAGTTTCTTATAGTCTTATTGAAACCCAAAGTTATGACACTAAATTACATATCCAGGAAGTATTCCTTTGGGTAGCTCAAAGTGTCAAATGCAGCTATGCAGTTTTCTGGTGATTAATCTCAACCCAAACAACAGTACCAATGAGGAAATGGGAGCACGTGCCCATCCAAAGACAGACCTAAACCTTAGTAATGAATTAAAGGAAACTGCCTCTGGCTTCAATTGCTGTAATTTCTATCTAAATCTTAGAAGCTTTCCTTTGCCTGGAATGACCAAGAAACGAATTTAGAGATTGACTTAAAACAGCTAGAAACGATGGGAATACATTAAGTTCCCTCGTTGGGGCCATGGACCATCACCCCACAGAAGATTTTAATTCACTTTGGATGGCAGTCCGCAGGGCAGAGAGAAGTGGTTGAGCCTCCCTAGGCCCAAGGATGATGGTTCTTAGCAATACACCATCACATGCCAGTGAGCTTAACTCAACAGGAAGGAAAGGCCCCCTTAGCCCTTCTCTTGCTCCTGCTTACTTCCCATTGGCTACTCCTGTCTATTTCCTGGATAGCTAAGGCTGCATTTTCAGGCCTCCTTTTACTCTGCTCAGCAAAGTATGTAAAGATCCTTAAGGCAAAACTCTCTTCTTAGTTCTAAATGGCCCTTTGAGAAACTGTTAGGCCACCTCTTCCTTTCTCATCAACGCATGGGTTTCCTTCTGGCCCCAGGACACTCCCCTCTCTACAGCAGGCTCCTGAAGCTTGGTCAGGACTCACAGCAGAGCATCTTTGGACCAACCAACGCTGCACAAAGCCATTCTTACCCCTCTTGGCAAGTTACATTTTAAGCTTCCCTTCAGAAGGAAAGCCTCCACCCACCTAAGAACTGAATTCATGACCCACTGGTGTGGGTCCCGGCTGGCAATCTGGAACAAAACAGACAGACAGACGCTAACCGGCATGCCATGTCCTGGACTCCTAGCCCATGCTTTTCAGTTATTGCCGGAGGTGAAAACAGTCCCTTATCAGCTCCTCTCTGCAAGGGGGTAGACTTGGTCTTCAGGATGCCCTCTCCTTTCATCTTGCCTCTTGATGCCTTTTGTGGTTCAAGGCTGTCTCTGGGTTCAGACCGGAAGCTCGTAGTGTTGAGTGGACGATTATGTATCTCCTTCCTTGCTACGGCAGTGGGCTTCTGCCACGTGGCTTCCTAGTTACCTTCTAGAGATAGAAACCGTCACTGTTTAGTGGACCGTAGTCTAATCAGCAAGACTCTCATTGTGAAGCAGGGGCCTTCCCACTTCTCCCGCTTTGGAGAATTCTTACTTGGGACCACAACCGTAAATGCGTCACTGGGAGTCTGAGGCTGCAAGTCGGGAGGGAGCCTGATGCGAACAACGCATCTGTCCAGTCCTTTCTGGGAACTGGCCGCCGGCCTTTGCTTCTTCAGCTGTTCTCATTTGAAAATACCCAGGACTCTGTATTAAGGGCAGAAGAGAGGGACGGGCACACGGTTAAGTAGAGTGATATGGCACACTGCCAGCAGCGGGTTAAAATGTGTGTTGATTTCTCTGCTGTGTCCCTGGCTGCTGTGAAGCAGCTATTTAGCACCTCCTCTGTGGCTCTCTTCCCTCACGGTCTCTTGTTCTGGAGGTTGGGGAATACATTTTGCTATCAGCAGGACTCTCTGTAGTGTTTGACCTGATATCCGGAACGCTTAGGGCCAGTGAGGCCAACCTGGTGGGCCTAAGGTTCTTGGAGGGCCCTGTCCCACACCAGCACTGTTTCCGCAAGCCCCAAAGGGAGACTTGCTTGCCCCTTTTCTCCAGGGTGGTTCTCTTTAGTTGAGCCATTTAGCATTGAAGAAATATTTTCCTGGCAAGGCTGAAGCAAGTGAGGAAGGGCAGGCCATGCTCTGGCTTGTGGGAAACAGGCATACAGAACAGATGTGGGCGTCTGGCACACTGACTCAGATCCCAGCCCAGGTACTCACTTATTAGCTACGTGACCTTGGGAAACTTTGCCAGGTTCCCATTTTCTCACATATAAAATGAGGCTGATAATAAAAATTTATACGCTTTAACGGGAATTTTATGGCTATATTACTACTGTGCTGTGGGTGGTCAGCACATGGGGTTCACACAGGTTGGGCTTCTGTGTGTTGGAGCCTTGAAGGTAGAGGACTGATTGAGAGCATTAGGCCGATCTTCCAAGTCCCCTAGGTCGCAGGCCCCAGCTGATGGGTGTGTGTATGTGTGTGTGTGTGTGTGTGTGTGTGTGTGTGTGTGTGTGTGTGTGTGTGTAAAGGTTACTAGGTCCGCAGGCTGATGGGGGAGGGGAGTGCATACCACCTTTCCTAAATTAGCACTTCTAGGTGAAGGTTAAGAAGTCACATCTGTCCCCTTTTGTACAGTTCACGTTTAGGCTGTGTTTCCTTTTAAGGGTATCTAGGGGTGGGAGAAAATTTATGTGATTGGAATGCCATTGTTGGGAATTATCTGCAGAATTAAGACGCCTTGCTCTGGGGATCTTTTGCCTAGCGGGATATAAATCTGATTAGAAGCTCTTGTGGCCGTGCCACAAATCATCCCCACTCTACGTTCCGTTCATATAAAATGAGGATAAGCAGCCCAGCTTTGTCTTTTAGGGGCTGAAGCGCATTAGCTAATGACCAAGAGACCCTAAGCATATAAAGTCTCTGCGAATGCCTAGAGCTTTTGTTATTACACATTCTTTTACTTGGCGTCCTTAAGAGCTTGTTTCAAACAAGAGAATCCTAGGGCGGTTTTCTGCTTTTCAAATTGTAGAGCAAGAGCCGTGTCCTCAGGGATGTTCAGGATGTTAAGTCTCAGGATCTCATGGAAGTCTGGAAAGAGGCCAGGCAGGACTGACTGGCTTTGGCTGCACTGAAGTGGAGGAAGAGCCCGAGATACAAATGTAGTTGAAGTTAAGTCTCTCGACAGAGGGGTCACAACCACCCCAAGCACAGTAGTACTCACATTGTTTCTCCATATGGCCTCAGAGAAACATCTGGAAACATCCAAAGTTCCCCCCCTTTCTCCTCTAGATAGTCATTTTAGGACTTAAGGGACTCTTTGAATATGTCACTGGTAACATTTTGAATACCTTCAGTCAAAGACATAAAATACAGATATTTAAGAATGGGCGTGGTGTCCCCTGGATGGGGAGGCCTGGGAGGCACCGAGAGCAAGGATAGCAGGCTACCAAGAAGAGACTTGATACCCTATGAGCATATACAGGGGGAGGAGGCCCCCCTCAGTCACAGTCATAGAGGAAGGGAGTAGGGGGAAAGCGGGAGGGAGGGAAGAATGGGAGGATACAAGGGATGGGATAACTATTGAGATGTAATATAATGAATTAATTAAAAAAATAAAAGTATATAAAAAAAGAATGGGTGTGGTGACATATGCCTTTAATCCCAGCACTCGGGAGGCAGAGTCAGGCAGATCTCTGTGAGTTTGAGGCCAGCCTGGTCTACTAAGTGAGTCCATGATAACCAAGGCTACACAGAGAAACCCTGTCTTGGAAAAAAAAAAAAGAAAAGAAAAGAAAAGAAAGAAAGAGGTGGGTAAGAGCAGTTGAGCGGTTGAGCAGTGCCTCACAGCTGATGTTTTTCTCTTGTTTCAGGCAGTGGAGCGACTGCTGTGGTTCAGGCAGCCCTATGCAAACCCAGACAAGAACGCGTAGCCATAAAGCGGATCAACCTGGAAAAATGCCAGACGAGTATGGACGAACTACTAGTGAGTATAAGGGAAGGGAAAGTGTTGGTGGGTAGTGTTTCTTGGGAGTCAGCCACGCCCCTTTGTCCTTCCCTTAGTATTCTGTACCTCAGGATTAAATGGCTGTCCAGCCCCCACAGGGAGTGTCTCAGTATGATACTCCAAAGGAGTAATTTCCTTGCTCGGATCTGAGGTCACGTGACTTCTGACCCCCAGAGTTAGATGCCTGGCTTCTTCTGACCCTTGTCTGTGAGTTCATGACACGGCCATGGATTCTTCCAAAAGTATAAGTTACAAGACCACATACATGTTTAGGGTTTGTTTGTAATGTACAATAGGCTGCATTTGGCTGTTGACACAAGTTTGTTACTCTGACGTAGTTATCTTGTATTTCTCATTTGAAACGAAGCACTTACATAAACAATTGGAGTTTGTTTATAAATCTGGCTGTGGCAGCATTGGTTGGTTGGTTGAAGGAACATTTGCTTTGGGTTTAACTGACTCATTATTAAATGAACAGCTTAGCAAATGGTTATTAGCTACCTAGCAAACTGTGAAGGGTTTTAGAGTTTAATCTCATAAACATAGTTGTCGTTGTGCCTGCCAGTTTTTTTTTAACCTTTTGGCCATTTATTTCAAAGATAAAAGAAAACTGCACTGGAGGAGTTAACTGATTGGTTAGCCCAACACTAATCCCAGCACAAATATTAGTCCAGTAGCACCATATGAGCTACAAAGTATAACGACAGTTGGCTCCACATAACGAATCCTTTTGTTTTATCCTACGTGGGGAATGGAATGCCAGTAACAAGAGCTTTTTGTCTCTACTCAGAATATAGCTTTTATTTCAGGCTTAATTACAGTACACTATAGTATAAATTAAGTTCAAGGATAAAGCTGTACTTTTCCAGATCCGTTGGGCCTTACATTTGAAATGAGGTTACACAATGCGCAGATCTCGCCGGGACTGAAGCAGTGGCTTGCCAGCCAATGCCTAGATTAGCATGAGGGCCTCTGCAATTAAATGTTAATTTAAAAAAATCATTCATTTATGTTTTTTTTTCCCCTCTCAAAATTTCAGCTGTCCATTGCTTGCACGGGCATTGCTAACTGCATAGGACTTATCTGTTCATGGCCTTGTAGTGAGTAGTACAATTGTGTCTTTGTCATTTACCAGTCCTCAGTCCTCAAGGTCACCTTCCCTGAATGGAAAAAGCATTGATTCAACTGTGGGGAGCATTGGGTCCTCCTTCAGCCACTAACTTGTTTTTTTAAGTTCAGTGGCATTGCCTGATAGCTTTGGGTCATTTTAAGAGAGAGCCAAAGGGGAGGATCCTGGAGGTCTTTCGGCAGTCTTCAAATTCTGTGGCCGTGCATTGCGGGTGCATAGCTTTTTTATATTTTATTTTATTTTATTTTATTTTATTTTATTTTATTTTATTTTATTTTATTTTATTCCTAATGTGGATCGTACGTTAACATTTATGCCTTGTGTGAAATGTCTCTTAAGAGCTTGCCCATGATGACATTTCACTGTGGTGCTGTTCTGTTGGAGCCCCAGGCACCTTTTGCCTACCAGCCGAATATTGATTGAGTGTGTACAGCATAGAGCGCCCTTGTGCTGGCCGTCTTGGAAGCAGCTTTCCAGATGCGCTGATGCGGTGGCCTGGTCTCTGTTAAGCTCTTAGTTGTCCAGGGCCAGTAGGTAGCTTTTTAATCACAGTTGGCAAACAGTCATGATGGCCCAGTTAGGGCAGAGACATCCTCACCCCTTTTAGTGCCTGGTTATATTTAGAGGTGATAGAAGGAATGGCTCTGGTGCTTCAGGAGATACTACTGTTCCTTACTTCGTTGCAAACAAAAATAACTAAGAATTCAGAGTCTAGCCTGCCGAAGGTCGCCAGGCCTTTGTGGTACGGATGACTGACAGGGTGGCTTTGTGTGGAGTCCAGTTGCTGCGCCCTTTCGACCTCTTGTCCTGCTGTTGCTTGCACTTTTATTATTCCTATGGTTTTAGATTTTGGCAGTGTTTGGACATCCGGTATCCTAATAATCCTTTAATTGTGTGTGTGTCTGTGTGTGTGTGTCTGTGTGTGTGTGTCTGTGTGTGTGTGTGCGCGCGTGTGTTATCTCCAAGTTGGGGCACTGCAGTGTCTCACAGAGGGTGGCCCATGTTAACTGGAAACCATTGTTCTTAGAAGAAACAATGGCCACTGGGGTCTTGTGAAAGCATTATGTCATAGAAATCACAATTATCAACTATTTACCAGTTCTTGGAACGGCTGCCTCCCCCAAGGGATCTCTTACCCCCTGACCCTTACTCCCTGCTCCGTTCCCAATCCTCAGTTCCCTCCCTGGGTTTATGGTCCTTGTTCCATGATATGGGGACTCTACATGCAGAGCCAGGCATGATGGTGACACACAGCAGTTCTGGACTGTTGGCCGCACATACTCACAGTACCTTTCCTGTGGTCATGGCCTTGAGTCCAGGTTTCGTTGAAGAAGACAAGTTGCTAAAACTGTTAATCACCGTGCCATCTTGTTGAAGAATAAAGGGAGGAAAACAAATATCAGATGAACTCATTGTTACTGAATAATTGCTGATTTAAACTTACCTGATGAAATGAGTTCTGCTATCATTCTTCAAGGTTAACCTGGAGGAAGATATAAAAATTCATTTATCTGTTGATTTGATAGATACTTAACCATCATTTCTATAGCAATCTTAGTCTATGAGAGGGTTAAGTTGCAGGAGTGTGTATTGAATTTCAAGGCTGGTTGTTCATGCAAAACCTTGTTTGATGTACTTTAATAGTAATTAGAAAAGAGGTTCCGAAGTGAATGGTTTCATTCAAACATTCAAATATTGACTGACATTTAAGTATGTTAAACTCATGCTCTCTCTGTAGTCTTTTGCATTTTTCTTGTCTGTTTGGGAGTTTGCCAGTCAGGAAGAAATGACTATGGTGGGTAAGGTATATTGCTGGTCTCCTTTCTGTCTTTCTGCCTTCAGCGTGTGCTCTGGTCATTTCTAGGATTTGTTCATCCCACACTTAGTGTCAGCCCACATTCATCCCCCGGTGGCATTGGCATAAATGGAAGGTAGCTTATCACCCCTGGAAGATATTTTTTGGTTGCTAAGCAGGGCTCGCTAACTTTACATTTCCCAAGTGCTTTAGATGCTAGAAGGTTCCTGTCCCTTGGGGAACCCTGGACTAGCAAATGGGTGTCTTCATTTTGGAAGGAGGTGGTGAGATTTTTTGAGCAGCAGTTGTCTGTCTTTTCCCTCTGTTGGTTGGGACCTGCTCTCCAATGGAGTTTAAGACTTGCTGAATGACCCCTTGTCATGCAGACTGGTGAGCTCCTTTTGGAGAGAATGTTGAGCCTCTGGAAAGTTCTTGCTGCCTTGGCTTTTCAGTCAGCTTCAAAGGTAGGAACGCTATCCCAGGGCACTTAGAAAAAAAAAAGGCATCTGACTTTTCATCAGATGATAAACTAAGTTCCATAAACATACCATTCATTTACCTTATAACTCAACTTTTTTCCAGGATGTTGTCATTTATTTTATCCAGAGGCTACTGAGTATTTTGACTCATCAGCTAATCTGGCCACTTTTTTTTTTTTTGACAAGATCTCATCATACAGTCATTATTTCCCTTAAACTTTAAACTTTATTTCTCCTGCCTCAGCCTCCCACGTGCTGGGATTACAGATGTATGGCACCATGCCCAGCATCTCCTTGAGTCCTAGGCATTAACCAAATGCCTGTTATCTTTTGTCCGACCAGCGATTCTGTGTTTTCAGCCCATCTTTGGTTCTATTTTGGAGACTCAACTTCATCTCCTCCGTGCTATTGAATATGAAGTTTAGTTAGTTAGACTGTAAATTGTAGGTGAAACCCTTCCTCAGGAGCTAAAGTACTTGTTTCTTTAAGAAAGCAAGGCAAGGGGGCAAGGAGAGAAGAGAAAAGAAAAAAACAAAGGAAAGAATAGCTCAGGGATTACATTATGAAATTAGGTAATGATTTCAGTTTGTGATGGATGACAGATGTGAACAAAGTCATTTCAGAGGAAGTAATGACAATACAGTGGCAGCTGAGCACTGTGGGAGAGGGGAAAAGAGGTCCCAGAGCCAGAGGACTTGCCTGCATCCTGCTTAACCCAGCGCTGCTGCCTGGCGTGGAGAGAACACACTTTCACACTGGGGCCTCAGTCTCTTTCATTCAAAGAGAATCATACTGGATGGCAAAAACTCACCCTCCCGAGAACTCTAGGATTCTGGTTGTTTAAGGCTTAGCTCTCTAAAAGCATACTCTTTCAAGATTCACTTAAAACAAAAATACAAATTACTAGCACGTTGTGCTTTACATTGAATGTAGCATTGTGCTGTGGCAATGAAAATCGCTTGTGAAGTCCCGGATTGGGGCTCCCAGTGTGCCCTCCTCTTCCCTGTGAATAGGATGAAAATCTTTCTGTCTCTAAGTCACTCCAGTTGTCAGAGTTCTGTTTTTTGCCCTTCTCTTTCTCCATCATCCTTGTTAAAGCAATTTGCTCTGTCTCAGACAAGATTCATCGATAAAGCAAGACTTTTTTTTTCCTCCTCAGCAAAATGACACTGCTTTCTGCTGCTAGGCAATTATTTTTTCCTTTCTTTTCATCTTTGGTTTCCCCTCCGCTTCAACCCTCTTTTCTTCCCTCCCCCTCTTTAGAAGCATAAATTCGCTTTGATTTGTAGAGTGTTTTGGAGGAACAAAAACTTTGGATGATTCCGTGGTTTAATGATCATTTTGAGAGAAATAGTTAACCTCTAACCATAATTGGACGCAGGTTTTCCCATCTCTTTACTGCAGGGACAGTATGAGCAGAGGCCTCCACTTTACTGGAGGCTAAAAGAAAACAAACAAGTGACACCCCTAACCCCCCCCCATAAGCCAAGCCTTGTCTGTGCTGTATTAGCAAAGCTGATCCCTTTTCAAGTCATGCTTACTGTTTACTGTGGGAAGATTATTCTGCTTAGAAAGCTTCCAGCTTTGCAAGTTGGCCCCAAAACAGTAGTTTCTGCATGTATTCTCTCTACTTCGTGTATGAAACCAGTTTTTAATTCTGTTTGACCATACTAATTTTCTAATTAGTAAATTATCCATTCACAGTCCAGCTTGTTCTTCATCAGCTGTGGGACAGATTGGATTTGGATGTTCATTGTAGGCCTTAACACTACACCTTAAGTAATGAAACCCTAGCCCACTGCACTGCATGCAGCCCCGTCCTTAACACTACACCTTC
>OU015750.1:41702529-41757125 GCA_907169655.1 Acomys percivali | reverse complement strand
CTTTCTTTCTTTCTTTCTTTCTTTCTTTCTTTCTTTCTTTCTTTCTTCTTCTTTTCTTCTTCATGCTGATGATCATAACTGCACTGTGTTGAGCTAAACCCCAGGTCAAAGGAAAGCTGTTATTTTGAAAAGAATATTTGATTCAGCAAATATTTGTAGTTTTCAAATTTTTACTGTTTTAGACTTTGCTGGTAGGCTTTAGACTTTGCTAGTAGGCAACTAACCCAGGTGCTAACATATAAATGAAGAAGCAGACAGGCCTGTAGAGGCCCTCGTTTCTTCTGTAAGTACATTTCTGTCTCCTTTTAGCTTGCTGGATAGCACAGGTGACAAGAGATAACTACAGTGACCTGTGTTTTCATCATGCCTTTAGGCTTTAAAGGCCCCATTCCATAGGGAAACTGAGGCAACTCCTATAAGACAGGAGTTTAGGAAGTATGGGATTTGGACCCCACAACTACATGGTGAACGACTGTGGTGCTGTGTCATAGAAGCATGTGGAGGTTGTGAGCCCCAGACTGATGGAGATCTTCCCCAACTTCCTACCCTTGGTTTGAGCTGCTTTATGCTGCTCCAGTGGTTGTGCTGTTAGGATCCTGATCTGTGGTGAACTCTACCGACTTTGTAGAATTTTGTAAGGTATATAAGCTCATGTGTGCCTGCGCATACATAGAGGGAGAGACAGAGAGAGAGAGAGGGAGAGAGGGAGAGAGGGAGAGAGAGGGGGGGAGGGAAGGACGGAGGGACGGAGGGAGGGGGAGAAGCAGAAAAGGAGAAGCAGGAGAGGAGAGAAGGAGGGAAGGGGAGTTTGTTTGGTGTGAGGTGTATAGGATGTGATATTACAGCCGTTTATGTACCAAGGGCTAAATATCATATTCTTTTTCTTCAAGGCAAAACAATTTTGTTACATGTGCACATTGGTTATTTATTCATTGTCCTTTCTGATTAACAATCTGAAGTATTGGCAGTAGGAAGCCAGGAAAACCTTCATTAACATGAGTTTACAGTGGCAGTTCAGCACTTACCTCTTCCCAAGCGATCTAAGTCACCTCATGATTCAGCCTTGCCCATGGGTGATGCTGACTTGGAAAAGGAGTGGCCCAGGATGTGTGGCGTTTCTCCCCCAGAAGCATCTCATGGCAAAAGAACCTGCTACTGGAAACAAATGACCCTGGACCTCAGGTTGACTCAGATCTTGGACAAAAGATGCAAGTGGTTAAAAATTGTCAGACCTAGAAAATGAGCTGGCTGGCTGAGGGGACAAGCAGGGAAAGTGTACAGGATAAAGAGAAAATAGAAAATTCAATTCATTTCTTGGAGCTCTAGGAAGAGCTTTAAATATATGTAGGAATTAAGGTGTGTTGCCGTATTTTAGCCAAGTTATCTGATGTACATGACCTGTTTGGTAATTTGAAGATTAGGTAATACTAGATAATTGCGATAGTAGCCCAAATCGGAATGTGCTGGTTGGGCAGCTGAGTTAACTCCATGCTAACCAGGACTGCAGAGTAGACTATACGTGTGGCTGGATGCCCGGATGCTCTTCTCCTTTATAATGACTGTGTAACAGCATGTATAAAGCTGCTTTGGTGGTGGTGGTAGTGGTGATGGTGGTGTGTGTGTGTGTGTGTGTGTGTCTGTGTGTGTGTGTGTCTATGTGTGCGCGTGCGCATACACGAGTGTGCTCTCTTGCTATTGGACAGCATCATGAAACGAATGATGCTTCATCTTGACGGGTTCTGGGTTTATGGTCATGACTTTAAACACCAAACCAAAACCAGTGTGACCTTGAGCATAGCAGGAAAATGAACTTCCTCTAAGTTTTTCATGTGTTTTATTGAAAAGTTTGTCATTTTATGTAGTCACATAAACTTTATTCTCTGTGTCAGTGTCTGCAAACCGAACTGCGAAGCATTGCTTTTCTGGTGTCTTAGTGAAGAGGACAGTTAATGTACTGTAGGTCTTAGAATCCTCAACACTGCTCCATTTGCCAGTATCTCTTTCAGAGAGAGACACTGTATCTGATAGTTCCCAAGCTTGTTTTACCTTGCCCAACCCCAGTCCCCCCACCCTGCTTTTTTTTTCCCCAGGAGGAATATCAACTAAGGCATAGTTTGTGAAAAGATAGGCTGGCATTTTCTCATTTATCACGCTGCAAAAACAGAGGCAGTTCTGTGTCCTTTTGGATAAGGGTGGAGATACAACCCACCAGAGCTGAGGCTGTTCACAGGGACTCAGTTCTCCTCAGAGCTTGCCCAGGCATGTCTTTCTCTCGGATGATGCCTTGAGAGCAGGCAAGGGGCATGCAGTTCCATGTTGCAGGGCTCGTGGCTGGCAGCATGAGGGCTGAAGTTCCTCTGCCTTGTGACAGGCAAGAGAAATGCATCACTAAGCAGTGTGACCAAAAGTGTGGTCCTCTGCCCACCAATTGTCTCAGCTCCATCCTCTCCTGCGAGATCTGAAAAGTTGCAAGTAGTTCTCTGGGGGACAGATTCCTCTTTGCCCAGGTTCATGGGCCTTTTCCTCTATGAATGGGGGCTCCCTGGGAAAGCTGGAATAAACTGTCAATAGTTTGATAACCGAAGGGAGAGAGACAGAGGGCAGGCTGGTTCCTGTACTATATCATGCCTTTCTTTCTTTTTCTTTTTTCCTTACAGAAAGAAATTCAAGCCATGAGTCAGTGCAGCCACCCCAACGTAGTGACTTATTACACCTCCTTTGTGGTCAAAGATGAACTCTGGCTGGTCATGAAATTACTAAGCGGAGGTAAGTGAGTGATGCTGTTGCTTGCTTCTTAGGTCCCTTGTTTTGTGGGAGCCATCATACAGAGTAAGATTTTAGACTTGATGCCCCTCGGTCTTTGGTTTGAAAGGCCAGACATTTTAGTATTGACACTCAAGGCCTTTCATAATTGGGTTTAATGTCCTGGTGTTTCTGTGTCACCTTCTCCATGTATGAAGACTGTCCCCCTTCTAGGTTAGGTGACTAGATGACGTCAGTCCCCCTAATGGCCACATGTTCTTAGAGGCCTCCAGCCCTTCCCCGTCCTGTGCCTCTCTTCTCTCTTCTGCCTTAGACGTCTCTCGTTTTCCCATGCAGTCATGTCCTCTCTGTAGCTACCATTTATTCAATTCAGAACTATTGGTCAATCGTGTGTGTGTGTGTGTGTGTGTGTGTGTATGTGTTGCTGAGAATCAAACCCAGGACCCTGCACATGTCAGGCAAGTGCTATAGCACCAAGCTGCACCTCAGCCCAGCCTTTCTTCAAGCCCCTAGCATGTTGCATTCTGTGATAAAAGATGAGCTCCTTGGGCTCTCGAGTACCTGTATGGTGTCTGGTGTGGTGACACCGGAGCTTCCGTCCCACGTTTCTTCTCACATTTTTAAGTTATCTGTGGTGGCTGGAGGCTATGAGATGATACTCGTCTGTGTAGAAACTTTGGGCTCCTTGAAGAAAGAACCAGCCATTGAACGGGACGCACCGAACCTGGCATCCTGTGGCTACGGTCACTACATTTTGCTACACTTTAAATGGAAAGAAATGCTTGCCACTGTACTGGCTTGCAGTGTTGGCCACCCTGCAAAAGAGGTCTCCAGCCTCAGCTCTCTTAACTTAGTGACAGTTTGCTTTACAAGGCTCTCTCACATCCATGGTTTTACTTGAAAACAAACAAACAAACAAACAAACAGAAACCAACGCCTCAATGTCAGCTTCAGAGAGGGACTGAAGATGAATGATGGCCTTTAACGTTCTTGGACACTTACTCTGCTTCTAGATCCTGTCCCAGATGGTACTTGTCTCTTGCCATCTCAGCGTCCTCCATGGTACTACCATCCTCATCCCGCAGAAACCACACTGATGCTGGGAAGTCAGGCGGCGAGTCCCACATCTCTCACTCACTCATAAACTTAAGGACTGGTCCTAGAGGAACATGCTGACTTAACAACTCTCTCATCTTACGGTCCTGGGCATCAAAGCTTAGAAAACCTGCATGGTTTCCTCTGCAGTCCTGCAAGCTCTCTGGGCCGCCTCTCTGCAATGGGGGCCCCTGTGTAAAGCTCAAGCGGGAAACAATTCTGGGGTGACTCTGTAGAGCCAAAACTGGTGTGGTTGGATCTTTAGACCCAGTACCAGCTAAGAATAAATTATGGATGTATTTTAACTAATTGTTTGTTTTTAAAAGATGTATTCATTTATGTATTTTATGAATATGAGTGCTCTATTTGTAAGTGTGCCTGCGTGCTAGAAGAGGGCATCAGTTCCATCATATAAATGGTTGTGAGCCACCATCTGTGTGCTGGGAACTGAACTCAGGACCTCTGGAAGGGCAGAAAGTGCTCTTAACCACTGAGCCATCTCTCCAGCCCCTAAATAATTTCTTTTTAAATAAGAGAAACTCTTGTATAACACAGGGGCCCAGGCATGAGGTGATGAGTGTCTGTAATTCCTGTGAGATACATGGGTGGATCTCCATGGGGTTCTAGAAAATGTGTCTTGCCCTCTTAGTCCCCCTCAGCCCTGTTTTTCTTGAGTGCTTACTTTAGTTTGTAATTAAAGAGGAAAGAGAAAAGGGAGAAGCAGCTGATAGAGCCGAACTATAGCCCTGGGCTCCAGAGTTCTCACTTTCTCCTGGCAGCTCTGGTGCTGTGGCAATAAGGCGGACTTAGCCCATTGAGGCAGACTCCCATGGGCTCCACTGTCTCTGAGAATAGGGCAAGTTCTGGTGACCTGGACCCCTAGAAGTCTGAGATTCTCTGTCCCGGTTGGAAGAGCTCACCTTAGTTAGCCTTTTGCTTTCATAAGCTTGAGAGCATCCCTGGGTTCTCTTTTAAAGGTCCAGATAGAAAATGCATTGTCCTACTTGTAGGTTTCTAGGACCCTCTGGATCCTTCTACTTTGCTATTCTCCCATGCTTCTCTCATCTAGAGTCCCAATAGGATGTCCTCCCCTCTGTCCGCCAATGGTCAGAACAGTCTCCACACTTGAGTGGAGAGTGGGATATGACTTTCTCATGTACTCTGGTGCCTCACATTTGACTATGTCCCCTGGAGGGGGAGACCTGGTGGCACTTAGAGGAAGGACAGCAGGTCACCGAGAAGAGACTTGATACCCTATGAGCTTATACAGGGGGAGGTAATCCCCCTCAGGAACAGTCATAGGGGAGGGGAATAAGAGGAAAATGGGAGGGAGAGAAGAATGGGAGGATGCAAGGGATGAGCTAACCATTGAGATGTAACAAGAATTAATTAATAAAAAAAAAAAACCTCAAAAAAATGCATTGTCTGTTTGAGAGTCCAGTCCAGTCTCCAGTCAGGGCTTTAAAGGGTAAGACACTAGGTTTATGTCAGGCTTCCACAGGAAAGGGCCGTGCAGACAGATGAAGACTCATGTTTTTTTCTTGCAGACAGCTAGAAATACGTACCTACCAGTTATGGTATATACATTTAAGAAACACACACACACACACACACACACACACACACACGAATGACACAAATAGTGTTCAGAGTTATTATTTTTCCAAATGACCTAAAACAGTCTAAAAGCTAATACATGAACAGATGCTTTCTCCTCTCTAAGGAGGGAAATTCACATTTGTTTTCTGCCATGATGTTTGGCCACATGGAATCTCCTAATGAGGGGCAGGCAGCTAGTTTGGTGCAATAATATCTGATGGGGAGACTCAGTCCTCTTAGTTAATCATAAAGAACCTGGAGCCGACTCAGGTCCTGAGGTAAGCCATTTGCTAACACTTTAGAAATGCTGCTTCTCCGGGTAATTACAGCTTTAAAATGACCCAGAGGTGTGGAATATTAATTACTGTGTGTTGAAACATGAATTCATCGTGCCTAGGATACCAGTCTGTATAGAGTAACAAAGTACAGGGTGCTTATTCATTAGAAAGACTGTGCAGAAAGCATAAAATGAAAATCAAAGTTGCTTGGAGTCTCTGAGGGATGCTGGGTTCTGGGCGGTGGTGTGGAGGCACCATGCCGGCCCCGCCCTCCATCTTTGAGGTGGGCCAAGGAAGGACTGTTGTTACTGTTGCCTCGGGGTTCTCTGCTCTGTCCTCTTCCCCTGAACAAGGTTTGGTTCTTGACTTCCTTCACTTGTTTTCTTCTTTAAAAAAAAGTTTAAAATGTGTTTTTATATCTTTAATTTCTAAGTGACTTACTTCATTTTTGTTTTATATACATTGGTATTCTGCCTTTGTGTGTGTGTGTGTGTGTGTGTGTATGTGTGTATGTGTGTGTGTATGTGTGTGTGTGTGTTGTGTAAGATTCCTTGGAACTAGAGTTACAGACAGTTGTGAGCTGCCTTGTGAGTGCTGGGAATTGAACTCATGTCCTTTGAAAGAGCTGCTAGTGCTCTTAACTGCTGAGCCACCTCTCTAGCTCTTTATATCTTTTTAGTAGATATATTCATGTCATTATTATTCTTAAAACTGTGTTGTTCAAGCTGTTTCTGAACCCCTGGGCTCAAAATACCTTTGGATTTCGGCTTTCTGAGCACGTGAGGACCATAGCCATATTTTAATCTTTATTTATTATTATTTTTCTATTACTACATGTGTGGGTGAGGAAGGAGTGTTATACCCACGGCACAGGCATACATATGGAGGCCTGAAGACCTTGTAGTATTCACTTCTTTCTTGTTACCATGTGAGTCCCAAGGAACCAAACCAGGTTGTCAGGCTTGGTAGCAAGTGTCCTTACCTGTTGAGACATCTCCTTGCCTCTTCCCCTCCCCCACCAAGTATAAACACTTTACATTTATTTTAAATGTGCTGGGGACCCATCCATCCTAGGCCCTTCATAGTAGTCCAGATTTTCTGGGAGAACAGCACCATTGTGGGTGTATACGTTATACACACACAAGTGATTATAAAAGTGAGACTGGTTTAAGTGACTGGACATTGAATAGTCTATCAATGGCTGCTTGTACAGTGGAGAGGCAGAGAATATGGCAGCTGGTCAGTACAGGAAGCTGAAAGCCTCAGAAGCGGGCTGGGGGTGAGGTTGGGGGTGGGGGTGGCACATCATGTAGTCCCTATAGGAGGCTGGAGACCTGGAGGCTCCCTGGAGAGTCACTGGTGTCAGTCTGCACTGAGAGACTGGTGTCCATGGGGACGGCAGCAGTAGCCACACTCAGCCAGCAAGTGGAACTTGTGCATATTGATGGTTTTTCCTGCTTTTGTTGTTGTTGTTGTTGTTGTTATATTTATTCTGTCTGGGCCCACAGCCTATTCGATGCTGCTGCCTGTATTGGGCAGGCAGGTCTTTTCCCCTAAGTTACTGTCCCACATGCCAGTTTTCTCTGGAAATACCTGCGGGTGTTTTGTTCACTCTTAGAAATTCCTCAGGACAGTGAGCTTGATAATGAGGTTTAATCATCACAACCTTACACGTACAGGTCTGATCACATACTTTATCACAGGCCTGTAACTCCTGGACCCCACCCCCCACCCCTGAACTTTATCAATATTTACGTGCATGTGTTTATATGAGTGTGCCATGTGTGTGTGGCCAGAAGAGGCCAGAAGGAGGCAGTGGATCCTGTGGATTGAAGTTACAGGCAGATGCTTGTGAGCCACCCAGGGATGGTAGCTGTGGGAACTGACCCAGGGTCCTCTAGGAAAGCAGCCATCAGTTTTCCCCGCTGAGCCATCCAATAGAGCTCTAGTTCCTGACTCTTAATGAGACCCCTTCTCAACTTCACACGGAAAGTGTTGCTACCAGCTTATTAATAGATGGAGTGTTTCATCTCTGGCCTTAGGCATGGCATTCCATTGTTGTTATTCCTTGGGAATATTGAAATTATCAAGTGAACAGATTCTATTTTTGGTGGCCCTGTCTAGGCTGTAATAGTAGAGGGTTCCTAATCTAGAACTTTTCTGTCTGTGCACTCAGGTTCCATGTTGGATATCATCAAATACATCGTCAATCGAGGCGAGCATAAGAACGGCGTTCTGGAAGAGGCAATAATTGCGACAATTCTTAAGGAAGTTTTAGAAGGTTTAGACTATCTGCACAGAAATGGTCAGATCCATAGGTACGGATCCTCACAGTCTGCTCTTCATATTTTATAGCTCTAGTCTGTAAAGAATTTCAAGGATATATATATCCTGCAGGCAGGCCTTTGTATTATTCAAAAGTAATTCTTAAAGACAAAACAAACCTCTGAAGAATAAACTTGGATTCATTTCCTTGGTATCCTTGGGGCTGGCTTATGTGGTTAAGTTGAAATAGAGCAAAGGTAGTAGTAGTAAGTGCTGTGTGGGCTCATTAAGAAATTAGTTAACATAATTACTCTTGAGATGTATGTGCTTGAACTGGATTGCATCTCCCTCTTTGCAAGGAAGGTAAGACTGTTAGGTTTTATGTTAACAGTTTCGGACGTGGAGTGAGAGGGAAGGAGACAGCACTGCTTTCTTTTTCTGTGACAGGAACCAACATAATGCGAGCACACGATGTTTCTAAAGCAACCGTATTACTCTGACTCAAAGGAATGTTATCAGTAGATAACTATTTACCCTCATACTAACAGCATTGCTCAACCCTGAACCATGCGAGAGCTGTATATTTTAATGATCTCTACTATATGTTTTTAATACTTGTTTCTTAATTATCACTTTCTTTAAATATTAAAATTGCCCCAGAGAGCTTCCATATAGTGAGGAAATACCACATAGGATATTATAATTAACACTTAGCCTTGGTATCACCCCATAGGAGAGATTGATAAAATTCATTTTAAGTGGGCTGTGGGACTCTTTGGAATTATGCCACAGGCAACTCTAAGTAGAAGCAGAATAGTTTTACTAAGACAAGGATTTTATTCTTGATAAATATGGCAGTTTTGTGGCTTTAAGTATAATCACTAACTCTGAAACATAAAATAGTCTGCTCAGTAGTGATTTAATTAAATGCAGATAATGGTTTCACATAAAATATTTGTTATTAAAATCCTAACTGTGCCTCAGGAGCAAAGTATGAAATGGCAGTATGCACTTTTAACTATCTGCGACGTGACTTTACTATTCACAATATCATGACTGTGTCAGGCTTGCATGCTGTGTGTTAAAATCTTCCTGAGTAGGTCAGTGTAATGTGTAATCTATGCTTTATAATTTTTTTCTCTCCTTTTTTTTCCTAATAGGGATTTGAAAGCTGGCAATATTCTCCTGGGAGAGGATGGGTCAGTACAAATAGCAGGTAAAGCTGTTAAAGAGCAAAATCTTCCTTTGTTTACAGGGCTTTCGTATTTTAAGCAATGGAGGACAGATCCCCAAAATAGATAATGTGTGTAGTGTCTTTTAAGAGTGTATCTGGGCTGGCCTTCTCTAACAGACATGCCCTTACAGAGCACCTGGGATCGAAAAGCCTGCCAGGTCTCCAGATAAATAATGCTATTTTAGCACAGAATCTTTTGGTGATGATGTAATTTCCAATTCTATTATTCCTACCTGGACAGCTTTTCTACCTTTCAGATTGAATAAAGACGATATTCATATACCTGCAGGAAAAGTCATTTGGAAAAATTGTTTTTGATTGAGTTTGAAACTTTAAAACATCATATACATTAGTTTAGAAACCTTTTATTTATGTATGCTGTTGAATGACTACATCTGGTGAGTACATCCTATGCTTGCTTCCTGCCATTTTATGTTTTTTGAGTTGTCAGAGTACCATGAAAGCCTTGGCATAGATGGTAGGCACATCCATATTTTCTCTTATTTTGCCCAGGTCATTGCAGGTCTGCCCCAGCCACCCTTTCAGCCATCACCATCTTTTCGTGGTGCTGGTTTTGGCTGGATGGTCTTTTCCTATAGTGGACTATTAAGCCTTCTGTCTTCCAGAAATTAAATATTATCTGCTGCCTGGGCTAGCACAGTCCTTCGTGAAAATCATTGATTTTGCTTTTGTTAGCAAGAGTGTTGAAGTTTGTCTCATGCTGGTGAGTCAGCCTAATTGGCTTAATTTTGAGCTGTGGGGAGAATCCTATGTGCCAGCATAGATCTAGGCTTTGAACACTCCTAATTATTGAACCAAAATTAACCATAGCACTTTGTGCTAGACAAAAGTCTATTTCCACCTAACCTGAAGACCCAGAGTCATTAGACAGCAGAGAATCTGGGATCTGTGGAGATGGCTCAAAGATTAAGAGCACTGGCTGCTCTTGCAGAGGGTACTGGCTTCCTTTGCAGCATTCACACAGTGGCTCCGAAGTATCTATAAACTGTAGTTCCATGGTACCCAGTACTTTGTTCTGTCCTCCGTGGGCTTCCTGCACACATGTGGTATACAGACATACCTGCTGGCAAAACACTCTTACACATGAAACAGACAAAATAATTTTTAAAAAGAGGAATCAAAAGAAAAGAAATAGAGGAGTTTGGCAGAAAACACTAACAGAAGGCTAAATGTTTTCAATTTGAGGCAACTGGGATCAAACTTGAGGGCTTGTGACTAGTAAGCCGGTGCTCTACTGTTGAGCTCCATCCTCAGTCTCAGGGATAGAGCTGCAGCCAACTTTGCTTCTGTTTGCATCTCTCGCTCTGTGGACTCGCAGGTGAGACTGGACAGTGGGGTGAGCAGGATGCTCAACTTCTCCTCTGTAATGTTATATGTAAAAAGCAAATTTTGGTTTCTCTTTTAAAGAAGAGACTTTATTTTAGAGATACAAATGAAGTTTTGTCTTCCATATGAAACATGTTTTCCTTTAGATAACGTATAACAGAAGTGATTATTGAGGAGAAGGTGGAGTTGGCCAAGCAGAGTAGTTGGTTTAACACACTTGGAAGCAACTTTGTGTATCAGTTAAGCCCAAAGGCTTTGAAATACTGATTACACCCACTGTGTGTCTTACCTAGGGATTGTTCTTGCGTCCTTCAGCCTCACTTTCCCCATCTGTGAAATGGGGTAACAGCTCTTATTGTGCAGGTACTGGTTCCCTTTGTGACCTCTGCACCTTGAGACTCGGGTGTTTGGGACTGGAGGGATGAGTCAGTGGCTAAGAGCACTGGATGCTCTTCTAGAAAACTGGCGCTTGATTTCTAGCACTTACATGGTGACTTGCAGCCCAGGGGTCTCATCCCATCCTCTGGCTTCCATGGGCACCAGGAACACATAGACACGCATGCAAGCAAAAGACCATTACACATAAAATAAAATAATAATTTTTAAAAAAGCACAGGTGTCTGTGAGTTCATCAGACTCAGGGTACTGCAAAGTGTTCTAGGCGGACAAAGGGCCATTTTGTAGCCGGGATTTTTTCACCCTCCATGTAAGCATTTCTGTTAAACTGTCTGGAAGGATTCTAGAAAATAGGGGATAAGATCTTTACAACTTTATAGATTCAATGAAGTAATTTTAAGTTGTGTTTGTGAGTCTGTTCATGGCGTTGTACATGTGTGAAAGTCAGGGCATCTGGTTGAGTTGGTTCTCTCTGCACCTTGCTGTGATTTCTGGAGAGCACACCTGGATCGCCAGGTTTGCATGGCAAGCACCTTTTCTCATTGAGCCATCTTCCTGGTCCTGATGCACATCTCCTTTAAGGAAAGGGATATATCTGTACAGAAACTTTGCACTCGGAATTTTACATTGCTCATTGACTGCATTCAAATTGTATGTTTCTTGTCCCATGAAACCTAGGCCCACCCCGGCACATAGGGTTGTTATAATTAATAAACATGAAATTATTAGAACAGACAGCCCATAAAATGGACAGTGGACAAAAGCATTCTAATGACATGGGAAAAGTACAGTTTTATATAAGTGTCACAAATAGAGAAATTCAGCGTAGACGTATATTGAGATATCTCTGTCACAAAGCTAAAGGTTAATACATTGGTAGTAGTACAAAGAGTTACATCCACAGTGTGTGTGTGTGTGTGTGTGTGTGTGTGTGTGTGTGTGTGTAGACCAGAGGTTTATTTGGGTTTAATTCTTGAGGTAACTGTCCACTTTGATATTTATTTATTTTTTTAAAGATGATTTTCATTGGCCTGGGAGTCACCAAGTATGGTAGACTGGTTACCCAGTGAGCCCCAAGAATCTGCCTATGTCAGCCTCCTCAGAGCTGGGGTTGTATTTACTTTATAAACCTGGGTTCTGGGATCAAACTTGGGTCTGTATGCTTGCACAGTGGGCATTTTTACCAACTAAGCTATCTCCCCAACATCTACTATCTGACTTTTTTATTATAAAATTTTCAAATGTCTGTGGTTATAAAAATAACTTTTACTAGCCTGATTTAATTATCGTCTGAGGCTTACTGCCTCCATCTGCTAACCTAGGCCTACTCCTAGAAGCTTCCAGCCTCTGAACAATCTATTCTAGGCCTAGAATATTTTCAGCCTCTGAGACTTACTGCTGAATAAGCTCACCCTTTCTAGCTCTTTCTGAACGTTGGCTGGCTGGTTCAACTCATCTGTTTTGGCTCAAACTCCTCTCCAAGCTGACTGATCCAATATGGCTTCTCTCTCAGCCCTTGACTTTTTGCTGTGCTTGGCTCTAATCTTCTGCCTCCTTCTCATCCTCTGGCTCACTCTGTCTTGACCTGTGTCTAGCTTGTTCTCTCTTCAACCTCTCTTTGTAAAACTCTCCCAGTAAAACTACCTGTCCGACTCTCTCTCTCTCTTTCTCTCTCTCTTTCTCTCTCTCTTTCTCTCTCTCTCTCTTTCTCTTTCTCTCTCTTTCTCTCTCTCTCTCGCACTGCTTTTTCTTAGGTCCCCTCTCTTTTCTCTCTTTTCTCCCGAGAGTAGGGCATCTCCTGTTCTGTCAGATCTTTCTCTGATTTGTCACTTGTCACTTTACTTCTCAATTAGACATCACCTTCAAACTTGGCTTCTTTCTTCTACCAACTAACTTTACCTTCATTGTTTGGGATTAAAGGTGTATACTAAGGGCATGTCCAAATTCCATCACACAGACCTAGAAGGTCTTTGGATGTGATCACAACCAGCCCACATTGCTTGGTTAAAATTCCTGTATAGACAGTAGCTATAGTAGGTATGGTGCTTCTTATACACCTCATTTGGATTCAGTGCTTCTCATTCTTTCACTATTATCTATCTATCTATCTATCTATCTATCTATCTATCTATCTATCTATCATCTATCTGTCATCTATCTATCTCCCCCTTTGTTTTGGTGGCTTTCATGGTTCATATGGAGTTTTGTTCTTCTGGCATCTAAGTTAACAGCTTGTGCATGCACATTTGTCAGCCCTTGGGGAGGTATAGTGTTCCCTATCCTAAAGGCTAGGGATAGTTTAGAAAACTACTTCAGCACATCCTCGCCAGCATGTGGTGTTGCTTGAATTATTGATCTTAGCCATTCTGATGGGTGTAAGATGGAATCTCAGTGTCGTTTTGATTGCATTTCTCTGATGACTAAGGAGGTTGAGCATTTCTTTAAGTGTTTCTCCACCATTTGATATTCCTCTGTTGAGAATTCTCTGTTTAGTTCTGTGCCCCATTTCTCTATTGGGTTATTTGGTTTGGTAGTGTTTAATTTCTTGAGTTCTTTATATATTTTGGATATTAGACCTTTGTCAGATGAAGGGTTGGTGAAGATCTTTTCCCAGTCTGTAGGCTGTCGCTTTGTTCTCTTGACAGTGTCACCTGCCTTACAGAACAGGAACACTCCTTCATTGCTGGTGGGAATGCAAACTAGTACAACCTCTTTGGAAATCTATCTGGCGCTTTCTCAGAAAAATGGGAATAGGGCTTCCTCAAGACCCAGCTATTCCACTCCTTGGAATATACCCAGAAGATGCACTACCACCCAACAGGGACATATGCTCAACCATGTTCATAGCTGCCTTATTCATAATAGCCAGAACATGGAAACAACCTACGTGTCCCTCAGTAGAAGAATGGATAAAGAAACTGTGGTATATTTACACTATGGAATACTACACAGCTATTAAAAACAAGGAATTTCCGAAATTTGTGGACAAATGGATTGAACTAGAAATTATCCTAATGAGTGAGTTCACCCAGAAGCAAAAAGAGTCAAATGGTATATATTCACTTATATCGAGACACTAGGCCAAGGGGTACGCCCCCATGATAAACTTTACCTACCAAGAAAGTGGGTCAGAGGGGAGAAAATCCTATTGAGACTTTAGGGGTGAGAAGCCTGGGAGAATGAGGAAATAGAAGTATCCAGAGGGTCCTGGAAAACTACAGGCGGGTCTGGGCCCTGGAGTCCTCCTCAAACTATGGCACCAGCCAAGGAAAATATAGCAGTAAACTTCGAACCCCTACCCAGTCTAGCCGATGGACAGGACATTCTCCACTGTTAAGTGGAGAAGGGGCTCTGACTTTCACACAAACTCTGGTGCCCCATATCAGACCATGTCCCTTGGATGGGGAGGCCTGTTGGCACTCAGAGGAAAGATAATAAGTCACCAAGAAGAGACTTGATACCCTAGGAGCATATACAGGGGGAGGAGGTCCCCCTCAGTCACAGACATAGGGGAAGGGAGTAGAGGGGGAAGCGGGAGGGAGGAAAGAAAGGGAGGATACAAGGGATGGGCTAACAATTGAGATGTAATATGAATAAATTAATAAAAAATAAAATAAAATAAAAAAAGAAAACTACTTCAGGAAGTGATGGTCAAAATACATTTGAGTACAACCCTGTCGAACCACATGCAGTCCCCTTGGTGAGTGCAGATGATCAGCTGGCTGAAGTTCCCAGGCCATCACTCAGCAACTCCGTGATGTTGAGTAGGTTACCTAGCTCTGTAAGACTCATTTCCTTTATAGGGGTTCAAGAAAACAGTGCCTTTTTAAAATACTGCTGGCACATAGTAGGTACACTATAGCTATCAACAGATGCTGTTGCTATGGTTGTTAGTGTTGGTGTCATTCCTAGCATCACTGTAACCAGCAGGACCACACTTGTACTGCCTGAAGGGTCTATACCTCAGATTTGTCTCACCTGAGATTCAGCTATGAGACTTTCTGAGTCACAAAAAGGTAAGCTTACTAAGAATAGAAGTTGGAGGGAAACTCACCATTGATCTTGAGTTAAGCCACTAGAGAAGTGCAGCTAACTTTGTTTGGTGATGAGACAATTGTCCCAATAGAAGAATAAGAGGGTCAAAATAGCAGTCAATTGCCTTTGAGATGCAAAGACAGGTCAACTCCTTCTTTGTTCTGCCACTTGGTACCCTGCCAGTCACCTCATCTCATCATTCTAGTCAGGTTAATGAGGTTAATGATCTGAGCTCTTTCCTGGGTGTCTGGAACACCTTGCCCTTAGCTTTCTTTTATTTGGGATCCTCTGATGTGAGCCCCCGTGTGTGCCCCCCTGCCCCTGCAGCCCCTTCACCCTACCCCCCCCCCCCCCCCCCCCCCCCGCCTGCACATTTTCTTTCTGCCTCAGATCTTAAGGTTCTCTCCTTACCTTGAGTGGCATCCTGGAGTGCTGTGGCTGTGGAGGTGGGGGAGCACTGGGTTCTTGAGGATACCTGCAGAACCTGTGTTTGGTGGTTCTGAGGATCAGCTGGGACAGGGAGCAAAGGGCTGTGCTTTGTGTGAGCCTGGGCACAGTGAGGACTTTGTATGACAGTTCTTTCCTGTTTCCTGGTGGGGTAGTCCAACAGGCATTTAATCAGCGATTCCTACACCTTTGGAGCTATGGCTTTCTTAGAGTTCGCCCCAAATTTCCTTCCTGTTCCCTGAACTGAGTGCAGTGTTGGGTTTGTATAGAATTTAAAATATCATTTTAAAAATTGGAAGTATAACGGGAAGTTATTGTTTTGAGAAGCATTTTCTTTGCTGCCTGAGTGCAGGGTGCGGCTATTGCTGTCTCTATTTTCACAGAGGATCACAGAACCTGGTCAGGCAGTCACTGGCTAAACAGAAACTAGGAGCTCCGGGACCTCCCAGCTGGGCTTTGGGTTCTCGGTTCTCAGCTGTCCTGCTTGGTGTGGTTGTGTGGGAGGCAGGTGGGTAAGAGCGACAAAAGCACTGATACTCAGCACAGCGGGAGTAAAGGTCTCTTGTTACCTGCTGTTCTGTTTGAGCAAATAGTGACTGCACATGCACAGCCTGGCCTTGTTCGTTTTCCTTTGTGCTTCCATGCACCCTCAGGGTACTTCTTGAAATAAAAGTTAAGTCAACAAGCTTTCTTCTTTCTTCTTTCTTTGAATATATTATGCATTCTTTATGCTAAGAAGCTACTAATTCTGTGATGTAGGTACCCCCACTCCCTGTCTTTTCTCAAGTCTTTTTGTTACCCAGGAGGAGAACAGGGGCCAGAATAGATCATGGGCAACCCTGGCTTTATGATGTACTTGGAAAGTGTGATAAATAGGTGTACACAGTTAGTTCGGGTGGTGCCGGCCATTGGGGAGCACAGGTGTATCTGCTGACGCGGGGTACTGTGTGTTTCCTGTATGCGAGGCCAGCTCTGACGCTCTTATCTGTATTCTCGACACAACCTTCTCGTAGCCCTTGGGGGAAGGAACTCGTAGTTCCTTTTATAGACCCAGAGTGAGATGGGAAATCACAAGGGTCAAATGTAGGGTAAGTGCGGAGCCCAGCTTCAGAGCCTGGTTTCTGACTGCAGAGCTTGTCAGTCCCCAGCGGTGGGGTTTCCAGGAAGAGCCCGCTACGTGTAGACGTAAAGGATGCCCATTTCAGATAGAAACCTAGAAGTCAGCAGCTTTCCTGTGCCACTGTGTAAATCCGCTTTGGGTCAGGGGACATAGGAATGCTTGCTCCTTCAAGTTAAAATGCAGGTAAGATAAAAAAACAGAAGGTGCCCTTGGTGTCTTTCGGCGTAGGATTAAACTCAGAAGTGACACCACACTCTTAAGATTGGTAAAAGTTGCAGGGCGGTAAACATTGCAGGGCAGTGGTGGCACACTCCTTTAATCCCAGCACTTGGAGGCAAAGGCAGGCAGATCTTTTGAGTTTGAGGCCAACCTCATCTACAGAGTAAGTTCCAGGCCAGCCAGGGCTATACAGAGAAACTCTTTCTCTGAGGGTGGGGGGATTGGTAAACATCAGCTTTGATGTCATGATTAAAATCCAGGGATTAAATAAAACGCTTTCCACCTTCTGTGCTGCACATGGAAAGCCTGTGTGCCTGAGTGTGACTCCTTCACAATAAACTTCCTCACCAGGATTGGGTGCCTTGGTAAAAGTAGCACATAGGTTTTACCACAGAATGTAGTAGAAGGGGGTGTGACTGTTTGAAATTTGTGCTTTTCCCACAGAATGGCATTTATTTACTAATTTGATGCTCTGTCATATTGTCACGGAAAGCTTAGGGCCTGGTGTGGCAAGTAACTAAGCCTGTTTGACCAGAATTTGTGAGAGCGAATATTTTGAGCAAATAGAAATGAATAGTGAACAGGTCACTTTGGGGTGGCCAACTACAAGGCCATTTATTGTAAGGTTCTTTTAAATAGTGGCCAGTTATCCTTACTGTACTGTAAAGGTGTTGATTTTAAGATATATAATATATATAGGTGCATAGTGCTGTATTATATATGACAGATGTCATGCTCATATATGCGCATGCTTTTGCCATTCAGGAATTATGTATGCTGTGGTCAGGATGTCTCTGTGTCCTCTGTAAACTTATGCTGGGACCAATAATTACCACTAGGAGTAGTGAGGTGATGCAGGCTTGTGATGGGGATCAGTGACTATGAAGGAGGCTGTAAAGATAGGCTTTTTAACCGACCAAAGAGCATCCGTGGACAGAACCCACCCAGGCCCCCTATACATATGTAGCAAATGTGCTGCTTGGTCATCATGTGGGTCCCCTAACAATAGGAACAGGGCCTGTCTCAGAATCTCTTACCTACTGTTGGAACATTTTGCCATAGCTGGGCTGCCTTGTCACTCCCGGGTGTGCTTAAGTCCTGCTGTGACTTGAGATACCAGGGTGGATTGGTACCAATGGGAGTGGGGCCTCCCTTCTCTGGGAAGAAGGAGAGAGGGGCATGGGTAAGGGGGGTATGAGGTAGGACTGGGAGGAGAGGAAGAAGGACAGGAAGCAGGCCCACAGCAGATGGAATGTGCTGGAATATGTCATCAGATTCCCAGCCCTCTGAACACTGAGAATCAGAGTTCTGCTGCCATTAAGTTCCCTGGTGGAAAATCTGCGGTCGTCCCATGGTCACCAGTGTGCTCATGTCTGCAAGGGCTGTTTCCCTTCTCTAGACTTCCTGTTACAGAGGAACTGGCTTGTACTGAGCTAAGCAGCACAGGGCACTGGAAAGCTACCCTCACACCAGCCTTCGTGTAGCTGTGAGTGCATCCCATTTGGCGGGCCAAGCAGGCCAGTCTGACTTCCTTATACTTGGCTTCCTGGGAGGGAGATGAAGCTCTTTTCATCCTCACACCCATGGTCAACTCTGTGTGTATTTTCAACACTGAAAACTCCCTGACAAAAGTGCCAGAAATGCTTGCAGAGAAATGTGTTTTCAGTGCGTTAGTGTTTTTCTCAGGGAGAGGGGAGGAATGTGTGTGTGTGTGTGTGTGTGTGTGTGTGTGTGTGTGTGTGTGTGTGAGAGAGAGAGAGAGAGAGAGAGAGAGAGAGAGAGAGAGAGAGAGAGAGAGAGAGAGAGAGAGAGAGAGAGACACTAGGGTTTTAGACCCACGTCTCTGTCTTCCTCGGACTTGAGTGGAGGTGGCTGGAGGTTGATGCGGTATTTCTTGTGTTGTGGGGAAGAGAAGGCGGTGCTTGGAGCAAGGTAATATGGAAAATCAATCTGTTCCAGAGGCAGCTTTGGTGAGTACAGGCATGCTCGGCAGGGAGCCGCGTCTCAAGGAGTTATTGCTGGCGCTGTCATATTTGTTGACACCATGGCCCAGAGTGTGGGCTCCGACACTCACTGGGAAACCTACCTGAAACCTTCTTATGGCTCTGTGACCACATAGTTTGTCCATGTCTGTGATAATCAGACACTAGAGCTCAGTTAAAACATTCCATTTTCCAGTCAGCTAGCTGTTACTGGTGTGTGGGAAAAGGGGGCAGGGACTTTATTTGCAGTGTTGTAAGATGACAAGGAGGTGGTTAAAGGGCAAGGCTCCCTGCACTCTGTCCGACCTCCTACCCTGTTCCTTTCCTGTTCCCCTTTGCTTGACCCATCATTTCCCCATTCTCACCCGAGGCGGAGAGTCTACCATGTACTGCCCGTGTCACTTCCTGGCATACCGGCTTAAAGCTGATCGATGGAATAAATAAAGCCCCTCACCTCCCCCTAGGAAGGTGTCGAGGGACCTGCCTGTGGCTGTGTCTCCTCTGCAAGAGCTTCTTCTGTTCCTCAGGGTTCTCGTCACTCTGCTGACACCATCTCTCCTACGGCTCTGTTTCTGGCATCCGTTCCTTGTGAAACCCTTCTCCACCCTCCCCTTCATCCGTCCTGCCTCACTCAATTGAGCCCCTAAGAAGCTTGAATGAATGTGGTCGTGACCTGACTTGCTCTAGCCCATGATGCTGTGTGGATATTGGCTTCCATGTTTTCCCCTCTTCCCTTTAAACCAGTTAACTCCCAAAAGTAGAAACTCTGTGTTGTGTTGCTTATCTCTACTTCACTGGAGAGTACCTGACAGGACGCAGGGGTTCAGGAAGTTGTGATGAATGTGATATGACTGGGAGGCACGCTGGATGCCTTGTCTCATGCAAGTCAGTGAGCCTGTTCAGGGCATAAGGCATGTCAGCTGACTAAGCCTGTATACCAACTTGCCAGGACGGAGGTGAGAGTATTTAAAATATCCAGGCACATACACAGTTGCATTTTCCGCTAAAGCTGAAAGTAGGTTTTTATCGACTCAGGGCCCTTGAACTCATAATCTTGCTCTTATCTCCTGAGTACAGGGATTGTAGCTGGTGGGCCAGTGCACCCCACCAAAGGTAGTTTCCTAATGAAAAAGTGTTTTACCTCTGTTTGGGGGTATGCTTCACCCTGGGTAATTATGGATTTAACAATTAATGTAAAGAGGAGAGTGAAGAAGAGAAAACAAGGGATATTGGGTATACCTCAAAATTAGAGTATGTAGATGAATTAGAATCTTTAGTCGGTATAAGTTGCTTTGTAGTTAACCACAATACTTGTTTTGACATTCAAGGATAGTTTATCATTATGTAAATTATGGTTTGACTAGTTATAAGAAAAAGAAAAATCTCACCAGGTTTTTTTTGTTTGTTTGTTTGTTTGATTTTGTTTTTTGGGTTTTTTTTTAGATCGGAAGTTTTTTTTAAAAAGAAAGAATGTTTGATGTGATTTCTGGATTTGGGGGATTTTGATGGATAGTACTACTTGGTGAAACCTCTATCATGGGCCAAAGATGTGATCAGTTCTGGAAGCTTGGCTCTGTATCCCACCTGTCCAGCATCAGCAGCAAGAGTCATCTGGGAAAGGCTGTAAGCAGCTACCACCCTGAGCATTGGTTTGGGCAAGGAAGTTTTGCTGGATGAGCCCAGCAGAGAACCACTCTGCTCTGCTCTCCTGCCGGAGTCCTTCCCAGCTGTGCACAGTGCACACATGGGGCAGGGAGGTGAGCATCAGGGAAGTAGATGGAGTTCTGTCTCCTCCCTCTCTCCCTTGCTGCCTTCCTTTCCTCTTCTCCTCCATTCCTTCCTTCTTTCAGGACTCCAATGATCATGATTAAGTTTCATATATTATCAAGAACTATAGATACCTGGGCAAAACAAGAGTGTCAACGAATAAGTTGAGTCCACTGGGACACTATTTTTAAAATTTATTTACTGGTTTCTTATTTGTTATCATCCTTTCTGCCCTTAGCAAAAAAGTTAACAGTAGATGCTCGGGCTCAGTGTATCTTAAGTGGCTAGCTGATGCATATTAATTAAGCGTTTACGCACAGTCCTCTGAGCTGACAAAGTGGCAAACAGTGGACATTCTTATTGTCATCAAGTATACAGCACAAGTGGTATAAGCATGACACGTTTAACCATAAGATAGCACATGTGTATGTACATATGTGCGGTATATGCATTTGTTCATGTTACAGGCAGGAGTGTTTGTTTGTACATGTGAGTGGAGGCCATTGGTCAACTTTAAGTACCTTCCTCACTTGCCCTCGAACCATATGTCGATCTTGTGTTTCATGGATGTGTGTGCACATGGGTTTGTGTGGTTGTGCTTGCCCTTACAGGCCCTTGTGGAGGCATCTGGTCCGTGTTGGGTGTCTCCCCCTGTCCCTTCTCACCTTATCAGTGAGATAAGGTCTGCACTAAACCTGGAGCTCAGCTAAACTAGCTGGCTAGTGGTACCGAGTGAGAGCTTGATAGATAGCAAGTATCGATTAAAAAATACCGAGCAACCGAGTCTGAGGAATACTCTCAATGGTTAGTTGTTTTAAATATGAAGGTTTTTTTTTTCCTTATTGCAGATTTGAAATCCTGCAGATTCTTTGAATATTTTGTTATCCTCAATTAATCCTTCTTAGAACTTTGCGGAAATGATGTCAGTTGTTTCTCTGACTACTTTGTGGCAACTGGGGCTATTTTCATCATTTCCCACAGGGGCTGCCTCTGTCAAGTGTACGGACAGGCTGTTGTGGTTCCATAGAAGCTTCTGATAATAGAGCCAGTTCAGTAGAGATTTGCCTGCAGAAAGACCACCTGCGACTGTATAAATGTTGCAGTGGAAGTTTAGAAGTATTAATATTTGATCTAAGGCGCGCGTGCCTGGCCTTTTGGATATGGCCAGCTGCAGACCCCAGTGACTTTAGAAGCATGACTCTGGCTTTGGAAATGATTCTTGTATAATGTATTTCCCTCAGAGCAGTGCCGACAGCTCAACCGAGGAGGCTTCAGAGCTGAGGGCTCTCAGGACTGCTGAGCAGTTACAGACTTGTGTGTGGAAGTTTAGTCAGTCAGAAGGTCACACAAGCAGATTGCTCTTAGGCCTTCTCAGACTGCCCTTGCAGTGTTGGCCACTGGGCTCCAACCAGGATTTCCAATGGAAACTTTAACTCTATACTTCCTGACAGGTCAGCTGCTCCAGGGATCAGTTCCTCCAGCTGGAAAATTGAGAGGGCTGGCAACATGATCTCCCAGGACTGATCTGTTCCTGTAACAGAATGTTTGAGTGGCTCCTCATTAACAGCAATCACTAAAGACACTTCCGGTGCTGTTTTAAAGTGTGCAGATCCGAGGGTCATTTTGGGCACAGAGGATGTGATTAAGCCTAGTTTCTGTCCTCGGTCACCATTGTTCAGTGTCTTTAAATTAGTCCTTCTAATCACTGGGGCTCTCGGCTCTCCTTTGTTCACAATAAATGTCATATTTAATAGGAAGTTGACCATTGGTTGGGGTATCCTTGGACTGAAGAAAACTGGCTTCCCTCTGGACCCGGAGCACAGCTGGACTAAGACTCCAGGTTTCTTAGCTACACTAGAAGGAATCTGGTTGATGGCGAATTTGTGGCTCTACCCCGACAATACCCTAAGTATGGGGAGGCTTGCCTCTCATTTCCTATTTTTAAATATAAAAATCCTCCTTTAGGGAATGAAAAGAGATGCCATCTAATTTCCATTCTTATTTTTGCTATCAGAAAGAGTTGTAATAGTGTCACTGTCTGATGTCTCAAAGACCGTCAGGACTGGCCCTTCTCTCATTCATTCATGGGGACTATCCATTTGTCTAGAGCAGCTGACAAGTGACCCTCCAGGGCTCAGACTCAGGAAATTCCAAAGGATCATGTTTCTGGACTGTGAATGACTCAGACGCTATCCTATGGATAGAGGCCTCAGCCAGTAAAGCCTGACCAGATCAGTGAGCACCATTTGCTTGTAGGAAGGAGGAAGGAAAACCAAAGATAGGAGCCTGGTGGGAGGCAAAGGTGAGAGGGCAGGAGCAAGTGCGGTTGTTAGAAGATTCTGGCATTCCCCCAAACGCCACAGGCTACTAGTCTATTTGGAGCAGGGTGGGTGGTTTGTAAGCGTTTGATGACTCATGGTAGATCAGTTCCCAACATGCTTATGGGCTCTCTTAACAGACGAGTGGCTTCGCGGTTATTGCTTTGGTTAGATGACATTTTACCTTGAGTTCAGCAGCTTCTTCATGGGTGGGAAAGAAATGATCAGGGCTACAAACTTTTCTGTGTAAAATAGTCACCACAGCTTCTTTCCCCGTACTTGGCCTCTCCCTTGAGCAGGTGTTAATGATGGACAGTTAACAGGAGTGTGATCATATCCTCTCTTCATGTACTTAAAAAGATTCTGGGCCTCTGAGGTGGCTCAAAGGTTAAGAGCATTGGTTGTTCTTCCAAGGGTCCTGAGTTCATTCCCAGTAACCATATGGTTGCTCTTAATCATCTATAATGAGATCTGGTGCCCTCTTCTGGCCTGCAGGTGTACATACAGGCACAGTACTGTATGCATAATAATACATAAACAAATCCTTTTTTAAAAATCTGTAATCCCAGCACTCGGGAGGCAGAGACAGGCAGATCGCTGTGAGTTCGAGGCTAGCCTGGTCTACAAAGTGAGTCCAGGATAGCCAAGGCTACACAGAGAAACCCTGTCTCGAAAAACCAAATAAAAATAAATAAATAAATAAATAAATAAATAAATAAATAAATAAATAAATAAAAAGTCTGTCCAACGCCGGGTGTGGTGGTGCACGCCTTTAATCCCAGCACTGGGGAGGCAGAGGCAGGTGGATCGCTGTGAGTTCAAGGCCAGCCTGGTCTACAAAGTGAGTTTAGGACAGCCATGGCTACATAGAGAAACCCGGTCTCAAAAAATCAAATCAAATAAATAAATAAATAAATAAATAAATAAATAAATAAAAGTCTGTCGACAAAAATAATTAAGATCTTAATTGAAAAAAAGATTCTGAGTCCTCTGTAGAAGGATGGCTGTGTTTGGCTGCTTGGTCTTTTGGGTAAAATAGACACATTCACTGTCACATGTCATTTATACTTACATCGCCTTTGGATTTACTAAGTCACGAAACATGTGTTCTTATGCACATATATACTTTTCCTTAGATTCTCTTTTTCATGGCTGTGCTTCTCCTCATCTAAGAGGTGAATAGGGGAAGTTGTGGAGTCACTATGCTATGCATTGAGGTCTCCAGGCACAGCGACTGGCTGGGAGGCCTCAACTCTGGGGCTCACTGAGTCAGCTGAGTGCCATCTCGCTGTAGTGTAGACCTGAGACCTGCATTTCTGAGATGCTCCCAGGTGACACTGCTCATTTCAGTCTGTGCACTAGACTGAAGGCTGAGACTATAGAGTTTTGAAGGGAGCTCTCCTTTCTATTTCTCATAAGTGTGTTGTAATGGTCAAGGTGATGGAATTATTGCTCCAAATAGCAACAAAAAGTTAGACCTCACTTTCAGTATGTGCGCCATTCCCTTGAGATGCATCTGCAATTATTCTTTTTGATTTATGCCCCTGGCATTAAAAGCTGTGCTAATACGGGAGCTGTTTTATAATCTAAAATTGCAATGTGTACTAAACTGTTTTCTTGCTGATTTTTTTTTTTTTAAACTAAATCCTTTTGGGGATTGCAACAACTTCGGTCTTTGGTGTAATGATTAACTCTTGGCAGTCAGGAAGTATGCCAGTGCACATGCTGGGTTGGAGAAAGACAGGAGATTGCAAAAGTTAAGCCTTTGGGTACAAATCACAGAGTTGTTGTCTAACGGGAGATTAAGCATCAAAAACACCGGACTATCTCCCATATCCAGGAATCTTGGGGACAGGGTTTCCTGGTTGCTGCAGGGCACCATGAAGGTCTGCTGCTGTTTCCTTTCTCCATCAGCTGTGTGTTGGAGGGTACCTGTCTTCCTGGGTGGTGGCTGCTCCCCAAATTGCATCTTGCACAGGAAGAGGTTTTTGGAAAGCAAACTTTTAGGTGTAGCCTTTCCCACAGGAACTCGCAGTATGCTTCCTATGGCTCTCACAGGGTAGGCACATTCACTGCTTCAGAAGAACCCTTCACTGGTTGCCTTAGATTCACTTAGATCCATCCCTTGAGGGATAGCAGACAGCCTGGGTGTAGTGGGGAGAGCTGGAGGTGTGCAGAAGCAGAGGGGTCACTCAGCAGTGTGTGTCACGGAATGAATGGTGCTGAGAGCTTAGTATCTTCTAAACTCCCCAGTCTCTGTGCATGTGGCCTTGTGGCAGTTAGGCTCATCTAAGTGGGTGTGCTGAAAAGCCACTGTCATGATAGAGGGAAAACGTCCCAAGCACAGGGTGATCCTTTCTAGAAGGAATCTAGCCCTGTAAGTGTAGGTGGCTGCTATCCCAGGTCTTGCCACAGCTGGCCTTTATCCCCTTAGCCTTGAATTCTGTTCCCTCCCAGTGGTGCCTGAGTTCCACTGATGAGGGCAAAGGAGCTCTGAGGTATGGCACTCACCTGGACGCCTAAAGTGTCCCTCTACCACCTTCGAGGAAGGGCTGTCCCAAGCTCCCCTCTCTTCTTTGGTCACAGGTTTCCCAGTTGACAGGAAGGAGGCGGCAGCCTCAGGGTTTCCACTTAAGATTTGGCTCTCAGTGCCCGGAGGCATGATGACATTTTGATAATGGCAGGGTTTCAGGAAAAAAAAAACCGAGAAGTTGCTGTGATCTAATTCGAAAGCAAAGTTAAATTGGTGAACAAGGACCAGATTTAATCACTCATTTGAAAAGTGAAACAGAAAAGGTTACTTGGTCAGTTAAAGATGCTAATGGCACCTGGCTGGCTTTTGTGACAGTTGGGTAAACTTCCTTTGGGAAGAGGCAATACAGGAAGGCTGGTGGCTTCACATGCCAACTCACAGCCTGGAGGAGCTTCCTCACTCTTCAGTGCCCGTCTTGGGGCACCGGAACAGGGACAGGGGAGTTGCTCGGAGTTCCAAGGTCAGAACTGTCCCTTAGGAAGAATAATCCTTGTGGGCTATGAAGGCTGGACCACAGTTGGGAGAGGTACAGCTGACCCTGTAGCTGCGGAAGTCATGGCTCTGGTCCTGCTTTTCTTGCCTCTCTAAGAAAGAGGGGGAAAGGGGCAGCTGGGTGTCACGTGTTTGTTTTATTCATGCTCCTTGGCTCATGAGAAGGTCACTCTTTCCTCGCATCTGGCCTCCCAGAAGCTCTGTTGTGTCTGAAGCAGGCGTTGTGGAAAGTTGTGGTGGCAAGGTCTTCCAAACTCTTAGTGAAATTGATTCATTAGCAAGCAAGTCCCTAGATGGTTCTCCCAATTTGTCCCGTAAGCTCAGGGAAATCTCTGGTCTCATTCCCGAAGGTGAATGAGAGATTCTCTTGTGGCTGGCACACGAGAATCCATACACAGGCCTCTTTTGTCCTTCTACTTGGCATCAGTAAACCAAATCTACACAGGAACACCAGGAAGTGGGTCTATCTTTGGGCCTTATTAGGATTAAAAAAAAATTATTTTTCATGCAAGGTCAAGAAAAACTCTCAAGTACTTAACAACTTTTCTGTGCTGAACCCTCCTCTGTCGTCACCAGGAAAGGCCATTTTCCAGCCCCCATTACCCTTCTGCACAGGTCTCTGTTTTCCCGTATCACAAACCCCTAGCATTCGACCTCACTCTTGCTTGTCTCTACTTAGATACCCAGAATAAAAATGTGTGCAGAGGCCTCCGTAACCAAGGGTTCCCAGGACCCCTCCTGGGCCTTCTTCATTAGAAGGCCAGCTGAGCCCCTCCCTGGGTTGTGTATGATATTACAAAGAATATCATGCCGTGCGTGTTGGTTTTAGACATTGTAACAACACAATTGGCAGGCTAATTTTCTAGACTAAATCAGGCAGCAGGAATTGCTATTTCCCATTGTTTTGCCTTCTTTATTTAAAATACGGATTTGTCGCCAACAATAAAAAGAGCAAAGAAGCTTTTCAGTAAAGACACTGGTGTTTGTTTTCTCTGGCAAATTGGGAGATCAGCAGCAACAGCAAACCTGTTCCCTCTCTGGCTTGAGTGGCAGAAACTTGCTTGTGACCTGGGTGGGAGGTTGCTGAGAGAGAGGCTAGCACTCCCTGTAGGTCCCAGCCCTCCCAGCACCAACCAAGGCTGAGCATCAGGTGTCCTTAATCCCAGGAACTGTGGGTCTCAGGGCCTGGCCTCCTATGTCTTTTCTCCCCTGCAGATACTTGAGGTTTTGGCCTTTGAAGCTGTCGGAGTTTTTCTCCTCGCATCCAAGCTTGTGTTTTGCTCACACTCAGCCTTTTTCTGGAACTGTTAGCTTACTTGCTCCACTCCTTTACCTCACTCTCAAGGTCAGGTCCAAGGCCCATTTTAGACATTGCCTATGGTGATGGTTGTAGCTCCGGTGCTGTCCCACACAGACACCGTAACACTGGGGTTTACACACTGTGCTGTTGTGTGGTATCTCATGTCTTATCCCTCCAGAGATGGCAACACCTTAAGGTCAGGGACAGGGAGAAGATCGTTCTCACTCACAGTTCATCCCAGCTTCTGAAGAATGCTGACTGACACTGGCCGACGACCCCCCCCAGCCTCCCCATGTACCCCTCAACCCCCCTCACCCCCGGCTTAGCTCATTTAAGTTATTTGTTAAAAGGTGCGAATAGTAAGTTGTCAGTCACCCTAGGGAAAATTTATACAGGGGGAAAGGAAGTAGGATAAGCTTACAAAATGAAAGCAAAAGAAAACTAGACCTAAATGACAAATCTGGAAACACAAACAAGCATACCAAAAAACAAACAGAGGTCCAAAAGGGTTTCAAGTCACACAGTTGTAGAGTGGGCTGGTGTTGGTCTTGGACACCGTGGCATCTACCTTCCTTCTGTATTTTAGTGCATGGTATTCTCAAAATCAGATAACTATGATGCTACAGGTCCCCTTCCCCCAGCACTTTCCACTTGTACATCCATCTAGGATGATGACCAGAGTATCTCAAATGACACTTGACAAAATAGGCAGGGGTGATAAAGGTAGATCAAAGGAATTGCCAAGGATCAAGATGTCAGGGATGCCTCTGTCCCTAAGGGCTCGTAGAATAGTACCCTTTGCTAGCTCTGCACGCAGTCCAGTGGTAGAGGGAACCCTGTATGCTGACTATAGGCATATGTAGAGGCAGCACTGGAGGTGCCAGGAGCTACTGACATCAGTGGAAAAAGTTTTGATGGGGCAGGAGGTCCTGGTTGATCTGGGAGCAGTGAGCAATGGTGCAGGAGAGGAAGGGCTTGGTAATTACGTGTTAGGATAAAGGGCTTTGACTTCTTCTTATGGGAAACAGTATCTTACTAGGCTTTAAAGGAGGCCTTGGGCCTGTGACATAGAGAGGTCTATTTTATTGCTAGAGCGGGGAGTCTGAAGGTCACAGGAGATGGGGATTCAGGAGGCTGCTACAGGACTCTTAAGAACTAAATGTGGCTTAAACTTAGGACCTGACTGAGGGGGAAGAAAGGAGGAGATGGATTCAATGGGTTTGGAACCTTTTCTTACTAAGGTAACAGTACTCCTCCTGACCTTTTCCTTACAGTAGCTTTTACCCACATCCTGTAAAGGCACAAAGGAGGGATGGCTGAATTCATGTGTAACATTGGGCTCTCTGCTGCCAGAAAAATGTGCGAGATTTCTGACCTAAGTTTGTCTGGCCCATTCAGCTGTATGCTGGTGCCCCTAGGAGAACCTGGCTTCTCTTTAGTGTTCTCCCCCACTTGTTCTCACTGTCACATGTATACTGTCTGAACAGAACAGAATACAGTGACCCCTGTTTGTATAACCACACTGAGATCTTTTGTCAAAGGCTCTGTTCTCCATACTGATAAATCGTTTTGTATACATACTAGCCACATATGGGAGCAAATTGTAACTATTCTGTGGTTGTAATGGTGCGTGGATGTTAAGATTGGTGTTTTCTACTTCTGGATTTTTCCCCTCTGAGTTCTAAGGACATTTAACTATCTGTCTTTAACTTTAAAGTAGATGTTCCAAGCTAAGGCTCTGGACAAGTATGTGACTCATGTTAATCATGGAAGAGACATTGAAGAGACATTGTCAAGATTTAATTGCTACTATATATCTTTTGCTGCTATTTTTCTAGCTTTTCAAATGTATAATGTAAGCAGGTACAATTTTAAGGAATTGAAAAATAATAATTATAATTTAGTTGGGTCATATCCTTATCTGTCTTAGTGTAAAAACCTAATTATTCCTCAAAGCCGCCTTTATCCATATCATTATTTATTTAATGTTATTGTAAGAGCATTTCAATAAAGTGTTGAATTATTTGTTGAACTTCAGTTTGGAAATACAAATTAAAATTTATATATTTAAAAGCCTTAGAAGAGTCACCTTCTCTAGCCATGGGTAGTGGTGTTACCATTAAGAATCAGATGCTGGGGGCTGGAGAGATGGCTCAGAGGTTAAGACCACTCTCTGCTCTTCCAGAGGTCCTGAGTTCCATTCCCAGCAACTATATGGTGGCTCACAGCCATCTGTAATGTGATCTGATGCCCTCTTCTGGCATGCAGGTGTACATGCAAATAGAGTACTCATATACATAAAATAAATAAGTACTTCTTTAAAAAAAAAAAAAAAGAATGAGATGACATGCAACCAGTATGATATGGAGAGATTTATTCGGGTAAGGGTAAGGGAGAGGAGTTAGGGCCTGAGTGTGCCAGAGACACAGAGACAAGAGAGACAGTGTGGGAGAGAGAGAGGAAGAGAAAGGGGGTCCCCTTAGAAAGAGTACAAAAGAGAGAGGTAAAAGAAAGAGGAGATGGAGCGTTTGTCCTTTGCTATCTGGTGCCTCTAGCACACATACCTGTTGGCAGGCAGCAGATGATGATGATGTCAGAAGTTGCTAAGCAACGTAGAAGCAGATGAAATGGGCTAGTAGGCTAGCAGATCGGCTTGTGAACTAACAGTATCCCCTTATAAATGACAGTTTACTTGACTCCTCTGTGAGCTACTTGTGTGGTCATTGAAAGAATTTTAGAGTAGATTCCATATACGCAAATTAAATTGTATGGCATTTTTCAAAATATAACTTTATCGCCAGAATGTCTCGACCTGCCACCTGCCCAAGTAATGACACAGAGACCTTTTGTTAACATGATAGCTTGGCTTTACAGCTTAGGTTTGTTCGCAACCAGCTCATATGACTTAAATTAACCCCTTTATACACATTTACTTTCCGCCACCTGACTTGTTACTGCTCCTCAGTCCTGGCACCTGCTTCTTCCTCCGCTTCTGGCTGGTGAATCTCCCATGCGTGGGTCTTTCCCAGAGTTCCTATCTCTGCCCAGAAGTCCCGCCTATGCGCTCCTGCCTTGCTATAGGCATTCAGCTCTTTATTAAACCGAGAAGAAGGTCAGAGAGAAGAACGTTCACAAAACACTGAGACAGGTGATGTTATAAAAATAACAGTATCAGTGTCTGAGCTGTGCTCAGCTCCCTGCTGGTACAGAAACCAACACCAGAATAGTATGAAGACAGTCTTTACACAGCATACAAGATTAGCCCAACATAGCTTTTCTTCGATAGTAACGTGCAAGCAGCAGCGGGAACAAAGGCACCATCTCTTCATTTTCATTACATTTACTTGTAACCGATACCCTGTTGAGAGTTGAACATGTTTAACTGTAAATAAATTCAACATATTTGTACTTAGGGAACTAGTAACAGTGTCACTAAATCACACCGGTGTTTAACAGTGCTGTAGGTCTAAACCCAGCCGACATATGCCTTTGATGTAGGTTTGTACTTGAGGTTGTGTTTTGTAAATGCCGTCATCCTGACAGACAACAAAGGGAACTAGCAAGAGAGAATTATATCAGCGCAACATTGCAGCAGTCATAGGGCATAGTGTCCTGCCTTGTGGTGAGATGTTGGCTGTCCTCTTTTTTGGCAGATGGCCTGCATCTTACTATGCAGCCCTGGCTGGCCTCTGCCTCCCAAGTGTTGGGATGAAAGGCATGCCTCACTGCACTCTGACCTTTCTGTCTCCCACTTCTCTCTCTCGAGGGATGCTCGATATGGCTGTTACCAAAATATATGCTAGCCCTGAGTAGTTGCTTCTTTCATTTATAAACTGCTCTTACTCTCTATGCAAAAATGTAAGTGAGCATGCATCAACAGGCAGCAGCTGCCCCTGCTGTCAACTGCAGAAGTTATATTTTAATGTTTGTCTATATGCAAAGTAAGCTCACATACCAAATTTCTAACGAGTATTAGGATGAGTACGATGGTTTCTGGTCAGAGAGATGGATCATTGGGTGAAAGTGCTTGCCACACAAGCCTGAAGGATGTGAGTTCGATCCCACGAACTCATGTGTATGAACCAGACATGATGGAGTGCATCCGTAATCCCAGTGCTCCAATAACAAGGTGGGGAGTAGAGACAAACCTGCGAGGTTGTGGGTCAGGCAGCCTGTTGTTTGCAGCACAGCCGGAACAGTGAGAAGTCCTGCTGCAGTACAAGGAGAGAAGCAACTTCTGAGACTTGTCCTCTGACCTCCACAAGTATACCATGTGTATACACTCATCCTTGGTATCCTCCCACACACATGCGCGTGCGCACACACATGGACTCATGGACTCATGCACTCATGTACACGCAGGCTTAATAAATGAAATAAAGTAAGAGATTATTTTAATTCTGCTTATCATTCCATCTGCACTCATGAAAATTATTAAGGAAGCAAACTTTGGGGGGAAAAAAAAATCCAGTCTGTGCTGACTCAGCCTTTCCTTTGTGTGGCTGGTTGCATAAAGACAGCACTAGGCTTGCAGCGAGCTTTGGGTACCTGGTGTGTGGGTTTGCCTTTATGATGTCAGTCAAGGTATTATTAGTATATACCATTTAGTCTAGGACATGGTGACATGGAGTGGATTCATTTTTTTTTTCTTTATAACATTGATAATTTAGAGTTAAATGGGCTAGAGAAATCACAATAAAAATATAAAAATTACTATATCACAGTCTATACTTACTTTCTCCAGTGGTATTCTTAGTAGTGATTAATGAAAAAAAAAACTTAGATAAGAGCCAAGACATTTTATATTTTAAAAAGTCTTTATGCTTTCATTGATAGTGTAATTTATTTTTTTAAAAAAGTGACTTTTGGTACCTTTTCAATAGAAAACATTGCATAGTATAGTGAGCTTGCTGGCCCGTTTCCTCTGATAGCATTTTCTGCAGTGTAGAGAACAGCAGATGGCGGATGGCAGGAAAGGCCTGGCTTGCTCCTGAAAAATCCCCACGAATGTATTTGCAGCCATCCATCAAGACCCTGAGCCCCAATAGGGAGAGATTAGATCAAGATCAGATTTTATAAGCCACATAAACAGAAAATAAGGTTGACTTCTTTTCTTTTCTTTTCTTTTCTTTTCTTTTCTTTTCTTTTCAGATTTTGGGGTAAGTGCATTCTTAGCAACAGGGGGTGATGTTACCCGGAATAAAGTCAGGAAAACGTTCGTTGGCACCCCGTGTTGGATGGCCCCTGAAGTCATGGAACAGGTAAAAAGAAGTTACCTTCATTGCTACAGTACAGTAATACATAGCATTAATATATCTATAGAGAATGTGCCTAGTTAGTCTCCAATAGCACATGTGTGGCTCACTGCAGGGTTAACATTTCATGGTAGTAGAATTTATCATACAACATAGATTTGGATTCCTGATTGCTATCTACCCCTTAGCAAACTCTGAAATTTTGTAAACAGCTTCAGATATCTGATGTAATAACAGATGTCTTGATGTGTTACAGGCCTGCTACATCATCGTGGGTGTCTTTTCCCTCATCTTTTCCCCTCTTTTCTTAGGTGAGAGGCTATGACTTCAAGGCTGACATGTGGAGTTTTGGAATAACCGCCATTGAATTAGCAACCGGAGCAGCGCCTTACCACAAGTACCCGCCAATGAAAGTAATGACTGGGGTGATTCGCCGGGTTGGAACTGTGACGGGGGTGAGGGTGGTGTGGGTGGGGGGCATAGGTCCCTCAGTTCTCCTGCACATGCTTATTTTCCTCACAGGCGGGGGGGGGGGGGGGGGGGGGGGGGATGCAGCCAAATTAAAGGCTGACTCATGCTCTTCATGCGCCAAGTTGACAGAGGTAGAGCAGTGCCCTGCTCTGTGACTTGGTGCGGCTGGTGTTGAGGAGATACAGGGCTCTGACTACTGATTCTTGAAAGACCAGGACAATCTCAGGTCTACCAAGAGAATCTCAGAATGCGTTAGAGGCCTGTCACATTTGCAGATGGATCGCAGGCTGCTTAAAAAAAAAAAAAAAAAAGAAAGAAAAGAAAAGTCTTTCCCATTTTCGGCTTGTTCCCAGAGTGTGCTGTTGTGGCTCATCGGATTCGAGTGAGTCACAGTGTTTTGAAGCACCAGATACTTTGGGTACTATTTTCAGGTTTTTATTATTCTCTCTGCTCTACCTCTGAGATGGTGGCAGTGTTCCTGATCTTTCCAACTAGATTTTGTTTTGAGGCTGCAGTTGTTCAGCGGAAAGTGTGAAGATGTTTCATCAAATCTCTAGCCTATGCTGGTTTTATTTTCCATCTTTTCATTTTCAGAAAATTTAAAAGAGGCTTTTCGATCACTTCCCCCTGGTGGGACTGCCTTGCCAGGCCAAGGGGGAAGAAAATGAGCTCAGTCCTGATGTGACTTGATGAGTCGGGGTGGATTTGAAGTGGGGCACCCATTTTCTGAGGAATAGGGGAAGAAAGATGGGGCAAGGGTGGCAGGGTGGGACTGGGAAGTGAGGAAGGATGGAGCTATGTATGACAAGGATGTAAAGTGAAATCAGTTTAAGAAGCAGGCAGTGGTGCGGAGCTGAGGGAGCTAGAGCACGTGGTTAGGGCACGTGAGCTTTGGGTTTGATGTCCTGGCTGTGTCCCAACCTCTGTCCCCCAGATGTACTTTCTTAGTGTAGAGAACTTGAAAGGACAAGTAAGAATAGCAAGGAAAAATAAAGACCCACACTCTCACCAGCCACCAATAATCTGTTAACGTTCCAGTGGTGTCAACTTCTTATTACCAAAGTACTCTTGGTGATTGTGCCTAGGACTTCACCAGAGCTGAGCATACTGCACTGCTGAGCCCCACTCCCACCCCGTTCTGTTTCTATCATTTCAATATAGTTAAGATGTCAGTGGTATACCAAATGTGTGTATATGCATGTCTTTATCTGTAAGATTTTCTTTCAGCAGAAAATCTGAAATTGAAGTGTAAACCATAGAAGAGATTTTATGGAACCAATACTCAAGGGACTCTGAGAACTTGGTCTTTTATCCATTCTTTTTTATTTTTTTATGTTTCTTTATCTCCCTGCCTCTCCACGTGTGTCTTCCACCTGAATCTCTAGAGGCACCAGTTAGTCCCTGGCCTGAAGGCCCCACCAGGACTTTTCTCGGGAGCTGACAGTAGTGCACTCTCTCCTTTGGGCTGATGCCCTCCACAGACATCAGTCTCTTCTCTCCTGCGTCTGCTCACACATCTCAAAGTGTTTGAAAGGAGTCTTGACATGTATTGCATTTGCATAAATCAGGGCTGCTTTAAGAAGGTGTGCTCGTTTTGTAGGCCAATAGTATGCTAACATGCTACTTGCTTTTACAGCAAATACTTGTCTTAGTGTGAAAGAGATGGGTTACTTCTTTCTGACATGAAACTGTAGTTGTTGTCCCCTGCCATGTAGCGCATCCTTTGGTATAATTATAGGTTTTTGTAACTCTTAATTATATCCCGGACATCACTGTCTTATTCTTTCAATTTTACCACGCTCTTTTTTTTTCTTTTTTCTTTCTTTCTTTCTTTTTTTTTTTTTTTTTAAGCAGTCTTCTCATTTTGTTTTCTCTTTAAGAGAAAAATCACGGTACCTCCGGGGATGCTGTGGTTTTATTTTTAGGGTTGCTAATATGTTGCAGGAGCCTTAAGTACAGAGGGTTCTGTACTTAGGAATGGCCTTACCACTTGACTGTCCCTTTCTTTCCCAACCAGCACTCTTTCCCAACCAGCCTGTGTTCCAGCTACAAGTTCCTCGTTCCCTGAGGTCCTGTGAGAGCTACTTCCCAGAAAACATTTTCCCTGTGGCCTTGAGAGATTATTATTAACACACAGAGCACGTTTCATAAGTTCTGTCCATGGGAGCAACTAAAGGGGAGCGGAGGGTGTGGGCAGCTTTGCAAAGGGAAATATGTTCCTTCAGTACAGGACTGTAGGACCACTAAAATCCTGGGGGAAAAGCGCGCTTGTAACTCAGTCAAGGACGTCTTTGATGCTTTTGTGAAAAAAAAAAAAAAAAAAGTGAAAATTCCACCACCACTCCTTCCACAGAGCGGGTCTCCCTCCTTTGTTTTTGCTGCAGGTGCTAATGTTGACTTTGCAAAATGACCCGCCCACTTTAGAAACCGGAGTAGAGGATAAGGAAATGATGAAAAAATACGGCAAGTCCTTCAGGAAGTTACTTTCACTGTGTCTTCAGAAAGATCCTTCCAAAAGGTATGCCCCGCACAGAGCGGGATCGAGGGACCTGGTTTGAGTCCTGGCAAAGCTATGTTTGTGGTTGAGAAAAGGATGCCTTGCTGTGTTTGTCCTCCCTCCCGTACTTGTCATCCATCCATCCGGTTAGTGGGAAGCAGCCAGCATGGCATAAAGGGGAAGGCGGGAGGAAGAATTGATCTCGCTTTCTCCAGGTAGGCAGGTAGGTGCAGCCTCCGTAGAAAAGGGAGGGGACGAAGGAGAAGCCAGAAGGCCCCCGCGGAGGCGAGAGGAGCTGAGCTAAAATCCTGCACTACTGAGGTTGAACTGACCCCCTCAGGATCTGAACGTCAGGCCAGCTCCAGTCTGAACCAGGCCAGTTACTGAATTTTGCATGAGCTTCCTTTTAGTTGCAGAACAAGTTGTTAGGGCTGTTTAAAAGATTATCAGAAGAGAAAAGCGTACCTAGAAAGGCTAATCACGTGAGCGGAAGCAGCCGGCTTTAAATTAACTTCGTGTTTCCTCTGTGTTCTCATGTTACTGCCCAGCACTGGATCAGCTGTTTCTTCCTTTTTAATCCCGTGACTTTGAAATACCCCTGGTGTTGATTATGGAACCCAGACTGCTTTATCATCTAAAATCACGCAAGCCTTGTAGAGACGTTGGCATCTCCCTAACAGACCTGTCTGCCATAGTTCATCCAAGGCGCCACCATTCTACTTAGATATAATAGTAACAACGACAACAACAATAATAAACAACTTCTTCTGGAAGTCTCCATTCAAGGAGGGAACCCTGTTGCTGGAAAGTATTGCTTTATTCCAGTTGTAGACTTTGTGTAATTTACCAGGCTTTTTACATTTTTACAGTATTACTGTCAGGGCATGTTTCTTTAGCCTAAGCACAGTTGCTGTGAGACTTTGTGATTATTTGCTATTGCAAATCTTTCATTTATTTCCTACATGTAATCCCTCAGACTGTTTCTGCTCGACATGTCTCCCGTCTTTATGCTTGGTTTTTAGGGGTTATTTTTCTTCTAGTGTCACGTTATCTTTCACTAGGCCTTCCTCTCCCCCTCTCCCCAAAGGGAGACTGCTCTGAGATCCTAACTTTGTTCTTCATCTTCTGCTTCTCCTTGTATTTTTGCCACAAGGACAAATGTGACATTACAGGGAACTGGCTGAGCCTCCATACCTGGTGAGAGCCAGCCTTGTGTTTCTGTTCTGGGCTTTACTGACAGCCTTTGGAATTCTGGAGCAAGTTGAGATCCACCTAGTGGCTGTGGTGAGTGATGTCACACAGATCTGAAAAAGGTCCCTTAGGGTAGAACTGCTGGTGTTCCAATGGTCTAACACAATAGACCATTTTTGTTTCTTAGTAAACTTAAAGACTTTTCCAGGTTTATTCACTGTGTGAGTTCAGACATCTGATTCCCTCTCTTTGTGAGTGTGTGGGAGACAGTGGGCCAGAGAGGAGAGATGCAGATCCTTCAGAAGGCAGCCACACACTGTGTATTGCTGTGCACATGAACCCTTTCCCTCATGTGTGAGCAGTTGAGGGCCTCCTCTAAGTGCCGGCCCTGTAACCCTACCCTCGTAACTGTGCAACTGCTCTCCGTTAGAAGAGTTGTAGACCAATAGTGCCGCCTCCTCCGCTTCCCAGAGGCTCTTTCTTTCCAAGAAAAGACGTGGATATTGAAGATGGATGTGACGAGTTTAAGAAAAGTAAAAACAAAGAAACAAACACACAAGAAACTGCCATGGATTGTGAGGATGGAAAAAAGAATATTGTTGGGTTGTTTTTATGTAACCTGTCATTTAAAACACAACCAGTATGAAATATACACATAGCATGATGCACGTGACAAAATTTTGAAATGATGATTTCCCCAGGATATATTTAGTCCATTCTGCTCTGTCATGCTGTTTAATACTTTCTGATTTTTTCTCTGTTGTGTTTTTCTTTCCATTCTCTTCCTGTAGTTTTGCACTACTGACTGGGTTTCCTAGATCTATTTTATTCTTGTTCCCATGAATTCATTTCTTTGTCCATGTAATGGGCCTAGTAATGCTCATTTCAGAGGATTGCTCTGAGGACGCAGGCAAGTGACACTTGAGGCACACAGCAGAATGCCGGGCATGCTTCAGAGCTTAGGACGTATCCACTCTGGCTGGGAGAATTGCAGTGATTTTATGTACTAATCACAGTATGCTAATTATATATATATATATATATATATATATATATATATAGCACTATTATGCTGTACACATTTGTTTACTTACACAATAAATTCAAATGTTTTGGAAGACTGTACACTCATCTTTATATGTGGAGACTCATAGTGTGTAGTCTGGGGGAGATTTAAGTCCTCTGAAGAGAGTTTCAGGAATGGAAACCAGATTCAAGTGGGTTTAGGAGTTGAAGGAAACTGGTAACTTTTGTGTGTCTGTGCTGCCTGCATTAGCTCATCTTCCTACAATCTGAGTGCACTGGCAGCAAAGCCATGGTGCTGCTAAGAGACCTGAGCAACCAGTGACAAGCACAGTGCCAGGACACCCGGGACAGATTCCCTCCTGTGCTCGCATGCCAGGCTCTGCACTGTCCTTGGGACATGGAGCTGAGGTGTGGGAGCCCTGTGCCCCATGGAAGTTTGTGGTTTGCATTAGCCCAGGCAAAGTTACTTGTATTTGCATAGCAGGATGTCTTGCTATTTCCTGATAAAATGAGCCTTGATCTTATAGATTACATACTCCTAAGTAATGACACCCTATAGAAAGACTGAACATTTACATTGAGCACTAAATGGGCAGGTGTTACATAGACAAATCTGTCAGAAGTGAGTTAAACTGGAATATTACGTTGCCGAGGGAGGGAGGCTGTGCACAGCAGTTCTGCCTTAGGTCAGTAAACTGTTCGAATTTATTAAAGCATGTTTTGAGAACTGTTTAGACTGTATAATACTTGTCCCGAATCCTTTGAGATTCATTTTAGTCTCAGTGGGCTTTGGCCCATCCATATGTATCAGGAATCTGGTGAGAGATTTTCTTCTGAGACTGTTAGTGCTTGCAGAATACTGCGTTTTGTTTTTTGTTTTTGTTTTTGTTTTTTAATAGATTTCAGGTTCAGTCATTCATAGCCTGGACTATTTCAGGTGCTGGTAGCATTTTAGCATTTCTTGTAAAACAGTGTTTCTGCTTTTATTGCCTGTTACATTGCTGGGTGGTGGTTAGCAGCCATGTGAGAGGTGGCCAGACCATGCCTTGCTCCAGTAGAACTCAGGTAAAAGACAGGTTGTCTTGATGGCTCCACAGGAAGGCGTATAGCGGTGGCTTCCGTAGCATAAATGACAGTAAATAAGTAAGGAGGCAGGGACATGCAAGCCTAAGTGGAGATGGGCAGCAAGCGCCTCTGTTTGTCTCTCACTTTTGTTTTCCTCATTTCCCTACTTCCCCTGTCCCCTACTTTCTCATGCAGGTAGCTTGGCAGATGTGAGGTTTTACCCCAAAGCTGACTTCAGTGCAAAAGAAATCAATGACCTGCTGTTGAATTGTTCTCTGTATTGGGTTAGGATGACCTGCACCTTAACAATTGTTTCTATTAAAAAAAAAAAAAAAAAAAAAGAATGTGTTTTTTTTTAAAGCAATTTCTTCTTCTGGTGCTTTTGTGATGAAAGATAATGGTGTAGAGGAATGGGGGAAAGGATTTTCTCTGCAATACACTTTCCTCCTTTACGCTTTTGGTTGCCATAGAAATAACCTTTCTCTGGAAGGGAAAGAATTTTCCCAGTCCTATTTGTCAAGGTCAGTCTCACATTTCACAGCCCTCTTTCTACCTTGGTTTAACATTTGACCCTTGCCGCTCAGAAGAAGTATGAGAGGTTACCGAGGAAAAGGAAAATCATTTTGGGTCCCCAACTTGGCACCTCTTCTGTCCCCACTCTTTGTTTTGCTAGGCTGAACCTCATTTTTACTATGTTTCCCATCTTTTTTTTTCCCTCACTGTGCTGAGCAGATGCTTAGACTTTAGTGCTGGCTAAACTTAGCCACAGGAGATACAGTCCTGCGTGCAAATGTCTACCAGCATCGCTGTCACTTCACGCTGGGGTGTGAAATTGAGCTATGATAGTTTGCTGTTCTGTGCTGGGCATTGGGAATGCAAAAATGAATTCTACAGGCTCTTTGCCTTCGAAGGGCTCATAACACGATCAAGCGGAGCTAGCGGGGAGGGGTGGGCATCATATATTAAGGTAAACACAGCGTGGGAGTGGGAAAAGCCTGTTCCCAAGCACCAGGTTCAGAGCAGTCAGTTCTATTCACAGAAACTGGGAGAGATAAAACCTGAGGATGTTGACACATCTAAACTGTTTCTTGACTTAGAAGCAAAGTGAACCAGTTGGTTATGGACCATTTTCAATCAAGAACAGCAGGCTCTGCTTTGTCACGAGTGAACAAGAGACAGGCCATCGTAGTTGAATGCAAAAGCACATCAGAAGATTCGGTGTCACTTGAACGTGGTGATTGGGTTTCTTTCAGGAGACTGCACCTCTGAGGAGAGGCAACACAGGATGATGAGCAAGACGAATATACAGCAAAATAGTAACCGAAGCATCATATAAAATGACTAGGTTCTTCCTCATCTCCAAGTTCTTTGCTTTTTAAACAAGATGCAAACTCATGCATCTAATGAGTTGGCCACGGGATATGCCTCTCCTGTGGTTTAGACTCTTATTTACTCAAAGCAGCTTTCAGTTAGCAACTCTTGTGGTGGATGCCTGACTTGGGCTTCTTTGAGAGGGACCTATAGCTAATATTCTTGAAATTTAAGGGAAACCAATAAATGTTAGGACAGAAATCTTCCTTGCATAGAAATACAGTTTTGGACTCTGAGACTTAGGCAGACGGCAGCACGTGTGCATGCCTGCTGAGGTTCCCTCGTTCTCCATGAGTTTGGTCTCTGTGGCTTCTGGGTGAGGCCTCTGGGTTCCACAGCAGTAGCTGCCTATCGTTTTAGGCACAAGGACAATTTCTAAACTTGTCCCCATCACCCTAATATAGTCCTCTTTGTGCTTTAGCCTGTGAGGACAGTAATGTCCCGTGGGGCTTTCTTCTCCCTTCCAGATTGCCATCATACAGTTTTTAAGGGATATAGAAAGTGTGGGAGACAGCTCAGTGTTTACTTCAGCCTCACCTATTCCATCATTATTAGCACTTAGCATTTCCCATCCTGTGTATGTGCTCATTTTATTTACAGAAAGCAAGGGACAGCAGGTCACTGCATGTTTCTTCTAAATGAGGTCATGTCATTATGATGTCATCATGATGCATTGCCACATTTAAGAAAATGGGCAGTATTTTCTTTAAAAAAAAACAAACAAACAAAAAGCCAGGCTATGTAGTAGTGAATTACAGATCTATTTCTAAATGTGTTTCGTAATGTTTGGTGCTTCCTTTCCAAACCCAGTGTTTAACCAGGGGAATGAGCTGCGTTTGGCTTTATATTTTAGGTCTACTTTTGTCTAGACTACTCCCTCATCTCTCCCCATGTTTCCTCTTGGAAGATGAGGGGCTCATCATCTAGCAGATTGTACCACGACCTACCTTTTCTCCTTTTTTCCCAGTTCCTCCTTCTTTCTCTCTTTTTCTCCATCCTTTCCTTTTCTTCATGTAGGATGTAGCCTCTTGGAGGGTAGGCAAGTGTTCTCCAGTGACTAGAGTCCCCAGCCTTATAGGATGAGCACCAGGGAAGCCCTTCCCCGCCCTGCTCCTCCTTTATACAGATACAAATAGAGAAAACGGATGTGAAATGGAGTCCCAATTAAGGAATTATTGACAAAGGAAGCTAGTTTTTTATGGGTGGTTGTCAGTTGAACATAGAAGGAATGCTGAAAGTAGAAAATCGATGCTCTGCTATGTCCTATGAAATATTTAAGGCAAAGATGGTAAACCACGGGGAAGGTTTTCAGTCACAGGATAACCATACAGAGCCAAGGCCTCACCCTGTAGGACACTGGCTAATTACTGTGGGGAAAGCAGACCGTCCAGTGTTGAGCTTTGGAGCCTGGGGACCAAGCTCACTAAGAGTGGACTATCCTAATAGTCGCCACTTCTGTGATGCTGCAGTGCAGGTCATGACAATGTCCCTGAAAAGCACAGCTTGAGGAGGCAGATCCAAAATGTATTTTGAAATTTCAGAGTCATCTGAACTTTGGAGAATTTACAAATTCTACCAATTGTGTATTCCCCTGTCCAAACTGTGCAATCTGAAATACCTCTAAGTGTGTAGTTTTATGAGCAGTCTTGTCAGCATTGAGATGCAAGAAGGAAGTTCTTTGAGCCTTCTAGGCCTGACTTAGAGTTTATGGGACAGAGAGCATAATGAAACAGATCACATGATAACATAAGGAAATAAACACGTCTAGAAGTGCTTTTAAGTGAATTTGCATTTTAGTAACTACCATTCCATTTGAATTTCCTTGAAAAAAAAAACCAGTGGTCCATATACACTTGAATTAGACTAGATCTCGGCCCACAGGGTCTAGCCCATTTCAGTAGCTGCTGTTCCCTGGGAATCACAGTGCACAGCAGACTGTAGGTCCTTTGACGGAGTCATGTTGCAGTTCGCATGGCTTCTTAGTGAGAGGTCACAGAAGTTGGCATGCCAACTCTCATCAACTCCCACGCTGACACACTGAAGCAAAAGAATGGAGGCTGGAAAATGACTGTGCCCAACCATTAACTCACAAGACTTTATGTGTTTTGTGGTAGAGGAATTTGGAAAGAACCAGAAAACTGACACCGCTTTCCTCGGTGCCAGCTTGTGACTGACGTAGTTGTTGGTTTTGCTTGCCCTACCGTCAGTCTTCCAGAAATGCGCCGAGGTTAAACTGTAGCATCAAGGCAGTGTATTTATTATATGGTGATTGTCTCAACTCTGATTTATTATTGATCTTTCAGGCCCACAGCAGCAGAACTTTTAAAATGCAAATTCTTCCAGAAAGCCAAGGTAACATGCTTAAAACCCCCCAAGTCAATCTGCTATTTTGAAACGGCCTTGAGCTTGCATGCGTCTGATCTAGGGTTCAACTCTGGGGTCATTTGTTTTGCAGAACAGAGAGTACCTGATTGAAAAGCTGCTGACGAGAACGCCAGACATAGCCCAAAGAGCCAAGAAGGTAAGCACCACCTGCCCCCAGCACCCCGAGGGATCCTCTTCCCCCAGCCAGAAGTGAAAACCATACAGAAGCAGGAAGAAGGTTCCCACACAGGGTAGAGATTATCTGATCCGCATCACTCTGGTAGTGAGTTTTCCTTCTGGTTGTCTCGGGTTGCTGTCCCATGCTGGGGCATGGAAGCAGTGTGAAGCTAGCATGGTTTTAGTTTTGCATGCAGCAGCGCCGCCCCCTCCACCCCCAAATAAAGACTAGAAACTGTGCGTGTAGGCAGGGTTTAAATATTGGAGAAGTGAGATAGATATAGTACTTTCCTTTGCGTTTTTACAAAAGAGGAATAGTCAGTTTTAAAACCTAGTTTGAAATGATGAAGCGAAACATGTATTTAATGAATGGAATACTGGTCACGTGTGCACGTATGCTTGTGGAGGCCAGAGGTCAAGGACAAATATCTTTCCTTAATTCCTTTCTACTTGTGTTTTGAGACAGTGTGTCATTCTTTGAGCCTTAAGCTCACTGACTCACTGGTCGGCCAATGAACTGCTGGGATGACATACTTGTCATGCATGCTCTTAACCCCACTACAAGCCGACGCTAGGGTGATAGCTGTTCGCTGGGCTGGAGTGTTTATGGCAGCGCTGGCAGTGCAAGCGCAGGCCTTCGGTCTTTATTGACTGAACCATTTTCCAACCCCCAAACTTGATTATAATGGTTGGTTGAATATCTGTGGGATATAATTCATTTCTCACAAAAGACCCATGAATCTTTTTGTTTAACCTATGGTCACTAAGATTTGATTACCTACAAATTTCCAGTTATAGGTTTTAGATTCTCGAAATGGGGATGTAGGTTTGTGTGAGTTTACCTGTCATGGATTATTTTATTATTATTTTATTATGGATTTCAATATGACAACATATGAAATCTAGTGAACTGTAGCCATCGGTTTGATTACTGGGTTTTAAATTTAGTATCATCTATTAGTAATTAAAAATGTATACCCTGGAGATTTAGGAAGCAAAGTTTCTTGCTTGCCTCCATGTTTGCTGGCATAGACAGAAAGCTGAGGGGATCAAAACTGTGTGTGATATGAATGGAACTGACAGATGGATGTACTTTGGACACCGAGTCTCATCACATCCAGGATTAAGTGAGTGAACACTAACTTCAAAGCTTTGACAGTTTAAAAACCATTCTTCCCAAAGTGCACTTAGCTGGAGCTTTAGCCTAGTTTTAGGTCATTCTTCAGTTAGATGTGAGTGAGTGACTCTCTCCCCATAAGTGTCTGACCTCGACTGGCCGCTCCGCAGCACAATTGCTTCTGGTCTTACGGGGTTATTACAACATTCACTTAATCAAAGCCCGGATTCCAGGCCTCTGGCCTGTCCAGTTGCGGGTCTGAAGGGGCAGCACCGGGAAGTCAAAAGCTCCCATCTAGTGAAAGAGAGTGTGACGGGATCTAGAATTGCCTGGCAAGTTCGAGGCCTTCGGATGGGAGGCAGAGAGAGGGGCCTGAATCTATTCCTCACGTGTTGTTGGAGTCTAGCCCGGGATCTTTTGATCAACTATCCAAAATATCATCCAGAGATGGAAAAAAAAAAAAAAACGTGTCAGAGTTCCCCTGGCTTCTCTCTGCAAGGGACTGTGTAGCTTGTTGGCTCTGTTCTTTGTTTTGCTGTCTTGGCAGCATCACGTTTTATCTGTTCCCCCAGTCTCTGCACATTGGGTTATGTGTGGCGCCTCCTTCCTCCCATGTCCACACCATCTCAGCAGCCTATTCTTGCTTCCTGACAGCACTGGAATCCTTTCAGCAGCTTCTCTTTTCTACTAATGTTCACCCTTCATTCCTTGTTTCACTGTGCAGCCCAGAGTAGCCTCGAGCTCTTGATGCTTTGGCCTCAGCACAGATGCTTGCGCTGCAGGCATGCCGCAGTCACTGTACGTGGCTTCTCCCCTGCTTTCTTATGATGTATTTATTTATTTGTGTGTTTTATGTACACGAGTGCTCTATTTGCCTGTATGTCTGCATTACAGAAGAGGGCATCAGAGCCCGTTATAGATGGCTGTGAGGCACCATGTGGTTGCTGGGAATTGAACTCAGGATATGCTGAAGAGCAGTCAGTGCACTTAACCTCTGAGCCATCCCTCCAGCCCTTAAATTCTTACAAAGTGGTTATTTTATGTATATTGGTGTTTTGTCTACCTATATGTCTGTGCACAGTGTGCATGCCGGGTGCCCATGGAGGCCAGGAAAGGGCCTCTGATGACCTGAAACCAAAGTTACACATGGTGATGAACCATTATGTGGGTGCTGGGAATTGAACCTGGGTCCTCTGGAAGGACAGCGAGTGATCGTAACTACTGAGCCAACTCTCTTAGTCCAGCCTCCTCTGTTTTTCCCTTTAAAAATTATTTGTTTCATTTTTTGAGATTATAGTATAATTCTCTCTTCCTGTTCTTTCCTCCAACCCCCCACATACCCCTTCTTGCTCACTTTCAAATCCATAGTCTTTTCCTCATTAATTGTTTTACGTACCTATATGTACATGTATATACATATATACCCATAAATATAGTCTGCGCAGTCTACATAGTGCTTACTTGTATGTATATGTTTTCCAGACTGACTATTTGGTATTAAGCAGCCAGATTGGCACTGGGGGAAGCTGTTTCTCCCACTCTCAGCATTCCTCGGTGGCCTGTAGTTCTTTGTGTAGGGCCGAGGCCTTGCACTCTTTCCTCAATCCATTTGAGCATGTCACTTGTCCTCCTTGCTCAGGTCATGTTGGTGAGGTCTTATGGGTGGAGCCTCTGACACTACTAAGAGACGCAATCTCACAGCAGTCTCCTCTTACAGTCTCTGGCTCTTACAGTCTTTACATCCCTCTTCCTCAGTGTTTCCTGAGTCCTGGGTACAGGACTGTTTCGTAGGTGTGTCCACTGGGACTGGCCTCTGCACTCGGCATCTGGTCAGCTGGGATTTTCTGTAGCGGTCACTATATCTGTTGCAAAGAGAAGCTTCAGTGATGAGGGCTGAAGACTCCACGTACTGTGGGCATCAGGACATATGTTTAGAATGTAAAACCAATGTTTTCCACTAGACATTTGTGGTAGATTTCTATCTTTCTTGTTCTCTCCTGTTCAAGTTTTCCTTAGACCTTGCTTCAAGATTAACTTTCTGACTACGCTCAGGAGTGCCTTTCAAATAAACCAAAACGAATTTGAGGAAAGATTTTTAAAAAAGGAAAGAAGAGAGAGAGAGAGAGAGAGAGAGAGAGAGAGAGAGAGAGAGAGAGAGAAAAGAAAGAACACTTTCCGCCTAGTAAAGGCCAAGGTTCTTACTGTTGAATTTCTAACCTTACAGTCTAACCTTTAGCAAAATGCACCCTAACATAGCCCAGACTTTCCCTATAGACTTCTAGCAAGTTGAGAAGATGAAGAATCTGCTCTGGTTATGACTTTATTTTCATCCTTTAAAGGTATTTTGTTAGATAGGAGTGTTCTGTATATCCCAAATCCCATTCATTTTGCCTTTATCTTGGAGCAGTAGAACTGAGAGATGTGAATTTCCAATCATATCTTCTTGTGTGTCTTGGATAGTCTGCGTCATCATCATCATCATCATCATCATCAATATTATTGGACTTGTTTTTGCTTCATGACTGAGTCTTGCTACCCTTTAACCCATGAATTTGGGGCCAGCCTGGTCTACATGGTGAGTTCAAGGCCAGCCAGGTAACCGTGTCTCAAAACAAAACAAAATAGAACAAAACAGGAAAACAACTAAGGAGAAAGGGAAGTCACTCACTGCCATGGTTGGTACAAAAAACTTCATCAATCTATGTTTCTGTATTTTAAATACAGTCCAAAAAAAAAAAAAATCATTGGCCCTATTTGACTGTAGTGTGTGTTTGGGAATCAGCGGGTAGAAATATTACAGATCACATTGATTTAATACTGTGTTGCCTTAGGTGTTTTCACTTTGTGCTTTGAAATAATTTCAAACTTTTAAGAATCTTAGAAAACTGCTGTATAATGATCCGTACATACTTTCTCCTTCACTGCTCACCCGGAACAGTCCAGAACACAGAGCACGCGAGGCACTTGGCTCACAGTTGTACTTCAGGGACCGTCTCCTACGTCGCTACAGTACAACTGTCAAAAGCAAGAAGTTAAGGCCAGCGCCTGCACGTTCTATCCCGTGCTGCTCCGGTGGTAATCAGTTTACCAGCTTGGTCAGTTTCCCTACAGGATCTAATCCACACTTCATTTAGCTGCCGCGCTTGCCTTAACACAGAGCAGTGCTTCTCTCATCGTTACACTTGTGAAAAAGCCAGGTCGGTTAGCCTGTAGAGCGTCCTTCACTGCAATTTTAGCTAGTCTTCATGATTCGACGCACGGGAGTCTCAGGAGTGACGCTGCATCATATACAGAGGCTCACCCCGTTGCCTCATCCCCACCCTGCTGATGGACTGGCAACTACCTGCTTCATGTGGTGGCTGCCTGCTTCTTCATTGAAAACGCAAGCGCTATTCCCTAAGAGGAGGAGCATACTCATCTCCCAGGTCACGGCATCTTTTTTTCCAAGGCCGCATTTTTGTTCCGCACCGTTGTGGCTGCACATCCATAGGATGCCATGGGTGGGGATTCCTTGGGATTTGTAGCACACAGGATACATTTGCATCATATTTAGGCAAGACGCGTAGCTGGTACTGTCCTCCCCCCCCCGCCCCCGCCCCCGCCCCCGCCCGAGCAGCCTGACCTCTTCCACACTAACATCACTGACTCTGTGATGCCTGCATCCGAGCCATGGCCAGCACAGTATGCCTGGCCCCATGTTCAACAGCCGCAGATTCTGAGTCCACAAGATACCATTTGTGGCTGTGGAAGTCTGGCTGTCCTGTGAGCATGTAGGCACAGAGCTGGGGTGGGTGATGGAAATGGCTTGTCTAGCATGGAGCCTACACACCACTTTCTGGTCAGTTACCTTCTTTGTTCAAAACAGTTGTGCATGCATGAAGGAAGGGCAGGAGCTGTTAATACACCTTGCAGACGGCAGCATGAAAGCATGAAAAGGACTTCCCAAAGCATAGCACAAGTTGGGTCTGAGCTCCGTTCTCATTTCTGGGTCTACTGTGCTTCTGCTACCTCCCGAGAAAGAGAGAAGGGACCAGAAAACAACTAAATGGACTAAAGAAGGGACTGCTGTCCATGCGCATACTCAGTCCTTCCTTGAGTTTCAAGACAGGTAGGGTGGATGAATGTCCGTACCTTTTATGGCCACTAGGGGGCGCCGTGTCATGGTAGGAAGCTAGAGAGTTTGACAGCTATTTTTTTTTTAAATATTAATTTATTCGTGTTACATCTCAATGGTTATCCCATCCCTTGTATCCTCCCATTCTTCCCTCCCTCCCATTTTCCCCTTATTCCCCTCCCCTATGACTGTTCCTCAGGGGGATTACTTCCCCCTGTATATGCTCATAGGGTATCAAGTCTCTTCTGGGTGACCTGCTGTCCTTCCTCTGAGTGCCACCAGGTCTCCCCCTCCAGGGGACATGGTCAAATGTGAGGCACCAGAGTACGTGAGAAAGTCATACCCCACTCTCCACTCAAGTGTGGAGAGTGTTCTGACCATTGGCTAGATCTGGGTAGGGGTTTCAATTTTACCGCCTGTATTGTCCTTGGCTGGTGCCTTAGTTTGAGCGGGATCCCTGGGCCCAAATCTGCCTATCATAATGTTCTACCTGTAGGTTTCTAGGACCCTCTGGATCCTTCTAATTTGCTATTCTCCCATGCTTCTCTCATCTAGAAGTCCCAATAGGATGTCCTCCCCTCTGTCCCAGTTTCCTGGTAAGTGAAGGCTTTCATGGGACATGCCCCTTGGGCTAGTATGCAGATATAAGTGAGTATATACCATTTGAGCCTTTCTGCATCTGGGTTAACTCACTCATTATGATCATTTCTAGCTCAATCCATTTATCCACAAATTTCGGGAATTCCTTGTTTTTAATAGCTGAATAGTATTCCATAGTGTATATGTACCACAATTTCTTTATCCATTCTTCTACTGAGAGACACTTAGGCTGTTACCATGATCTGGCTATTATGAATAAGGCTGCTATGAACATGGTTGAGCAAATTTTCTTGTTTTGTGCTGGAGCATCTTCTGGGTATATTCCAAGGAGTGGAATAGCTGGGTCTTGAGGAATCCCTATTCCCAGTTTTCTGAGATAGCACCAGATAGATTTCCAAAGTGGCTGTACTAGTTTGCATTCCCACCAGCAATGAAGGAGTGTTCCTCTCTCCCCACATCCTCGCCAGCATGTGGTATGAATCCACACACATATGGTCACTTGATTTTTGACAAAGAAGCCAAATCCATTCAATGGAAAAAGGATAGCATCTTCAACAAATGGTGCTGGTCTAACTGGAGGTTTATGTGTAAAAAAATGCAACTGGACCCATATTTGTCACCTTGCACAAAGCTCAAATCCAAGTGGATTAAAGACCTCAACATAAAACCAGAGACACTAAGTCAGTTAGAAGAAAACATGGGGAAGAGCCTGGAACATATTGGCACAGGAGACAACTTCCTGAACAGAACACCAACAGCCCAGGCCTTAAGGTCAACAATTAATAAATGGGACCTCATGAGGCTGAGAAGCGTCTGTAAGGCTGGAGACACTGTCAAGAGAACAAAGCGACAGCCTACAGACTGGGAAAAGATCTTCACCAACCCTACATCTGACAAAGGTCTAATATGCAAAATATATAAAGAACTCAAGAAATTAGACACCACCAAACCAAATAGCCCAATTGAGAAATGGGGCTTGGAACTAAACAGAGAATTCTCAACAGAGGAATATCAAATGGCTGAGAAACACTTAAAGAAATGTTCAACCTCCTTAGTCATCAGGGAAATGCAAATCAAAACAACTCTGAGATTCCATCTTACACCCATCAGAATGGCTAAGATCAAAAATTAACAGCTATCTTGAGGATTTGGGTGAACCACAGGTGGGAGAAGGGCTTGAGACATCTGAAGGGGGAGACGTGGCCAGAGAGAACTTGGTAGCATCACTAGATATTAAGTCACTTTTCGTTAAGCTATTAAATGAAGAGCTAAGCTTCTCACTCAGAAATGACAGAGGCACTATCTTCCTGCGTTTGTGTGTAGAGAGCTGGGCATATCAATTGGGGCAAATTTTGCAATAAATGGTTGTTGTCATATAGCATGTTTAGTTTTGTAAGTACACATGTTGCTTTTATAGTGCCATTGCTTGTGTTTTATGCTTGCTGTTCTTGGTAGAGGATGCCATGGGCTCTCTGCCCCTGCTCCCAGTGGTGGTGGACTCCAAGGGATAGATAGATACAGGGCGCTCCAGAGAGTGGGACTCACTTTTCCTCAAGGAACGTGGTGCACACATCACAGGACTGCAGAGCTCAAAGCGTGGCAGAGAGTGAAACCATTAGGTTCTGGCCTTTGTGTACATACGGCTGGTGTGGGACAGGTCATGGGGCTGGTAGATAGGCCCCAGGGAGAGCAGAGAGAAGCACAGTGTTTACTGTGTACTTGCATGTGCTGGGCTGGGCAGCTGGTTCATATTTTCCTCAGTGATCACATCTTTACAAGAACCAGTGAAGTCCTAAGTGTGATATCTGTTGGATAATAGAGAGTATGAGGTGTGTTAACTAATTAAGAATGGCCTGGAAAGACCACAACTACTTTTAAATATCTTCGGAAAAGTAAAATCTAATGTAAATCATATTGCTAAGCCAAAATTAAAGTTCACACACTTTAAAAATAAATGGGAAAGGGCCGTATTTGCCCCAGTTCTCAGACTTACACTGAGATCCTGGGACGCTGGGCCTTGGCTACAGCCGTAGCCATGACAAACTGACTCCAAAGTCGGCTTCGCAGCTTCCTGCCATTTAGTCTTCTTTAGTTGAAAAAGCGGGAAACTACTTTTAAGCTTCTGCGAAGTTGCTTTCTTCCCTCCTGAAAGCTCAGTTCGCTAAGATGGTGAAACCAGAAGAAATAAGGTGATCTCAGGTTTGTTCCATGTTTTACCAGAAGAGGGCAGCAACGAGCTTTAGAGAACCCGAAGGGACAGTCTGGGTTCTGAAGTCATCGTGTTTGTAGGTGACTGAGGTAGTCTGGTCAGTCAGTTGGCTGCTCTTTTGTTGGGCAGGCAATTGAAGGATGGCAGTCTAAGTACTTTTCGCTTTTATTTTGAATTAAACATTTAAAATGCGTGTTACATTCCCCTGTTAAGACCAAAGTAACCTAACATGCGTTTTGCACAATTTATGTCAAAACCAAAAGTCTTAATCTAGAAAGATAAATTGGAGAGCTTCCAGTGTTTCGTGAGTAAATTAATACAGTTTAGAAGTATCAGGGTATTTTCAGAAAGTTCCTTGGTCTAAGAGTCTCCTTAGTGCTGGGTAAACAGAGGTAGGAAGGACTGAAAGCGTATGCTCGCTAACTCTAAAGGAAGAGGAGTAAGCCGAACTCTGGACCAGTTGCCACACGTGCTTTCCGGTGTTGTGATAAACTCCGTGACCAGATCAACCTGGGAAGAAAGGATTTAGTTCAGTGTATACTTACATTAACAGTCCGTCTCTGTGGGAAGTCAGGGCAGGAACCATAAAGTTAGGACCACTGCCTGCTGGCTTTCTCACCTAGGGGTGGTACCGCCCACAGTGGGCGGGGCCTGCTTGTGTCAGTCATCAGTGACCACAGGTGAATCTTGTCAAGGCGATTCTTAAGGTCTCTCTTTTCAGGTGACTCTAGGTTGTGCAAAGTTGACAACGAGAGGTGACCCGGATACCAGGATACCCGGATGGATGCTTCAAATAGGCTTGAGGCTGCAATCCTCTTGCAGTTTGTGTTTCTTACTCCCCTCTTGGTAGAAGCAGTTGCATGTGTTGTGGGTTCCGTTGAGGGAGAACGGTGATGGTGAACCGTGTCGTTTCTCCTGTTTTAGAGCCGCAGATCAGTATTAGAAAGGTTGGCGTTACTTCTTGACTGGGACTGATCTGAACAGGTCTTCCACGAGTGTGGGCTTGTTCAATCTTAAGTCTGGAGTCAGTGTAGACTAGATGGCATTTGCTCGGAACAGTGCTTTTGCCACCAGGGGGCGCTGTCAGCATTGTTAATTTCAGAGCAGACAGGAATCCCTCACTTATAAAAATCCTTGCTGCTGTAGATTGTGTCCTCTTGCTCAGTGTTTGTGCTGGGTGTGAATTTGGCGGAGGTGAGGGTAGAGGAAACGCAGGGGAAAGCATCATTGAGAATTACTTTCAATGCAGTGGGTGAAGTGGGAGAAAACCAACCAACCAAACAAACAAACAAAAAAACCCAAACATTTTTGTTTTTGTTGTTGTTAAATTTTCTCTACTCCCTGGTTTTGACTAGGGTTAGAAAGAATGTGCCCTGTGATTTTCTGATCCTCACTTGGAAGTAAGTTTGTACCTTTTAGATTGAGGTGTCTTTTAAAGTTTTGTTTGTTTGTTGTTTTAAAGGTTTGGAGGCCCATTTTGGAGATTAGGAAACTTATTGATAAGAATTCTGAAGTAAACTGTGGAGAGCTGACAGCTTTCTGTCCTGGAAACACTCAGGCAGAGTCACTGGCCCTGTTGCACAGCAGTCACGTGCCTGAGGTCCACATGTGTTCACAGGCGTTCTGCGCTTCCTGTTTGCCTTTGTGAGATTTGCTCATTTTTTTCCCCAAGAGCTTCTGCACATGGCTGCCTCTTCTGGAGTAAGCTGCATACGTGCTGCATGGAGTGTCCTTGTCCCTGCTCTCCTCTCTCCTCCCATCCACGTTCCCTGAGCCTCTGGGCCTTTATCACAGTCCACAGCCTCCTAGTCCTTGAAGTCCTGTCGTACCATTTCTCTTGAGCCTAGGTGAACTGTTAGAGCAGAAAGAAATTTGACTAGAATTATGAAAATGCCAAGTCCTTCACAGGCTTCACGTCCGTGACGGGATAAGATGCAGAGATGCAGAGCTCCCGCTACCTACAGGATGAGGCCCATAGCACGGGAGGGAAGGGCCGTGCAACGCGTCTCCTGATCACTCTGCTGTCTGTAGTTCATCATCCACACCTCAGCCGTCGGCAGGCTTTGTAGCGTTGCAGAATTTACATTTGCGCTGCTAAGTGGAAACCTAGGAGTTCCACGACTGTTTTCCATGAAGGTTTTCTACTGGCCCCTCCGTCCAGAAAGCTGCCCTTAAACCAGGCGTCATGCTTTAAATGTGTGGTGTCTTCACGTGGTCATCTTGTGACTGGACATTCGCATGGTGGCCAGTGGTTAGATTTGGGAGGTATGGAGACAGGGCCTAGCTGGAGGAAGAGGGGGCTGATGGGGCCTGGGTTTTGAGGGTTATAGCCCACCCCGTTCCCAGCCGGGGCCTTTTGCTTCCCAATCTTTAGAGCCGGAGCAAGCATCTGCCTTGAGCTCCCGCCACCACGGAGCTGCACAGCCACGCTTCCCCCTCCATGAGAGACTGTGTCCCCACTAACTGGGCTCCGGAGGAGATCACCTTCTCTCCCCGGAGTTGTTTCTGTCAGGTGTTTTGATACAGGGACAAAAAGATGAGCAGCTCGCTGTTCCTGCAGCTTCGGGATGAAGCTTTCTCACATCCCGTCTCCCTGCAGCCCTATTTGCTCCACAATCTTCCCTCTGCACCGCTGTGGCACGTTTGAGCCCAGTTCCGTTGTACTTGATGTTGTACGGAGTTCACACACACCCTTAAACTTTGCCGCCCTGCCATCCTGTGAGTTCAGGGAGTAAGATGGTGGTTCGGGGTCCCCTGGTGTAAATGTGAGAGTGTGAGGGGGCTAAACATGTGTTCCAAGGGGCTATCTGAGGTTCCTTTCAGCTCTGTGGGGTTCCTGTGGTTCACAGCTAAGATTTGGGTGCAGCTTACTCAAGGTTTAAAATCTTTCATTACCCTGAAGTTCTGGGAGTCCTTACCCTAAAGTAAGATGGTGGAGCAGGGATGATGGTTTCATCTCAGCAAGGTGGGCCCTGCAGGGGGTTGACATTCATCCCTGCTCAGCATGTTCTGGTTGCACTCTTCTCGAAGGCAGGAGGTATGTGTCTCCCTGTTACCTGAAGCATTTCTCACTTAATAAGGCATTCTAAAACTAGGTGTAAGTTCACTTGAACATCTCCTAATCTTGTATCTGTTTTTACTTATTACCATCGTGACTACTTCCCCCTTTCACTGAATGCAAATAATTTAAAACTTTCTTATCTCAACGTTGGAAATCTTTAAAATGAGTGTGACATTGTGGAGAGGGAACATCACGGATAGTAAGGAACTTTTGGGCATTGTAGGGGCTGGGCAGTGTCAGTCACAGAGACAGCGGGCCATGTGAACAGAGGTGCAGAGCAAGTGTAGAAACAGAAAAAAAACGGGCAAGGGCGGGGCCTCCCCCTGTTTGGGGCTAATCAAATATGATCAGTGTTTTAGAGATTCAAGACTAACTTCTTGAAAGGCAGAATTATTGTGTGCTTGTAGAAAAGATCTTTGAAATTCAGTCATTTTAAAACAAAATGGAAGGGATCTCGTTAACGTTGCTTTGATAACAGATTTTTTTTTTTTTTTTTTGGAAGCTTGCTCTTTAATTACTGCTGACACATTCAGATGCTGACTTAAAAGTGTCTAAGAATTGCTCTTTACATTCCCAGACTCAAACACAAAGGGAAGGAGCCCCCTGAGCAGCGTGCTAAGCAGCACCCAAGCTGATCAATGCTGAGGACCTTCAGTTCAGCCTGCACTTGCCTTGTTCACTGGTTTGTTAGCAGATGTGAGTGAACTGGCCAGGCTGGAAAGGACCTGTAGGTTAGGGGAAAGTGCAGACCTTGTACAAAGCTTCTGGCAGTGGTCAGAGGAAAGGCTCTGGGGAGCTGTGGGTGAGGAAGCCAGGGCCGCCTATGTGTGCTTAAAGGGCAAGCTCTTAAGACAGACTCCAGCCAGGCCTGGCTCTGCCACCCACTCC
>OU015750.1:41610651-41698402 GCA_907169655.1 Acomys percivali | reverse complement strand
ATACATACACATACACACAGAGAGCTTTTAGAAAAAGAAAATATATTACTTTGGTTCATGGAAGCTTCCCTGAAATAAAATTAAGTCTGTTCATACGGAGTGGAGAACTTGTCAAAGTTGACTGCATTAAAGTTGAAGACAAAGGTTTATCAAAGGGCATCTGTAATGCGATAGGCAAAACTCAAACTGGTCATAATATACTTTTTATTTGTACTGGTTTATTTTATTTTTTCAATTCATCCCAATTGCAGTCCTCCCCGCCCCTCCTCCCGCACTCACCCTCCTCCCTGCAGATCCACTGCTCCTCCATTCCCCTTAGCAACTGGCATGTAGATTGCATGAAGCATGCCTTCAAGTCAGGAGAGAAGTGTATGTAACATATTATGCACATGATACTCCAGATGAAGAGGTCTGACTGGCTTAGCATTCATCAAAGGCTGCGCAGTCCTGTCAGTCTTCAATGAAGTGCAGATCAGGAGGACAGAGAGTGGACCGCCTTTTCCTTATGAGTACAGAAGCCAAGCAGGGAGGCGGTAGTGTGCTTGCACACTGTCTTACACTTCTGGTGAAACTGAAACGTGGCACCTTCCGTATTCTGTAGCCCAGGCACTTTACATTGGCACACTGTGCTAGGAGACATTTACAAGCATGTTCAACCAGCAATGCTTAAAATTGCCACTAAAACAGGAAAAATAGCAACATCAGGGAAGCATATATGACTTTAAGAAATGTAATTTTGAGTAAAACTGAGCAAGTAATGAGTGTAGTCAGAATGACACCATCTTTGTAAAGCTTAAAAAGCACTGAAAACTAAATGATAATATTTCGGGATATTTTTTGTGACAGTACTATTTTTTTTTTACAGATTTATTTATTTACTATTTGTACAGTATTCTGCCTGCATGTGTGCCTGCACACCAGAAGAGGACACTAGATCTCATTATAGATGGTTGTGAGCCACCATGTGGTTGCTGGGAATTGAACTCAAGACCTTTGGAAGAACAGACAGTGCTCTTAATCCTCTGAGCCATCTCTCCAGCCTTGATAGTATTATTTTAAACAAAGCAAACAGACAGTAAACACACTGTTCGTGGTGATGACCGGGGATGAGCCGGGGAGATGTATGTGTGACTCTGTAGTCATATTTTAATCTGAACATTATTGTGCCTTATAACTTAAATGTATGAGATCTCTGTTGTTCCTTACATACTGAATATGTCACTGCAGCGTGGAGAGCCAGGCCTCCCCGGGCCTAGTGTTGGTTCCTGTGTTCTGTCAAGGTTCAACTATGGCTAAGTTTTGGAACTTCTTCCAAGCCTGGCTTCCTCAACTGAAAAGGGTGTGGTAGCAACTGCACTTCATTAGAGTCCTGATTGCTAAACGAGACTCTAACACAGAGGTGCAACACACACCATGTTTGTTAATGGTGTATCAGCCTGTGTAGCTTTATGTAGACTAAAACCAGTCTCCTACACCAAACGGACATGCAAACAGTGATGCTGGAAATGAGGTGTCCACAGTATGGACTTAAATATGCAGGAGTCGTGGATGTATTTGGAAGGATTAGAGTGTTTGGTAGAAATTCCAAGTCCTCGACAGACTAAAGAAGAGCCTTTTGAAGAGACGAGTGGTTTTTTTTGTTTGTTTGCTTTTTGCCCCCAAATCTTTAAACTTTCAGAACATGAGCAAAATGCTCCTGTTTCTGGGCTGCTGTGAGAGAACATTCCAGAGCAAAGTGGCCCATGCAGTAGTTTCCAGTTACTTTTTTATGTTATAAAGTTCGACACAAATGCAAAAGTGTGAAATGGCATTTTAGGGACACCTAAAAAAACATTGCATGTGTGTATGTGTTCACATATACATGCATATGTGTGCATGAGTGCCACAGCACACGTACAGAGGCCATGAAATGATAGATGTAAGGTCATGTAGTGAGTTGGTGTGTTCGCACTTGCTTTAGTTTCATGTTTCAGCTTATTCTGCACGTTAGTGCTTTACAAAGGCTGGCAGACAAAAATGGCCTTCGCCACACACTAACTATAGTTAGTAAGCATTCTGTCCTTGTAATGTTCCCTCCCCCAGCTGTGCATGTGGTAAGTGAGATCAGTCCCCTTCCCAGGGAGCCTCAGATTCCCCAATCCTGTCAATTCATTTCCCTGTAACAAACCTTGATATGAAGAGCTTTCAAATGCAAGACCAGAGGCTTTCCACGTGCTCCAGTCACTGCGTTGTATAGTGTTCATGTGGGGATTGCGGTCAGAAAAAAAAAAAGCAAAATTTAGAGATGTGGAGTCTAAACCTTGAGGATAAAAAAAAAATGTAGTCACACCCTGACTTACAGTTTAGTAGCTACAACATTAACTGGTGATTATAGTAAAAGCACAAAGTATTTTGTAAGCATTACATTAATAATAAACGTAAAACAACAAATAAGTGATTGATTTTAAAATTTAAAGCGAGGTGTTAGGAGGTATCTACTATCCTCAGGTGTCTGATGTATTACAGAAGGAGCAGACTTCTTGAGTTTTAGCTTTCATCTTTGCATGCACTGTGCGTGATTGAGGGCAAAGTGTAGCATGACCTTGGATGTACTCTATTCTGTGCATTGGCCGGCAGCAGTTGGCATGTGTGTCTCCATGTGTAACTGTTTGTACAGGAGCCATACTGGCTCTACAGAATGATGCTGCCTTAAGTGACGCCTTCATTGTTCCCTGGAGGAAAACAGTAGGTATACTTTGAATTTCAGAGTGAGTAAGGTTCTGCGATGAATATGGCCCTTCAGTAGGACACAACCAGCTGAATTTTCTTCCTCATGCAAACTCATGTGCTTTGGTTATTAACCCATAAACCTCTTGATTAAATGCACGCAGTCTTTCTGGAAGATACAATTGGTATTTCTAGAGTATTGAGATTCTCTAAGTAATGGCAAATGCCTGCTTTAAAATTTCCTTTTAAGTTGCCAAGGTTTCTTGCTGTACGTTGTCACTCTGAATTTGCTTTTGAAGTTTGCTTGTAAGTCCAGACATCCCTTTGGCAGCCCATTTATGCCAATTAGGTAGCATGTCCTCGGGGAATTTCTGAAATAGGCTCACTGGAAAACAAGGCAGTCTGCTTCTAGACCTTGTCTGAGCTGTTAACACTGTTTGCCTTGACTTCATGCTTCCTGCGCCATCCAGAGCTGGTTCTCCATGGGCAAATCGTTCTTGTATTCTGTTCCACAGGGGATGTGGACCTGGTGCTGCTGCTAGTGAATATCAGGCCGCAGGACAGTGGGGAGGATGTGAGCTTTATTAGAATATGAGGATCAGCTGAGCTCCCTTCCGTTCTTACATAGATGCAATTTTAGGCAGACGCTGGAGGATAGAACTCAGAAAGTTCAACCTAGCAACCTGACAGGTGGCCTGCCGGAAACTGATCTTCATACGTTTGCTTGATTAAATATAAACAGTATAACATACGATGTATTAATACATAAAAAGGTCACGCATAATGCAGTTTCTGCCTCGTTCTCCCCCCCTCCTACTGAATATATTACCACACTTTTCACAGAATTCCTCCTTTCTCTTGCTGTGTCTTAGTCTACTGCGATTGTTACAGTCCTCTGTTGCTTCATACTTGACTTTTCTCAGTTTTTTTTCAATCACAGACACTGCTTCAGCTAGTTATTTTTACGTATGTATCATTTTGTCTGTGTTAAGTTATTTTGTCAGGACACATTGAGGCTGGAGGTGTATGGTAAAAGGTGTTATGCCCAATCGTCATGTAAGCAGGTATGGCCACACTGCCTTTCAAAGACACGCATTGTATGAAGCACCACCCAGCACTCCCCAGTGAGCATGTCAAACTGGAGCCCTAAGCAGTGGCATTTTCCACCACTATACTCTGTTCCAGAAAAATTACTCCCTTTAATCTAATTCTGTACCTTCACAAACCTATCCATCCCCCAACATGGCCCCAGAACATCCCCATGCACCTTTTATGCTTCCAGCTCCACAGCTCCCTCCACTCTCCTGAATTATGATGTCATGGACACACCCACTCTGACCCTCAGTCTTACACCAACCACACTCATCATTTTTTTTTTGCCATGTCTTTCCTAGTTTTCAGCTTCTTCTCAGTGAGGCCAGGACCACAAGGGCACTGAATTTATTTTTCTGGTAAAAAAAAAAATGCATGTCTATTATGAGAAGCATAATTGATAAAGTGTCTGGCTATGTAGACTTGGCCCCAGAACACTAGCACTGAGGGCTGAGTACTCTTAGCATTGTCCTAGGCCTGTCTTATGATGCGTGTGTGTGTTTGAACATCCAGATGGATGTGTACAATTTAACACATTCTGTTATGCAATTCTGAGAGTTGAACACTTTTAATTTCCTTTAATAAAAGACTTAAGCTTGTCTCATGCCAATTGGCATGCTTCTATACAACCCTTAATGTTTCTGCAATAGTTGCTAGAGTGTATGTCATAGTTTTTTTAAACCAATTTGACCTGATTAACATTTGTGGATTATGTTTTTTTTTAAGTCCTTTCATGTTGGTGCCTTATTCTTTGGTATGATAAAGTCATACTAAGTCATGCTCTGAAATTCTAACTGCTATGTCCTTGAGTAGCTCATCAAAACGTGTCTGGAGATCTTACACATATGTAAATGGAACAGAAATGTTAATGAGGTGTTCTAGGAGGGGTGGCCTTTGCATGTATTCATGAGAGCAGAGAGTCTCTGTCTCTTCCTCTATCCATCTAGACCCATCTTTCCTTTTATCGCAGATTATTTTGGAGCATGAGTCCAATTTTGATTATTAGAAAAGCGTTTCCCCTCTTGCTAAGGTACAGAGAGGTAACACTTTCTAATTCTTAGAGGACGCTTTGCTTAGTTAGGCAAGTGTGTGGCTAGTGAAAAGGCCTGCAGCTGTGGGCTGTTCTGGTGGTTACTTGAAAATCTTTCGGCCTGTTCATTTCTTCACTACTTCACTTGATTTCAGAAAAGACTGGAAATAGATTAGAAAGAGGCAAACTGTCACAGCATAGCACTTACTTGATGAGCAAAAGAAGGTAAAAGGGGCACAGGGATAGGAAAGTAAAGAGAAAGCCAAGAGTGAGGAGGGATTGCACAGTGTAACACACATGCAAAGTGCAGTTACCACCTTCAGCAGCTCAGAGCTGGTGAACATGGATGGTTTGTCTGGTTAAACTAGTGCTGGGTGTTCAAGTTGTGAAGGTGGATCTCAGGGTTGCCGGAGCTTGCATGATGGGAAAGAGGCAACATCCTTGTTATGATTGGAACCCAAGCCTCCTGCTTGGAAGAAGCCCAACTATTTTGACATTGAAGCCAAAGAGGAAACTGATTTAGGAGAGCGTTTTAGGCAGTCTAAATTTATGATTGGACACAGTCACAGCTGGATGGTTCTGAAGGGACAGGCCTGCATAGTGTTTCAGGTCGGAAGGGGCCTTGCAGTTGTGCTGAGTGATGGAGTGTTTTCTGGAGGGCACATATTCTGCCTGTGCCTTTGGCCCTGAGTCTGTCACTTCTCCAGTTCACAGGTGGCTTGTGAAGAGCAAGGGCTTGTGGTCAGGGATAAAGAGCACAGCGCAAGGGGGAGAAATCCAAGACGAACTCAGAATGAAATACTGTTTTATAGCCAGTAAGAAAAAGACAGACAATAGCCACTGGTGACAGGGCATGGAAAAATGGCAAGAACCCTCATATACTGAGTGCTGGTGGGGAAATAAAATGGTGTGGCTGTTTTGGGAAACTGTTTGGCGTTTCTTCAGCAGGTTAGCATACAGCCCAGACAGCCCACTACTTGGTACCCATTGAAGAGAAGTGAGAAGTATGACAGTCTAAAACCTGTATATGAATATTCATACAGCATCATTCATCATACACCAAAGTGCAGTGACTCGCCTGTCATCAGCTAATCAATGGAGAGTGGTCCATACACTGTTTATATGCAATCTCTGCAGTGAGCAAATCCATAGAGGCAGAGAGCATACGAACAGTTGGTTGCCTTGTGGGAGATCCAGGGGTTAAGAGGGAATATCTGCTGCTCGGCTGGTGGTGATGATGCTTGGACACTGACATGAGTGTGCAAATGACAGTTGTTGGCTTACACATTTGAAATTGTGTGACGCTAACATAGAAAGACAGACGTGCACAGGACAGAGGGCTTAGAACTGTACAGTAAGATGTCTACTGAGCAAACACTGTAAATACAAAGAAAAATCCCAGGAACTGACCTCTGACCATACAGCTATCTTTACCCATACTAGAAAGCAGCTTCTTGAGGTGTTAATGAGCTAGCTGTCTTCCCTGCAGGAGAGCCTGCGCAGAGCTAGCACGGCACAGCACTGCCTTTGCTTTCTCAAGTGGCCCTTGGTGATCTCACTCTGCTTAGTTTTGTCTGGCCTTGAACTATACTTTGAAATGATTTCTAGTCTTCTAGTTTTAGACACAACATAAACCTTGAAATAGCAGTATTTTCAATTAGCTTTCATAAACTGTTTGAAAAATTGATCGGTGGCCTTGTCTCTGCTTTTAGGAGACTTTTAGGCCCATCTAAGCATCACCAGGTGCTTTGCTCCTGCCCTTCTCTCCCCTCTCCTCTGTCTTTTCACCTCTGTACTTCTCTGCTGCAAAGACCCTTGAATACAATGAATGTCCGCTGCACTGGAGTCTCTTTTTCTCTTGAGTATTTTCAGTGGCAAATCTCGTGTAACTTTTGAAATTATGTGGGCATGAAGTGAAATTTAGGTTTCCTGTGATAGATTTTTAAAAGGTTTCCTTTGGCCAACTCATTGTCACGTGGAAAAACTATTCAGTGAAGTTGACAGACTTTATATAATTTAAATTATGTTAGCTTGTTGTAGATTTTTATAAAGAAACACAGATTATGGGGCTGGGGAGATAATTCAGTGAATGCTTTGTGAGGTTCTGGGCTCATTCTACAGCCTCATAAAAATAGAAGAAGGAAGGGGGATTGTAGGAGGTAGATAGGGAGACGGAAGTTATCAACAGCCACAAATCCATGTTGTTAATTTAAATTATATAAAATTTAGTGCCTGATAAGGCATTATAATTGAGTCATCCTGTTGTATTAGCAAAAAGTATAATGAGCTGGAAGCTTTCTGAAAATTAGGTTTCGGTGCTAACTGGGCTTGCAAAAATGTCCTTCATTTTGGGGAAGCCTGCCAGCATAGCAGCGTATCCACTCTTTGGTTCACAGAAATCGCCACCAAATAATAAGCATTTAAAAAGCCAATGAGCCGGTTGACTCGTCAAGTTGATGGCATTCCTTGTGCCTGGCTTGGTGACTGCACTCTGTGGACGGTCATACACGCTGTGATACCTATCTCCCTATGTTCTCCTGACCATGCTGTGGAGTCACTCACCCCAATGCTCAGCTGGCCAACTCAGCAGTAGCCACTTTACTGTTATCTCATGCTGCTGTAGATACAACCAAGCCCAGCCAGCTTCATCATGCCTAAGGTTTCTGCACTGATGAGGCTCCTTGAGGCTAGCCCACTCAGACAACTGAACGTTCATCCTCAAAAAAGTGCAATACTTACTTTTTAAATAACAGGAGGAGGATGAGAAAGGGGAAGGAATCAGTAGGAAAACAGCTACATGGTTTGTGTGTACAGTGACAACAGTGAGGTGATGGAGGCAAAGAATGAGACATTAAAAGCAGGCGACGATGGACCTTGTGGTAGTCCCTTCACAGCCCTTCCTTCCTGCAACAGAGACTTGCTTTGATTATTAATAATAGAGTATGCACAATAGATATAACTATGTTTGCATGCCTATAGTATGCAGTATTTGACAAAAGATTATAATGAATAAATCAAGTGATTTCTTGGCATTGCTTTACATGGTGCATTCAGATACATGGGTTGGGTTATAATTAATGAAATATGAAGCACCAAGAAAGTTAGTAGGATTCAGTCTTACAAATCATATAAATAATATCCACTTGCACAGTTCTTTAGGTACTAAAACACTCTATAAAATGAAAATCACACAGTCCTGAATACATACCAAATGCTAGTCTTCCCTTTAGTTTCTTCATAATCTGACTCAAATCTGTTCTCAAAAAGAATTCTGTGCAGCTCTGCTATTAATTCAAACAGTGAATTAATAACTATTTCCACTACTGTGTAATCAGTTACCCAAATCTTTCTTCAACTCCTGGAGTTTGGCAGCTAGTTCCATGTGCTGGCGGTTCAGGGATGAAGTCCCAGCTCTGTAGAGCCTCCACGAAGATTGTGCAGTAAGAAGATGTGGAGAATAGGATTTGGTGAAAAGGTGAGCCGTCTGCATATAGTAAAGCCCTGTGCATCCTCAGAGGCTGCGGCCAGGTAGTGGTGTGGATGGGAATCGAGTGACCAAAAGGCAGTCATCCGGGATGCAGAGTACTCAGGCAGCCCCTCGGTAGCACCTGTTGAGTGTCCTGCATCGCCCAAAGAAGTTTACAGTTAGCCAAGTCGCTGTATGTGGTGGGTCTTGTCAGCTTTACCTCTGACTAGTGTTAGGAAGGCAAGATTAGCAGGGCAAGGGCCCGTACATAGTAGCATGAGTTCAGAAAGGGTCATAGAATAACAAACCAATATCTTGTCTGTTCTCTTCCCTCTGATCTTTGGGTTACAGTTGTACCTGTTACAAGGCTTCCCCGCCTATGCTCATTGCTTCAGCTATTTATCAGAATGTAATTCAGAATATGAATATGAAAATAATAGCCCATGAAAGTTTATCTTTAACCCAGACGTTATGCCATTAATACTTCAAATCTCATTATGGCATTATAACCTGAATGCCACATCTTTCTTCCAGTATGGAAAGATCGGAGAAAAATTCTGACCTGATGTCATGGTCATCCAATCATTTATTACCGTATTCATAATTAGGATCTCAAAATAATCATATTAGGCTGCATATCGCTAAAAAAGGTAGGTAGGTTTGCAGCCCACAGTGATTCATTCTCTAGAGGGTTTGAAGATGAGGCCTCAGGTTTTGTTTCCTGCAGATAGAATTCAGCTTAAGACATCATTTTCAGACCACACGCTGAGTTTTAGAATGGAACTAAACTTTTCAGACATTTAATCCCACTCACCTGTAAAACTACCTGGTATGGCAGCAATTATCTCTTTCCGTGAGATGAACCGCCTGAACCAGTGGCTCAGCAGTGACAACCAAGTCCATTTGGAGCCTTGATTCAGGAAACGTCCGCGGTGTTCATGACCATTGTGCTCAGCTGCCACCTCACAGAAGGAATCTGCGTCCATCCTTGCTTTACTGCCTAAGGGTTCTATACTATGAATCATTTTTTGTGTTTAAAATAAATTCAGCAGCATGTAACTCATCAGTTCTCAACTTGTGGGTCTCGGCCCTCTGGGAGGGGGTGTTGAATGACCCTTTCACAGGGGTCACCTAAGACCATTGGAAAGCACATATGTATATCACAATTCGTAACAGTACCAACATTACAGTCATGAAAGAGCAACAAAAATGATTTCATGGTTGGGGGTACCACAACTTGAAGAACTGTATTAAAGGGTCACAGCATTAAGAAGGTTGAGAACCACTGGTTTAGTACAGAATAAATAAATAAATAAATAAATAAATAAATAAATAGTATATTATTATTATTATTACATAATAAAAGCACACATATACATGATTTGAAATATAACATACACGAACCTGAACGCTTCACTTCATGCTTAGCGATTATGTAGATAATACGACTGATTCTTAAAAATACAAAAGTGGCGTAAGTATCAAAGTTTCCACTTCACTTATTTTTCTTAGGAAATGAACTCCTATGGCTTAAGACCCTTAGTCCTCTATCCCAAGATGATCTACTTAATCTGTGTCAGCTGGTTTCTTGCTGGCCTCTTGACCTAAGGTTAACTTTATTAAATACAGAATGCTCTTAGATTAAAGACGTGCACTAGGGCTGAGCCACAATATAATCACCTGTTTACAATAGACAGAAAGTTCTTCACTTAAAGGCGTATATTAGGGCTGAACCACACCAAACAAGAAACAGGTATTTACAATTCACAATCTTGGGGTACACAATGGGTTTAAATATCTTGCAACAAACTGTTTTCATTGTGTCCCATAAGTTGGGGTATGTTGTGCCTTCATTTTCATTGAATTTTAGGAAACCTTTAATTTCTTTCTTATTTCTTCCCTGACCCAGTGGCCACTGAATAGAGAGTTGTTCAGTTTCCGTGAGTTTGTAGAATTTCTGTTGTTAAGTCCAGCTTTAATCCATGGTGATCTGATAAGATAAAAGGGGTCATTTTAGTTTTCTTGTATCTGTTGAGGCTTGCTTTGTGATGGACTGTATGGTCAATTTTGGAGAAGATTCTTGGGGGGGGGGGGCTGAGAAAAAGGTATATTGTTTTGGGTTTGGGCTAAAAGTTCTGTAGATACCTGTTAGGTCCATTTGATTCATGAAATTTGTTAGTTTCATTATTTCTCTGTCTGTTTTTGTCTTGATGGCCTGACCATTTTTGAGAGTGGGGTGTTGAAGTTTCCCACTATAATGTATAGGTTTTGATGTGTGAATTTTGTAGTTTTTAAAAATAAATATTTTTTATTTTTCACATACTCATTTATATTATTACACATATGTGCAATAAACTACCTATTTAAGCAGACAAAAATAAAATAAAATAAGGCTTTCCACCTGTTCTTAGTTTCATTGGCTGAAAGGTACCATAAAATGAGTAGCTCAAAAAAAAAAAAAAAAAAAGAGTAGCTCCTAGGTAGGAGTGAATGTCCCTGGAACACTGCATCCTCACTGGGGTTTCCTTTCACCATCCATTGATCCCAGGAATGTGATTGTTCTCCCACTGTGTTTTACTTTTATTAGCCACATGAGAATATCTAACTGTAATTTGTTGGCCAGAGACTTTGTCAGGGAAATACGTGAATTAGAATATATGGCTTGCTAGAACCGTTTTCAAGGAAATCTATATTATTTATTTTGCTGCTCTAGCAGTCTCTTTTTAGTAAGAAATAAATTAAGATAAATAGGATTTATGATACATTTTCACTATTGAATTGAAGCACAGTTTTATGTTGCCCCAGAAGTGAAAGTCATGTCTGGAAGGATTTTTACAGTGGGGCCTGCATCCTACCTGTTGTTTATTACCAAGAATTAATTTTCCTGTCGACAGGAATCTTGTCTTTCTGAAAAAAAATACGTTGTGTTAGCAATAGGAAAACAAGGAAGACCTTTTTGTTAAAAACACAGCACCCATTGCTTGAATGGTGATAGTATCTCATTTGTGAGGACAGACCTTAAGGTCCATTATAGATTAAATATGTGGACTATTTGCCCATATTAGTATATACTGGTTTAAATAAATAAACTGAAGAAAAGCCTATATTTTGACACAGTAAAATACTGATGGCTTTCTTGGCGGGAAGATGTTAATGTGATGCTCTAAGCCATCTCTGTTAGAGATGCGTGCTAACATACTCACAGGTGAGATGCTGCCATGCCATGGATCTGTCCATCTGCAGATGAATGCATAAAGAAAAACATAACAGGAAATTTATTTAGCTACACGGAAGGACCAAATTATGTAATTTTCAGGAAAATAGGTGGAAATAGAGATCATGGTATTAAGAGAAATAAGCCAGACTCAGAAAGAGAAAAAAAAATACCATCTTTCCCTTACATGGAGCCCATATTTTCCATGCACATGACATGAAAGCAGAAGGGGATGAATACAGTGGAATGGGAAGAGGTAGCGGAGTATGACAATGTAAGAGGCGCAAAACCGCTCTTGTGAAACACACACAACACCTTGCACAGCAAGTGGCACTAGTGGCACAATAGTATGTCAGAAAGAGCTATGGTTTACAGATAAATCAGGCTGGCAGAATATTAGTAGGTGGGCAAATGTAGCTCATTATAATAGCTTCACCCTCTGTGCATTTATGAATTTTCTATTTGAAGCCAAAAATTTATGGTTAAGCCAGAGTGAACGCTGTGCCATAAAAGAGGAGGATGTAGAAGGCCTGGTCCTGTCTGGCTGGTGACACTTAACATGACACCTGCCACTCTTCCTCCCTGATTGGGTTATAGTGTCTTAGCTTCTCTCATGCAGTAGTTAAGGGAGGTGCCTCTCTGGCTAGGCTGAAATTCTGTGTTCAGGGAGGGTGGTAACACTGTTATCCAGGAGATTCCTCATCTCTTGGCAGAACTGTAACTTACATGGATGCATATGGGATAAGAGCTTTGGTAGAACGACCAGTAAAGTGATTAGGAGAGAGAAGAATTTAACTATCAGGCATGTCTCCAAACGCAGATCGTCCTGGTGCGGTCGCTGGTCTTCTTTAGCAGCTCAGGCTTGTGCTAGAAACACAACTCTCCCATTTTGAAGCCAGGGTACCAATCAGTGCTGGTTATAAGCCCAAGCAGGCGTATGCTTTCCATGAAACTTCACACCTGACATTTCTGCCCTTCGCAGACAACAGGCTGGCTAAATGAGTTGGTTACACACGAAAGTGATCTCACTGAAGCAATATGGACTTGTTTGCTTCTTTGAATTATCCCCAGGACGACGTGATGTTACTGTGTCAGCTCAGAGGCAGATGGGCCCATCTGTTTCCACCTTGAGCGCTGCGGTTGCTCCCTCTTAGAGCTATGCCCTTCCTCACAGGCTCTTCAGATGCTTAGAAGATGACCGGCAGTTACCTTGACATCAATTGCTACTTTGCTCAAGCAGATAGAATAAATTAGAATAAAGCCTTTCAACCTCGCTTTTCTGTAGTCTCTGTTAGTCATTTCCTCCCAGTGAAATCATCCGTGACGGCAAGGGACTGTAGCTTTGTAAGGGTGTGAGATGGTGCGTTCAGAACTGTCCCGTGTCTTGCATTTTAGTTTAAGATTATTCTTTCATTTTATTTATTCATCTGGTGACACTTTGCTGTGATATAGTAGTAGTGTCCTGTGTGTCGGTGCTGGTTCTTCACAGAGCGGGGTTTTCGGTCCCTGAAGCATCTGTTGGTGATAGTGGGTCTGAGGATCATGGCTATGAAGTGCAACAAGAGTTTGGGGAGCTAATTGAATTTTCTTAAATTGCTTGCTTCCTACCCCTCTGGGAATTCTCTGATGGTTTGAATACTGGCCTTGGACATTTCTCGTGGGGGGGGGGGAGGGACGTGGGGGAAACATGTAGGGTTGGAGCAAAATTTTTCCGTGGGCAGCAGACAATTATGGTTCAAACAATAAATATATATTTAAATGCCACTAAATACAAGCAATTACAGTATGCCTGAGCCTCTTCCTTCCTAGATCCAAATTTTCTTATATACCAGAATATTTTCTTTGTAATTTTGTAAGAAATGCCAGCCTACACAAAAAAAAACCAAACAAACCAAACCCAGAATCCATCATTTTATAAAATAACGTGGAAGCACACAAATTTATCTCCCTGACAGTGAGAAATCAAAAGGCAGAACATTAGTAAATACGCACTGGTGTCATTAATTACATTTCTTTTTTTAAATTTTATTTTATAGACTTCATTATTAAAAAGCTTGCAGATAAATTATTTTCCACTGTTTTTATTACCAAATATATGACGGTTCTTATGTGGTAAAGTGTTTTGCTAATCACTTCACTTACTGGAGCAGGTCATTTGTAATACCTGTGAGTGTCCACTGTTGAAGCCACTGTGTAGAAACCAACTGTGGTGGCACTCAGAGGAAGGGTAAGCAGGCTGCCAGGATGAGACCTGATAGGCTGTGATCATAAGGTTGCGGGGAGGGGGTCCTCTTCTATCACAGACCTAGGGGAGGGGAATAGGGTAAAAGAGGGTGGGACGGGGAAACGAGAAGACACAAGTGAGGGGATAACAATTGAGATGAATAAATTACTTAAATTTAAAAAAATAAAGTGGACAAGGATTTTTAAAAAACGGTGTTGGAGATCCCGAGCTGTTACTTTTGTGGCAACAGATGTCAGCAACAGATGTCGCTGAGGATACTTTGATGTCAGTGAGGATAGGTTGGTGTTCTCCTTTGACCCCACTGTCATGTCATGTTAGAAACCTCATTCCTTTGTTTTCTAATGCCTGAAAAGGGGGGGAGGGGGGATACTCACCCTCACATTATGCTTCACCCTCCTGGAAAAGTCAGTCTTTTACTCTGTTGTGTTCAAAGCGGTGATTTTTTTTTTAAAGAAGGCTTTATAATTTCAATTTTAAATCCTTAGTTTTTGGTTGAATGCGTGCACCCGATAGGTAAAGAAGGCCCGCTGAGTGTTTCTTCTCTGTCTTGACTTCTGTCCCTCTAGTAGAGCACTCCTGGGCTGCTCCGCACAGCTCAGTGGTTTCTGACTGGTGACTGCAGAGGGAAGGAGATAAATCAGGAAAGCTTCCTTTCCCCCTTTGCTCTGGGGCTCCAGGCCCTGCCAGTGCAAGGGAGGAAAGTCCTGCTCAGCACATCTGAGGAGCAGAGAAGTCTTGTCTAAATGCAAGAACCTGTCCACAGAGGCAGGGTGCTTCCTGCTGAGGCAGGAGCCAGGCCATTACCTTTGAAATGCAAAGCTGAGGTTTTGGACCTGATGCTGCTGTTCCTGCTGATTTCCAAGTTAGTATGGAACTAGGAAGGGAGAGAGAAGTGTTAACTGCTGCGGCCCCCTCAAAGCCCAAACCGCAGTGTAAGAAAAGCACCCCTTTTGAGCCAGCAGACCTCCCCAGGTCCTGTAAATGGTTTTAGAAACATGCAGACTTATCTGGAAGTTTATTCCTGCGCCACCCCAATGTTCTCTGGCACACTGATGGATGCTCTTGTCCTCTGCTAGGTTTTTCCTGCTAATTATGTCTTGATGGTCTGCTTGATGCTTGTAATTGGCTACACACTGTTCTATACTCTGGCTGGCTGTTGATTCTACAGCCACAGACCAAGCCTGCTTCCACCTCAGCTGCGTAAGCATAACCCTGATAAGCAGTGCAAACACCCTGGGCCTCTGAGAGGCCCCGATGGCAGCCGCTATTCATCTTCCTGTTTTATATGAAACAGCTGCGCCGTGTGCGCCACTGTGCGGGTGATAAGGCTTGATTTGGGTCTTCCTGACGGACATTTACTATCTGTGTGCTTTTTACTGTTGCTGTCATCCAACCTGGACTATCGGATGGATGACTGAAAAGCTGAAACAGCCTCAGAGCAGCGCTCAGCAGTTTTTATGAAGAAAGGCTGTGGCATTCACGCACACACCTTTCATACAATGTTTTTGGAATGTGAGATATCATAGGTCAATTAGTAGGAGGCTTGTTTACCAGGTACAAGGCCTGGGATTCAATCCCCGGTATCACACTGGACAAGGTAACTCACTCTGAAGCTTGAGGCAGGAGGATCAGAGGTTCGAGACCATCTCTGGCTACGCTAGCCTGAGCTGCATGAAGCCTTGTCTTGAATAAAAGGTTTGTGTATATATTCCGAATCAGGTTTCTTGGTGGAAATATAATTATCAGGACTATTTTTTATACTTTCTTGGGTTTGAATTTCATTTTCTTTTTTTTTTCCTTTGGTTTTTCAAGACAGGGTTTCTCTGTGTAGCCTTGGTTGTCCTGGATTCACTTTGTAGACCAGGCTGGCCTCGAACTCACAGCGATCCACCTGCCTCTGCCTCCCGAGTGCTGGGATTAAAGGCGTGCGCCACCACGCCCGGCTCTGAATTTCATTTTCATTCCACCAAATTAGTGCGTCAGGATTTGAAAATACTGCCTCTGGGCACCCCGAATCTAAGTTCTCATCACAAAGATTTATTTGCCCCAGAAGGACAAAGGGCAGGGAATAAGAGACAAAGACAGGAGATAGATGAAGAGAGAGAAGGGAAGGGGAGCAAGGGAGAGAGGAAGAGTCTTTGTGTCGGGGTGGGGTGGGGTGGAGGTGGGTGACAAAGGGCTGTCACAGAGGAGATGGCCATATCCCAGAGCAATATGGCGCTTTATAAAGGGGGAAGCCCTCATGTTAGGATGATGCATTTAATAGGAATTGGGTTTGTTAGTTAGGTGAGCCTTAGGGAGCGTTTTGATTGTAGGACTTCAATACTTTAATAGCTGGGCTTTGGTGGTCAGCCTCAGGAGGAAGAGGTGGTCAAATAAAGGAATAGACCACGGTGGGTAACTTTAGGAATATAATCTATCAGGAATTTAGAAGGCAGAGGGAATTGGAGAGAGGAGATGGGCAAGGCCAGAGCCATGCTTGTCAGGCCCAGGCTGGCTAGGGTTCTTTCAGGATATCACTCCAGACTGTTCTGGTCACTAATCAAAGCTCATTCTTGATGAAAGGTTTACCCAGGCAGCAGTGTTGACTGGCTTCCTTGAGCATGGAGCTGTTTGAACCAGCACCTCGCCCCTATACTTGGTAGGCGTCCCCTCCTCGGAGGAGCCAGCCTCCTAAGTCACAGTGGATCATGCTACCTCAGTTACTGCTCATGTTGCTTGTTTCCTCTGTTCCAGTTCTTTTTAAACTTCACTTGGACATGCTAACCATTTTCCGTTAGCAAAAAAACCCAGAGGATGCCCACCCTGGTGTCGCTCTTCTGCTGGTTAACGTCCCTTTTGTTTGTACATACCAGTAATGAGACTGCAGAGAAGCAGAACTTACTGCAGAGAGTGGGCACACTCAGCTGCAGGGCTGCATAGGCTGAGCTGGGATCCACGGAGCCAGAGCCGGCTGTCACGAAGGGCAGCCTGTGACCCCGAGGCACGACAGAAGCTGTTATGGGGGCAGATTCTTCAGAGGAATCCTGGCTGAGCGTGGAAGGAGCAGGCCCAGCCAGTTTATCAAGGAGAATTTCCCTTGTTTTGATTGTGTACTTAATCTCATCCCCTAAATGCCTTCATAGCCTCACCTAGATTAGCTTTTGGTTTGAGTGACTGTGGACCATAGTGTAGCAAGGTTGACACAAGGGACTAGAAACCGACCACCACCTCGCTTCTCTGTGTCCCTTGAGGATCCGTCTGGTTCCAGCCCTTAGTTATACCGCCCTCTGGGAGGTATGGTAAGCTGGCAGGTTCATCTTCCTCAGTCCCCACCTCTCCTTCTGCAATTCAGTTCCTGTATCACTTGCTGCAGAATCTGGGCAGCCTCCGCTCTGCTCCGGAGCTGAACACTGTTTGCTGTTCTCCCTTCGGTTTGATGAGAAGTGTGTCTTCTCGCTTTGTGCTGACTGTTGTAACCAGGGCGAGCGTTGCCATTGTTCTCCGTTAGCTGAAGTTACAGAGCAGCTTGGCACCCATTCCAGCAGAAGCTTTAGTTTTGCAAAGACAATAGCTGCAAAATTGGATGCTGCTTTTGCAGCTGGTAGCGGGTGTCACTGTTCTTTGTCACCCTAACTTGGAGGAGTGCCATATTGGAGGATCGATGGGATTAAAACAGAGTAAGAAGTCTAATTGCCTCCCTGTTTTGTGCCGCTTCTTCGAGAGCATCCCCTGCACTCTCTTTGAAGACCCTGCTGTTTCATGTTGGATTTCCAAAGTTACAAAATTCTTTTGTCGCTACCTGAAGGGCAGCATTTATCTTTTTATTATTATTTGCACAGTAGAAATTGCTAAAGGATTATCCGGAAGTTCTGCAAGACGTCCTTCAGTGTCCGGAACCACTCATTATTAACTCATCAACATCATCTGTTTCGGCCCAAGCTTTTCTAATCACCTATAGAAGACTCTCCAGTCCTCATCTCTGCGGCCCTTGATGCTCCAGAGAAGGAGATGCCAAGTTTTCTCCGGGCAACTTGAGCAATAGTTTAAAAGGTGTTAATAGGAATCACTGAGGATAAGGGCCAAGATTTAGCAGTAGCTGCTTATCTCTGATTAATAGCAATAAGCATTTTCTCTTCTTGGTGTTTTAATGTGCAATAACATGGTCAGATGGAAATAATTTGTAGGTGTGAATTAAAACGGGACTTTATAGACCCAGTGTATCTACAGTTGGAAATCGCTACTTGAAAAGCAAAGCATGGTCATGTCTTTTGTCTGGCATGGCGAGGCTTATCAAATACGACTTGCTGAGCTTCAAAGAGTCACAGTGTTTAGAATGGAAAGCGAAATTGAAATAAATTACCTCATCAGTCCTTACCTTGATTATTCATTTTTATATGCCCCATCACCATGAATGTAGTGGCTTCAGACAATGACAGTTCTTTTTGAAAGTCTCCTGTTTTCTAAGGGTCAAGGATTAGAGAAAGCCTTGACCTGTTGCTGTCTGGCCTCACACAGCTACACTTACATGGGATGTTGAAGACTGTATGTTCATGGGGCTCATCTGGGCTGTTTGGTATTCAGAGCCTGCAGAGCACACATGATGAAGGTATAAGGTGTGTGTGTGTGTGTGTGTGTGTGTGTGTGTGTGTGTGTGTGTCCCTCCTGCTGTCACTAAGAGGCCCCCCTCTTCCTGTGTATCCTTCCTCTGCCCTCCCATTATCTATAAAACCCAAATGACATATTTCTTCTCTCCCTTTGTCTATGAAATGCAAATTACTGCTGGGTATATAACAGAGGCTGTGAACACATAGGCAAAATTGTCCTGCTTTTATAACATTTTTAGTTGTTCTTTTTTCCTTCATCAATTAATTTGTTAATTTTAGATCCCAATCCCGACTCCACTCCCTTCTTGCCTTCCAGTGTCTCCCTCCCACCCTCTTCCTCTATACCCTGTTCTTTAAAATATATTTTTAAGTAAATTAGAATTACATCACTTTCCACATTCCCTTTTTTCCCCTCCAGCCTCTTCCAGGTACCCTCCATCAAACCCTTCCCATGTATGTCTGCTCTCAAATTAATATCTTCTTTTCATGTGATTATTATTGCCCCATATATATGGTTGGGTAGGTATACAAAAAATGTATAAATGCAGCCTGCTGAATCTGGTTTGTTTGTGTGTATGTGGCTTCAGGGGTCACTTTGTATTGGATAATCAATAAGGGACTCGCCCCATTAGTTGACTTTAGTTCTTTAGGGGTGGGACCCCACAACACTTTCCACCTTCCATGTTAGCAGGTTGATTAATATAGACAGTGTTCTGTTTTTTTTTTTTTTTTTTTTTTTGTGCAGCCATTTCTAGGAGAGACGGTTTCACAGCAGGCTTCCTAATAGTCTGACTCTTACAGGCTCCGCCCCCTCCTGTGTGATGTTTTCTGAGCCATAGATGCAGAAACTGTGATGTTGATGTATCCACTGTGGTTGGGATCCCCAGGTGCCATTGATCTCTGCGTTGTGTCCAGTTGTGGTTTTCTGTTAAGTATCTCCATTAGCTGTAAAGAGAAGATTCTTCAATGAAGGGTGACAGCTATGCTTAATCTCTGGGTATAAGGATACAGTTTAGAATGTAGTAAGGACTAATGCTCTGCTATGAAGTGGGAAATGGAAAAATGGGGAAGGGTCTCAAACTGGGTAGGCATGAGAGAGGTCAATACAGAAGGAGAAAGAGCATGAAGGCAAATAACAGCAGGGCTGGTTGATAAAAGCTGAAGGAGTCACATTACTCTCTATTCACCAAAAAGTATATGCAGTACAGATAAGTGTAGGTGTACGTGCAAACATCATAAGGAAATAATGCCAGTCGGGCTGACAGTGCTTCTTACATGAACCATAAACTGTTAAACAAAAACCCCAGTATGAGGCATGAGAAATCTCCTTTTGTGACGTTAGTCAGGTGACTCCCCAGACAATATAGACTGTTGCCTGCTCTTTGTGGTCACCACGGACCTCACAACCCTTGCTGCCATTTGAGGAGGACTCATCCTGTCTGTGTAACCAGGTCTTCCAGAGTCCATATCTTTATCTTGGTTATAGCATTCATTGTTTATGGAAGCAGCTAGCTTAAGTCTTCCTCTTCCGACTGCGATTTACTGAGATATCAGCACTTATTTTATTCCTATTTGATACAGCACTTGATAGGAAGAGATTCATAAAACTCTGTTGACTGGTTAAATCAAAAAGTGATTTGTAATAAGGCCAAAGCCAGTTCTGTTCCCTGAAGCAATATACAGTTTGATTGGCCACCTATCAAAAATAATAAACAAGAGAATGATGAAAACATGTAGGCAGAATGGCAAATGGGAGAACCAAAAAGGCTTATTATATTAAAAAAGGAGATCATTGGAGAACATGGAAAGGTGGGTCAGGTCAAGGTGCATGTCATATGTGTGTGAAGTATCAGAGCGAAGAAAGTATGTAATTTGTACATACCCAGGCTGTGGAGTGTCTAAAGGGATATAGTCAAGATTGGGTCCCGAAAATATAATTTCAGGCCAAACTATTTAGAGACTTGAATTTTAAAATGTCTGAAGTCAACCTATAGGCCAGAGTGAGAGATTACTTGTATGCTCCTTGACATAATGAGGAGGCTAAAATGAGTGAGAAAGCAGAGGCTTGGGGATGAGTCAGCATTGTGTTTAATAGGAAAGGCAATATCAGTGTTGAAGGAGCAAAAGATGCAAAATGCAATATTTGATACACTTGGCTGTGAGCACAATTTACGTATTAATAACACGGCCTTTCAGATCTTGGAGATTTATAATGAGGCAGCTCTCATGTTGGAAGGGTCAGGCCACCACAGTGGACATGGTGGATGTTTCTGTGAAGGAGAAATCTAGAGGTGTTAACTCAGACAACAGCGGAGCAGTGTTAGAATGAGGCTGGTAGTAGAGGATTCTGAAATTTAGCCTTGAAGCGTTTCTATGCTGTTCATACCCAGCCATGCACTTGGAAATCAAAACAAAGACATGCTGTGTTCTAAAGCTACCCTTCAGCGTGGAAAGGGAAGCCATGGGAAAGGCTTGTGGACTCGCAGTCACACTGTTTTGTGACAGTACATAGTGGGGAGAAGCAGCCATGTTTATGGTTAAGGCAGACAACAGACAGCAGAGGCAGGCAGCGGAGGATAAACGATGGAGGGTAAACATGACGGACACAGAATCGAGAGAGTGTGTGATAAAAATAATGGGTGCAGCCTGGCCGCCAAGATGGCCAGGGGTTGGATGTAGAGGCAGAACTAGTGTGTATTCTCAGTGGTGTGCTACATAGACTCCACCAGCCAGCCACAGGAGGGGAGTGTGAGGCATGTGGGAATGCAAGCGTGGAGAGTCAGCTTAGGCTCCAGGCTGTGTGTGATGGCAGACAGGAGAGGACAGAGCTGGAGGGGCCCAGGAGGCCAGGCAGCATGTGCAGGACAGAGATGCTGGGAGCCAGTGTTTAGATAGGGCTGGTGCTGGCATTGTGCCCTGGAGACAGTGAAATGCTTACTGCTGAAACCTTACCAAGTCTCATTTTGTTTGTTAATTTTTAATAACTTAGAAGGCTTGTTGTTTGCCTGGCATTGCCTCAAGTATGTTAAAAACAGCAATTTATTAGAAACAACTTTAATGCTTCTTGTTAGTTGAATAACTAAAAATAGAAATATGCCTCGTGTTGCCTTCTGTTGTTCGGAGGAGCTTGGGTGGGCTAAGGTGGCTAGTCACCTATGACTCCAGTACAGGGCAGAATTAGGGACACTGTGTGCCTTCAGGGGAGAGGAGCTGAGTTCAGGCTTCTTCATAATGGGGGAAAATTATTCCAACGAGGTTCCAAGACCCAGTGTCAGAGAGTTCTGTGGCAGTCAGTGGCGTTGATGGTGCGTGGTGAGTGGCTGGGTGTGCAGGCTGGACACGCATTCTTCTTTTGCTCAGTAGTGTGCTAGAGACTTGCACCTCCATTTCTGTGATCAGTGCCATGTGTAGCAGGTCTCTCTGTTGCCTCCCCTATAGATTGTTTATCCTTCCTGGTCTGAAATCAGGGGCTTTGTGCTACTTACAAAGATGCCACCAGAACCATTGGAGCACTCTGGCCTACCATGCTACCCTCTCCTTTCTTCCCCTGGATGCTGTGTCCCATATTTGCCCTGGACACCTGCCCAGTGGCCACTGGCTAATGAGCACCACGGCTCCTTTGTCTCCCGTCTGCCCTAGTGAGAAACTGGAGCTTTGTTTCTGTTCTGTAATGGATTGTAGTCATTGAAAGGCAGATGAAAAGAACCCCTGCCCCCATCTTTACTGCCCAAAGTCCTTTTGCTCTCCTAAGTCAGAAGGCCACTTGTAAAATGATGTGCTTTGCCCCCTTGAGGTAAAAGTTGTTGCTTTGTCCCTATAAACTCCCTCCGAGGATGCAACTTCGTAGAGTTGATTTTTGCTCTCTTTACTGGATGTCACTGTCACATAAAAGACAACATGAAACCTGGCTTTCAAATTTTGCTGCAGTTTGATTCCTCAGAGTGAACCTGGGACCTCCGTACAGATAGAACTTGGGTTTTTATTTTTGATACTGTTTTTTTTCCTTTATAGTTTTTGTATTATAAAACGTTTTTTGGTAAAAATGTCTGCATCTTTTCAAAGTGAATTGCAATTGTGAATAAATTTTGGGTCTTTTGAACATGTTTTGTCCTGATTAAGTTAAGGTATATGCTTACTGGTTTGGTCAACAAACCAGGATGGGTTAAAGGCCCATCCTGCCAAAGCTTTCACTATCCGGAGCTATAATCATAAACACTTTGTTTTATCTTTTTCTCATTTACCAAATAAAATTACGAGAGAAGCAGCTAGGTTTCTGTAGTGCAGCAGACATGGGAGGGGCTTGCATCTTATATTTTGCAGTTGAATTCTGTTTGTAGATCGGACACTGACAGCTCTCACAAAGGTAGTGCTTAGAAGATAAGCCATGGTCTGTGTTTCCGAGCACACATCTGAGCTATTTCTGGAGGAAGGACGTTTCTTTTCTGTAATTTTTGCAGAGAATACTAAATTTATCAGTGATCCCTTGTTTCTACAATTTTTCATAAAGGCAGTGTGCTATTTTGTTTTTGGTCCATGATTATATTTGTTTTCTCACTTCTTAGTTGAAAATCTGTTTTATAACTGTTACAGCTCTAAAGTCCTTTCGTTTGAATGTAGTCATTAACCAATGGCCCTCATCACGATCAGTGTTGCCAGGAAAATTAATTGTATTGTACATGTCATTGGAGAATTAGTTCCTTTTCCTTACGCATTTCTTGGTAGTTTGGAAATGAACCATTTGTTCTAAAAATCCTTAAGTGCATCTCAGCGTTTATTTCTGTAGTACTTTGCCAGCGTCTTTAAGAACCATCAGAGGGGGCTGGAGAGATGGCTCAGCGGTTAAAAGCACTGTCTGCTCTTCCAGAGGTCCTGAGTTCAATTCCCAGCAACCACATGGTGGCTCACAACCATCTATAATGTGATCTGGTGCCTTCTTCTGGTGTGCAGGTGTACATGGAGGCAGAACATTGTATATGTAATAAATAAATAAATATTTAAAAAAAAAAAAAAGAACCATCAGAACCACTGGAGAGATGGCTCAGAGGTTAAGAGCACTGGCTGCTCTTCCAGGGGTCCTGACTTCAATTCCCAGCAACCACATGGTGGTTCACAACCATCTATAATGAGATCTGGTGCCCTCTTCCGGCATGCAGATAGAGCGTTCATATACAGAAAATAAATAAAGGAAAAAAAAAAAAACAGAACCACTAATGTAATAATAGGTTTTGCAGCACTTCAAGCTCCCAGTGGGGAAAAACATCCATGCTGAACACGGGGTTGCTGCACTGGGTATCTCAAAGGTGACTTGCTTTCGGTTTTTGGTTTTTTGCATGGTAAAAATGACTGCATCTTTTAAAAGTTAATTGCAACTGTGAATAAATTTTATTTCTTTTGAATTTTCTTTGTTGGAGCTCATCTTTTAAAATAGTCAGCCAGATTATACATGACAATCTCAAATCCAGCCTGTCTCTATGCATGTTGTGTTTATAATGACATGTACAATACTCATATTTAAACTGTTGAATGTTTGCTCTTTGTGTAATGGCTAAATGTTTTCCATCGCAGAAACATAGTCTTCATCACACCATAGATGTGTGCGTGTGTGCGTACATACATGCAAGTGTGTAAGCTATAAGACGGTTATGGGTATAGTTTCTTAAATAATGCCCACCTTTCTTTTTTTAAAGACAGGATCTTTTACTGTCCTAGAACTTCCCAAATAGGCTCTGCCAGCTCACCAGCAAGCCTCAGGGATTCACCTGTCTTCATCTCTTCAGCACTGAGATTGCGCGTGCCACCACGCAGAGCTCTCTTTGCGATGGTGCTGGGGATCGAACTTAGGTCTTTGTGATTGCGAGGCAGGAGCCCCTCCCATCTGGCTCTCTCCCCAGCTCCATATCAGAGACTCCCAAAGTCTTCATTGGCCATTATTTAGACAGCTTCTTTCTGATTTCAGTGACATCGGGAGAATAAACGTCTGACGCCTCATTTCTTCCTTTGATTTCTCTCTTCTATGACAGCTGCTTGTTCTTGGGAAACTTTCTGGGCCTTCATCTCCTTACTTGTAAAATGAAGGGGTTGAACACATGGTCTCTAAGGTCCTCTTCCACTTGAAGTTCCTCTGAACCAGTGGACCACCTGCTGTTGTGTCCACATGTTCATCTGTTGCACCGCTTTGCCAAATTACATCCCAAATTACTATAGTTAGCAGCTCGTTCTCCATTGTCCTCCGCCTTTAGAAGCTTTTCTTACCAACATCAGGATACTTGGAAAGCACGCCCTATGGATTATTTCATACACAGACACCCCCGTGTCCCCAAAACGCAGTAACAGAGGAAGCCTGCGTATGGCCCCAGCCAGTGCCAAGTTGAGGATGAAGATGCAGTGTTTGTCATCTCACAAGTGTCACATGTTCCAGGAAGTAGCTTAACGCTGTTTTGTAGGTTGAACAGAATCCTGGAACAGATATGAAGCCAGGATCTGAAAAGAGCAACTTGGAGTGGGTGGGGATTTGCTCTGTGGACATGGGTTTTAGATTGCTGATATTCTGGCCTAATGTGACTCATCAGGTGCCCAGGTTTCTCTGCCTTCACTCGATCAGCAGTCAGCTGCCTGTGTGCATTTCCTTAGGCAATTCTGAAACTTGGCTCACGACTTTGTGTGTGTGGTAACTCACAAAGTTGCCAGCAAGTGAAGAAGGCAGTCCGTATTTAATGGTTCACGTTTGTGGTATTCTTAAAAATGTTCGTTCTGTATGTGACACTTATGAATTTTAAGAACACAGTATTTTCGGAAGGATATTAAGAGTGGGTGGGAGTCTTCAGGCTGTTGGGTCCCTTGGTGTGTTAACGTCCAGTTCCCTGCAGGTTGATAACCACTTAGTTTTCAGAGCCGTATGGTTTGCTGCATAACGCAGGTAGCAGCAGCAGTGAGTGCTGAGCATACCCAACCAGTGAAATTCTGGCTTACTATGTTTGACTCAGGTAAGGCGAGTCCCAGGGTCAAGCGGTCACCTCCATAAAACTGAAGATGGAGACTGGGAATGGAGCGACGATGAGATGGACGAGAAGAGCGAGGAGGGGAAAGCTGCTGCCTCGCAAGAGAAGGTAACGAGCCATGATCGCCACCAGCTACCCTGTGCATAGTGTGTCTGCAGGATTCCATGTGTTTTAACACACATATGATTGTTTTACAGTCACGAAGAGTAAAAGAAGAAAACCCAGAGGTGAGGACTGATGATTACGTATGTATGTTTGTGTGTATTTGCATACTCATTTATTGACTCTCTTGTTCCCCCATTCTGGCATCAGAGTTTGATGCATTTCGAAGACGGTCCTCACAATCTCATGGAGTAGGAGAGAAAGGAAAGGCAGTTAGATTTTATTGCTTTTGATTCTGAGTTACCTTGGCCTGATTAGAGTATGGTGAATTACCCAGAATTCCCCCTGAGCATCTGCTCCCCTTCCCCCCATGCTGTGGGATGATCATAGTGCATAGGAGGTGGCCAAGAAGATGGCTGAGTCACATGGGACTCACTCAGTGGAATCCTTAGCCCTCGCAAGGAGATAATTATTTCTAGCTTGTAGTGTTCAGGATTTGGAAATATAGGTAAAAGTTGCCTTGCACTTTAACTTATGGAGAAGAAAAGCAGACAATGACATGGGAGAAACTCCAGGTTGAATCTGTGACTCTTGACCTTTAAATGCTCTGGGTGACTTATGAAACCAAGAAACACTCTTCCTGACTTCGCTGAGAACTGGTCATTTTTTTTTTTTTTAACTAAGATTCTTTTTACTTACTTCCTCCATCTGATTAATTATCCTAAGGCCTAATGATGATTACAGCATGCTAATACTCATCGAGGAAATTGGAGAATATTTAAATAGCTCACAGTGTTTCGCAGACAGTAATTAATATGTACCTTGCTAAAGCCTCATTACAAAACTGGAAAACTGTGGCCTAGAAAAGATACCTATCCAGACTTCCTGTCTTTTTAATTAGTTCCTTTTGGTTAAGTGAAACGCATCTTACATTGGGTTTGAAGTAGCAGTAGCCAGCTGTGCCTTTAGCAAGCCAGCAGCAGAGCCACGGGCCACTGTCCCCGGCCTTTCCGACCACCACGGTGAAAGTGTCCTGCTGCTGTTAGTTGTCACCTACCTGCCCACTGGTGTCGGCTGTCCTTCAGATCCTGCCTTCTTCCTTGCTCCGTCTGTGAGCCACTCCTTCTGTTTCATGCTGACGACGTACACTTTGCTCGAGTATCTTGTTCTTCAGTGTAGGAACAGTGGTGGATCCCCCCACAATGGGACACACTAGGAAACACGTTGTATCAGGATGTTGGGACAGTCTTCGTGGGGTATCATGAACTCTACCCTCTCTTGCCCAGCTTCCCACTGTGCCTAGAGCAAAGCCCAGAGTTCAGGTTTTTTCCATTTGTATCTCTATTTGAAAGCATGGGCTCTGCCTAGGTGTAGATCACGTGACGATGCTTCAAGCACCGTCATTGACTCAACAAGGGTCCACGTACTGGAGTGAAAACATAGAGCAGAAGTATGAATAAGCTGTCATATTTATGCAGTCAGAGTGGGGATAAAAGTTCACAGGATGTTACATAGTTGAAGTGAAGTTCAGCAAAAGCCGTGTTGGTACTCCAGTGTTCAGACAGTGAGACGCGGCACTTGATGAGCGCTTTGCCTGTGTGCTGCTGAGTGCCGTGTGCTGCTGAGTGCCGTCCTGGGCAGGCCAAGGAGCCCATGCCGGCATTACAGCATCTGTTGGAAAAGGTCAAGAGGCCTGAGTGGTATTTGTCAGTGTGGTATCCAAGGAGAAGTAGCTGTTGTGCTACATTTGGAGGTGTTCTACCTTGGAGAGAATTTCCAATTTGGACTTTTAAGCTCTCAGAGTTCACACTAGTTAGCTTGAAACTCATAGCCCAGCACTTTGAAAAATTGGCCCAGTTTAAAAAATATATATATGATCTTCTGGGACGCTTACCCACTAGTAATTAATAATTCGCAGCAATTGGATAATCACTCTCTCTTATTTATCACGTTGTTCTGCTTGGAGACAGAAGTCCATGGAGACCAAAGTTCATTAACAACAATACTAATATTAGAACTAGAGAGAATTAATTGATCAAAACCTGAGTCCATGCTTCATGTCTGGGTGGAACTGTGTCAGACACTGTGAGGATTTATGCACAGAGAGGAGAAAGCCTGCTTCCCGGGGAGCTGTTCATCTTTGGGGAAGGGTGTGGAAGAAGACCTGGCTAAGGACTCGGTTTTTCTAGGGCATATTTCCTACCTCATAAATCTTATCTAAAATTTCCAGCTTCTATCCATTATTGGTTTCTCTTTTGTTTTGTTTTTGAGACAAGTTTTCTCTGTGTGTGTCCCTGGCTGTTCTGGAACTCGCTCTGTAGACCAGGCTGGCCTTGAGCTCAGATCTGCCTGCCTCTGCCTCCCAAGTGCTGGGATTAACGGTGTGCACCCCCAGCACCCAGCTTTAATTTCCTTTTGAGAAGTGGTTTACAGCTCCTTTTTGTCAGACTCTGAAGTCCTTGTTACATGACTTGTCACTTTTGCGTCACTCTTTTCGTTTTCTATGTGAAAAAGGAAGCTGACTTTATCTTTAAATGAAGCTCCCTTTGGACACTCACCGAGGCTTGCATTATGAAACAGTTTCTTTTAAAAGCCACACGCGTCGCTTAGACAATATGAAGTCCTCCAGCCCCGCCTCCAATCAGAGCTGGCAAGACCTTGAAAACAGTGAAGTGAGTCCTAGGCTCAGCCAGTCGAGTTGCATTCAGTGGCTTAGAATTAGGTCTCGGCAGCCATGAGGTTTAAGATGCTTCTCACCTGATTCTGATCAGGGACCAGGATCTAAAGGACTGACTGGGAAAACCTGCAGAAGTCACTCTGAATCCAGATGTGCAAAATGGCGCCTGAGAAGGTTGTGGATTTAAGTTCCCAAAGCTTCCGTGTTGATGTCTGCCTGTCTGGAATAAATACATACACACATACATACATTCATACATACATACATACATACATATATACATAAGAAAGAAAGGACCATTTCAGAAATCAGCAGACAGATTGACTGATTGAGGTAAGCGAATCCTACCCGAAGGCTGTAGAAGGACTTTGCTATCCTGAGTCTAGCTAGGATAACCAGAATACCTTGTTTGCCTGGGATCTTATTCCCACCATGAAAGTTTTTCATTGTGGGTTTAGGTTGAATGCATTTTTTAAAAAACCAGGTTTAACTAGAGATTAAATACAATGTGAAGATTAAATTTATTTCTGTTGCTTGTTGGTCTTTTAAAAACTGCCACTTGCAGGCTGGAGAGATGGCTCAGGGGTTAAGAGCACCGTCTGCTCTTCTACAGGGCCAGCACGCACATGGTGGCTCACAACCAGCCATACCCTCTAGTGCCCTCTTCTGGCGTGCAGCTGTACATGCAGATAGAGCACTGTATACATAAAATAAATAAATCAAAACTTCGACTAGCTGTTAAAGCCATTCTAATGAAAGGTGCCTCTCTGATGCTGAGCAGCTCTCAGGCGTGTTTGATTGATGCCTCTATGTAAAGGCAGAGAAAGGTCGGATTTCTCCCCAAATATGTTATGCTGACCCCTGTCTGTCACAGGCTGCTCAGCCTCTGTTCCAGCCACTGTCATTTATTGCATGTGACTGCCCTTCAGATTTCCTTGTGACCAAAGGTAGATTTGTGCTCAGAAATCTAGTTTCCAAAGATTAGCTTTTTGTTTCAGAATAATTGTCCATTTGTAGTTTCTCTCAGTGTTAATGTTTCACATAATCTTGGTGTATTTATCAGAGCTCAAAACTGGTCTGCTACCTTGCCATCAGCTAAGCTTCAGAATGTCCCCAGATTTCACTCCTTTGTGCACTGATGTCGGTGTTCTGCTCTAGCAGGATGCAGTCAAGCACAACACTGTTCATTTTGCTATAATGCTAATAAAAGTAGAAGCAGCAGCCAGGGTCCAGCTCCAAGAGAAGTTGGGGAGCAGACAATACCTTTTCCTTCAGCTCTGAAGTGTTTACCTCTCTTTCACCAGGCGGAGGTGCCTGCGAGCCTCTGTTTCCAGAGGTATCCACTGTTCATTTCTTGTTTTCCTTCTTCCTGTCAGAAGCATATCCACTCGAGTAACCTTCTTGTAGCAAATCGTTTAGAAAGAAAGCAATCTGGTAAGCTTTGTATGCTGTTGAAGGATGACTGCTACTAATGGCATCAGCTTTCATGTAGGGTTTTGGTTTAACGGAGTGTGTGGCTGTGGCCTGATTTCATAGGGTTAGCCCACAGCAGTGCGTAGGGCCTGCACTTTGTATTTTGTGAATGTATTTTGTATGGGCGACCGCCTTCTTACCTTGAGCACCCCTTGTATGTTTGGAGGAGTCCTGCACTTCTAGGGGTGCCCTCCTTCATGACAAGCAGTTATACCTTCATGGGAAGTTGCCAAGGCATGTGGCCCTTGGCCCCAGTCACCTGACTGGCTCTTCACCCTGATGACGGTCCAGGAGCAAGGGATTAGGGAAGGCTGGGGCCAGTTGTGGGTCAGCCTGCACCATCCTTCCAAGGGGTATTTGATAGAGGCCTTGTCCTCGGCTGGTAAGTGGCCAGAGAGTAGGTGTGTTTCGAAGAGTCATTTTTCACTGACATGTTATAAAACGTTTCAAACATACAGCAACATTAAAACACTTTATAGGGACATACCTACCACCATGTTTCAGCTACTGTCAAGTTGCTTTTCCACACGTGCATCGTGTTTATCCAGTTGTCCAGCTTAACTTTACATGTACTTCAAAGTAAACCAGCCAGAGGCATTAATGCGCCTTTCTCCTCATCACTTTAGTCTGAGTGGAGTTATTTTTGAATGAGCATAGGGAGCAAGAAGTTTATTCTCTTAGCCTTCAGAACATGCTTGGTGCGAAGATTTCTGATGATCTTAGTATTGATAATAAGTTAGAAATAAGATCTCGTTCGTTCGTTTTCATTGCTGTTTCTCTTGGAGTGTGGCGGGTTTTGTTGTTGTTGTTGTTGTTGTTGTTGTTGTTGTTGTTGCTGGCTGTCTCTCAAGTTTAGGTTCCAGGGTAGAGCCCGCAAAATTAGAGCTTGAGGCAGGAACACCTTAGGGCCACAATAGAAATCTCAAATGAAAAGTTTCACTCTTGCATTTCTTTTAGGGAAATGATTTTGTTGTATTGTTGTTGTTGTTGTTTTTACTACATTTACTTTATCAAATAACAGTGAAAATTATTCAAAGTGCTGATGTACAAGGCAGATTTTGCTGATTCTTCATATCTTTCGTTAGGGTCCCCTTAACACTAGATGACAGGATACTTACAAGATAAGTTGTTATTTTAACGCGTGCTGTTTCTCATAAACCATGGGAGACATCCCAGAAACTATTACAGACATAGAGTCTGCCCCTTCTCCATGGGATTATGAGTGACAGAACAAGTGGGCCCCGTGGTCAAAGGGTGGCCAGCAACACTTGGGACATACCTGGCTAGATGTTGCCACTTAAGTTCTTCTAAAAGTATCACCTCTGATGATCAGGATATCACAATGTTGCAATGACTAACATCTCCCCTTGGCCTTCTTGCATGTCCTAATGTTGGTTTTCTTGACAGATCTCCATGAACGCTGGTGGCATCCCCGAGCAAATACAGTCCCTCTCTGTGCACGACTCTCAGGTGGGTTCCTCTGCCGGTCATTTCTATCTGAGGTGCTTTGTAGACAACTTCACAGAGAAACCCCAGAGTTGTAGACAGGCAGACAACTTCACGGTAGTGCTCCCAAACCAAGGTCCCTAAAAACAACAACAACAGAAACCATCTCTTTTAAGTTGATATAAAGAAAGAGAACACCACTGCTATCAAACACCCTTTACAAGATGCTCAGCCCTAAGTAGCAGGCGTTGAAGAAGAAATAGATTACCCAAGGCACCTCTGAAATCACTGGTAATGTGAGAGGGAAGCGAAGAGGTGTAAGTGATTCTTAAGTCCGCTTCGCTCTAGCCACCAATACTGTGGTTAGTTGATACTTTCCTCCTTTGCTTCCGATTGGCTTTCTATACCCTCTCTTGATGATTCTTTTATCGTTGAATTTTATAGTCAATTCATTTCTCCAACTTGTGTTATTAAAATACTAGTTCAGTGACTGTGCAAGTATGCCCAACATACTTAGAACAGGTGCATGACAGTAGGCCTGTATTGTGATTGCCTTGGGTGGTAAAGCAACTGAGACAAGGATATGGACGCCTAGCCTCGGGGTAGGCCCAGGTGTTTTGTTGTGTAATGATACTCTGATTATGTGTCTGTTTTACTTCCTCTTCTATCTTATGGAACAGCTGTGAGTTTAAGAGGCATTTAGACATAGGGGCTTCATGGCTGCAGGTAGCCTCTCTGAGATCTGATAAACTGTTCCTTGTCTTTTTGTAGCTGCAGGAAGACATACAGAGGTTAACTGGTTTGTGCAAGGCCATGTAGCTGCCCAGAGGCAGAAGCAGGATTCGGTTTCGATTCTTTATACTCTTATCATTCAAAGACCCTGAGGTGAACCATGGGGGTTAGCCTCCCCATAAAGACAAATCAGGAGGAAGTTTGGGCCCCGAAAGCAAGCGAAGTAAACAGGAAAGAGGGGCAATATTGATCAACATTTTATAATTTATGGCTCACTGTTACATCGCTTATTTTCCCAGCAACCTTTTGAGACAGGTGGCTTACCAATTTTGTTAAAGGAGCAACGGGCTCTTGAGAATTACTTGTCCCTCGTTGCACAGCAGGTTACCAGCCAGAGCCGAGCTGCACCTGAATCCTTTTATTTCTCTATTTCAACAAGGAGGTCTGTGCAAGCCCAGGTATTCACAGGAGCAGTCTGTGTCATAGAGGCATCCATGATGGATGGTCTGTCAAGGTGATAGGTGACAGGTGTAGGGAGGATGAACCTGTGCTCACCTCTGATGCTTATGTTTAAAGTCACGCCACCACTACCCCTCCCCCCGCCCCACCCCATGTGCTATAGTCTGGGGATCAAACCTGACACCTTATGCGTGGTAGGGACGTGTTCTACCACTGAACCTACATCCCTAGGTCTGTGGTTTTTTGAAGCAGCTTCTTGGTATATAGCCTAAGCTGTACTTAAATTTGCAGTTCTCCTGCCTCCATGGCCCAAATGCTGGTATTATAGGTGTCACAACGGTCCCCGGCAAGGTTCCTCACCTTTGTGCATCTCGGAGGTCCAGGGGATGTTGGCCCTTCGCTCTGGACCAACAGGGTGCCGCTTAAGATGGATGGCCTTAATTTGGACTAGCTGTAGCAGTAACATTCATGCACAGAATCCATCCTGTGACTGAGGCTGGCTGTGTGAAGCATTCAGACCCGTAGTCCTGATGTCAGTTAAGCACCTTTCTCGCCCTCTAAAAACGGTGTTGGGAAACCAAAGAGGACCTGCCAGGATAAGCACTAATTTTGAAATTTCTAGAAATGGCTGTGAGAATCACAAGATACTGTGATTTTATTCCTTCTTTTCCCAGTAAAGCTGACAATGTTGTCTGTTGTTGGTTTTTTTTTCCCAAAGGGCCAACCCAATGCTAATGAAGATTACAGAGAAGGTCCTTGTGCAGTCAACCTTGTTTTAAGATTAAGGTAAATAACACTGTTGCCTATTTTGCACCATTTTTACTCCTCAGTATTCCGAACTCCTCCTTTAACTTCTCATAATATTAGTATAAGATGAAATTGTTAACTTACCTGATTTTTTCCCTAACAACAGTGTTTGCCATATTCCTAGAACTAATTACCCTCCTTTCAATGCTTGGAAAATGATTAATAAGAGAAACAGCATTTGAGAGCGGCTATAGGCTCTATGTACTCTTCATTACATTTTTTTTCTCCACTTGCCTTTTCTTTATTTTTTTTTCCTTCTTTTTAACAATGTAAGATCACAGTAAGAGATTTTTAATGAGTTTCTTTCACACTCCAGCAGTCAGTTTCTGGCAGAAACAAACCATGCTTGTACTAGAAGCTGCCTGTTCAAAACATTTTTCAGTGGCAGGTTTGATCAGCCACTGTTGAGAAATGACAGATTTTTGAAAGCACTTTCATTCTTCTAGGCAATGGATACAAATATGGTGCCTGGCCTTCCCTAGCCCAGTGAATGAAAGCGGTTTCTATTTGAAGACGTTTTTAAACCTAAAGGTCTATCTTTGCAAATGTTCTTTGTTAAGGTTGTAAGGAAAAGTGGCTAAAGTTGATTATGGACAATCTCCTCTACCAGGTCACTAAGAGCACCGTCACACGTCTGAGGGTATAAAGGGGCATCATGAGTTCTCCTGACAGTTATGCACATAAAGCATGTGTAGTTAATGGACACATTCACAGCTGTGGTTAGGAGAAGTGGGCTTACCATCAAGGCCAAGGTTGGCCTCCAACTCATGGAGTTAGCATACTCCACAGGAAGAGGTGGCCATTGCTGTGGCCACCCCTTCCTTCTTACACGTACCTTCCCGGGGTCTCCACAGGAGTCCTCTGTGACAATTAAGATAGAGTGAATTCTGTAGCCAGGGAGCGAAACTATTACAACACAGTAGCTTTGAGGAATATACACAACTAGTGACTCCAGCAATTGCCAAAGAATGAAGTAGATCATTTCATGTTTTTGCCTTTGGAACCATAGTAGAGATTTAAATATTCAAACTGCCATCCACTGTATACTCAGTTCTCTGAAAGAAAAACCTACATCAAATAAAAAGAAAGGAAGGAAATGTTGGTATGTATTATTAAAGGTGTTGTACCGGCTACTTTTATGCCAACTTGACACTAGCTAATGTTACCTGAGAGGATGCAATCTCAATTAAGGAAATGCCTCCCTAACATCAGACTGTAGGCAAGCCTGTGGGGCATTTTCTTAATTAGTGATTGGGGAGGTCTGGGCTAGAGCGATGGCTCATCTGTTAAAGGCTAGGCCCACAGTCAAAAATAACTAGTTATTGAGGTGGTACCAGCCCATTATGGGTGGTGCCATCCCTGGGCTGGTGGTCCTAGGTTCTATAAGAAAGCAGGCTAAGCAAGCCATGGGGAGCAAGCTAGCAAGCAGCACTCCTCCATGGCCTCTGCATCGCCTCCTGCCTTCAGGTTCCTGACCTTCTTGAGTTCCTGTCCTGATGTCCTTTGATGATGAACAGTGACTTGGAAACATAAGCTAAATAAGCCCTTTCCTCCACAACTTGCTTTGGTCATGGTGTTTCATCACAGCAATAGTAACTCTAAGATAGGTAAATTAGATTTATAGTGCTGTATAAAACATTACCCCAGATAGCATGTGAAGCAATAACCACTTACTGTTTTATCATGCCTGTCAATCAGAAGTGCAAAGCCAGCTTTGCTGGGTTGGCCATTATCTTATAAGACTGAACTTAAGGTACTCTGCCAACTGGAGTTCAAGGTTTTCTGCTAAGTCCACTTGAATTATTGGCTAAACTCAATTCTTTACACCTGTACGTAGACTGAGGCTCTTAGGAATATCTCAACATATTTATTATGTCATCTTTATACCAAAGGCCATTTAGACAAGAAAACAGAATTGCTAGGAGCATTCTAGAGCTCTGCAATCCCTAGAAGATCTTTCTAGATAAGGCCTCATTAGAATGTAGACAGGCTAGGAGAAGTTACGAATCAAGCCTTAAGGCAGAGTGAGTGATATTGGCAAGGGCTCTGTTCAGAAAGCACTGGCGAGCAGTTACAAAAGTGCTTTGAAGCCAGTGTGGGCAGGGTGATGGGGAGGGTAAGAGGTCAGTAGTGTGGAAGCCCAGTCAAGCAGCCTGTGTAGCTTCTAGAAAAAGAGTTTTGCCTTCACTATTAGAGAGGGTCAGAAACCCAGCAAACAGAAGAGTGGTGTGATCTGACTGACACTTTAAATGATCACTGCAGACCACCTTGTGGAGAATATATTTAATGGTTTTACAGTAATAACGCTGTGCAGAGTTAATTTTTGGACCTGACATTTGGCGTTGTGTGTAATTCTTTCTGAATGTGTACTGTGGTTGTTTGAATGGAAATGGCTCCCATAGGCTCACAGGAAGCAGCATTGTTAGGAGGTGTGGCCTTGTTGGAGCAAGTGTGTCACTGGGTGTGGGCTTTGAGGTTTCAGAAGCTCAGGTTAGGCCCAGTGAGGCTCTCTCTTCCTGCTGCCAGCAGATACAGATATAGAACTCTTTGCTACCTCTTGAGCACCATGTGTGTCTCTGTGCAGCAGTGCTTTCCATCATGATGATAATGGACTAAGTCTTTGAGAGGTAAGCCAGCCCCATTTAAATGCTTTGCTTTATAAGAGTTGCTGTGGTCATGGTGTCTACTCACAGCAATAGAAACTCCAAGACATGGATGTATTTGCTTAATCTGGGCAAGTTTTCTTCTGTGATCTTATTGAAGAGCTGTTCTGTGTCATTGGCCTAGGAGTTTTCTTATTTGGGCGAGGGTGCCAACGAGTGGAGGCAGTAAGATCATTTTTGGAGAAAATACTTAAACATTACTCTAGGGTTTTACTGAAAATATTAGTATCAGAATCATAATTGTTATTTCCTGAGATGGACAAAATAGTTGGGGTTTCACATTGGGATATAACCAGGAGTTTTTGTTTGGGGCATGCTAGGCCTGTGCAGTTTATTAGATATCAGTATACATATGACAAGTAGGTATTTAGATGCTGTTAATCCCAGACGCAAGGAGGAGGACCATCAGCCCAAGTCATCCTGGCCAAATTAATTAAAGCAAGCTTCTTTATTTGTGAGAGGCTAGGCTAAACAGATCAGCCTTGGACATGAAGAAGTCAAGGATTATATATAGCACAGAGGTAGAGAGTTTCCAAATGGAGGGTTTGGCAGGCAAAATAGGCTGAGTGGCAGGATCAGAACGTAACCATAATAAGTTAGTCATAACAACCTCTTGAAACAAAGACATGTTTGCAAGGTGGTCATACCAATGTAGTTATAACAACCTTTTGGAACAAAGCCAGGCTTGCAAGGTGGTCATTTACAACTTTTTGAAACAAAGACATGATTGCTGTTTCCCGGAACAAGCAGTTCAGAACCATTTTTAGTTGAGGTTACAGGCGGGGTATAGCCCAGTGTCTGAGAAACAGCGGCTTAATCAGAAACAGGAATGAACCTAGTTTATCTTCACTATAAGATGGCTTTAAAGCCTAAGATGGAGGTAGGCTATATGCGTTCAGGGCATTGGCTTAAGAACTGAATATAAAACTTTTGATGCCTTGACATTTAAAGCTGTTTAGTGTGGCCAGCATCTGGGGAACAATACAAGGCAGAGAAGAGCAAAGGACTGGGGTCAACTGATCCCAAGGTAAGAATGCAAAGATTGGGAGGGAAGGGGTTAGGGTTAGGCTTTCTATTGCTATGATAAAGCCCTATCACCAATAGCAACTTCTAGAGGGAAGGGCTTCTTAGGCTTGCTTATCTAAGGGTCCCCTGAGAGAAGCCAAGGCAGGAACATGAAGGCAGGAACTGAAGCAGAAGTCACAAAGGGATGCTACTTAGTGATTTGCTCCTCATGGCTTACTCAGCCTGGTTTCCTAATGAAAATGGCACCTTTCCTAATGCAAAGGGATGGCACCACTCACAGTGGGATGAGCCCTCCTTCAATCATTAATCAAGAAAATACCAACACAGACTTGCCTATGGCCATCTGAAAGAGGCATATATTTGTTCTCTCTCTCTCTCTCTCTCTCTCTCTCTCTCTCTCTCTCTCTCTCTCTCTCTCTCTCTCTCTCCCCCCCCCCCCCCCCCCCCCCCCCCCCCCCCCCCCCCCCCCCCCCCCCGCCTCGTTCCCTCCCTCCGTCCTTGCAACGCTCCCTTGCTGGTTTGTTTGAGACAGCATCTAACTATGTAGCTCTGACTGTTCTGGAACTCACAGTGTAGACAAGACTGACCTCAAGCTCACAGAGCTCCTCTCCTAGTTTCCAGGATTAAAGGCATATGCCACCATGCCCAGTTTTGGGGGCTTTTTCTTAATTGGGGTTCTTCTTTTCTCAATAACTCTAGCTTGATTGTCAAGTTGACAAAAACAAGCAAGCAAACAAAACAACAACCCTGTCAGGACAAGGTGGGGCTCTATCTCACCTTTCCACTTCTGGGATTTTGTCTGTCTTGAGCATGTATGGATCTTGTACATAGTCTCACAATTGCTCTTGTTCATTTGAATAGTTGCTATGTGGTGTCCAGGAAAGCTTCACTGTTGTACCCTCTCTTCTGAGACAGTTCTTGTGCCTTGGGGCAGGGGAATGATATAGATGGACTGTGCACTGTACACTCTCTTATTCTCTGCACAAGGCCTGTGTCTGGGTCTCTGGGTTAATTGCTCAAAGAACCTCTTCTGATGAGGGTTGAGACTCCATAGGCTTAAAAAAGACTTGAAGTTGAGTGTGTAGGTACATACTGGTAGATCAGAGATGAGTTGTAAGCATTATCAAAATATCTATGGCACTCTCAAAGAATTAATAAAAATATTATTTAAAAGCAAGAACAAAGATTAGAAAGGAGAGGAGAGAGGGTTGGTCCTCTAATTAAAATGGAAAGTGTGTTTCCAAAAACAGGGACTGAATATTTATCAGTTAATGTTGGAATATGAAGTCCAGTGAAAACAAGTCTTGATGTTGGCCAACACGACTTTAGGGGAGTGATGGGGCAAATGCACGGTCAAACTGAAATTAAGACACAATGGCAAGGTGGGGGGGGGGGTTGTGAGACGACAGGAACACACAAACTTTGTTTGTCCAGGCAGTTCTTCGTAGAAACTCTTTCAAGGCGTAGAGTAAGGAGATGAAGATGAAGTGATAGAAGTAATGGGAGAAGATTATTGTTGCTGTTTGTCTGTTTTAAGTTAATGGAAATAATCCCATAAAGAAGGCCAGTTTGATTGAGAGCAGAAACACTGCAGAGTGATGTCACTGGGTGAGCGGGCTGGTCTTAGACAGGAACATTGAGAAGCATGCGATGGGTGGCGCGGCTGTTGTAGACACTAGTGTGCAAGAATGTGGGTTAGAGATGCCTGGAGACTGGTATGTTTGGTGAGGGTAAAGGCAATGGTTGAAATCTTCCATTGCTTCTACTGTCTTTGTAAAATGCTGAATGTTGTCATTTATAAGTATAGCGAGAAACGAAGAGGAACATAATTGTGTGGTAGAGCAGAAGAGTAAAATCAACAGGCTGTTCCAGGCCCCAGGTGAATACACTTGCTCCCTGCTTGTGAGGCAAGGCTGTCTCTGGACTAGAATACTAACTTAACAGAAATTCTAAAGGATAACAAATCATTACCTTTATTGATTTACTGTTTTAATCTTCCCGCTAAAAGGCAAACCCTAGGGCATATAGTCAGAAAAGTATGATTTCATAAAGAATGTGAATCTGTTAGGAAGTGTTGGTCACTGTGTTAGCATGAGTACACCAGAACTCTATTCTCATCTTGCTATTGTTCAGGACTAATTAGCTTTCCAGCTGGGGAAATAGGGTTAATTGCATAATTCTCCAGTCAAGTGGCTGGGGCCTTGATTAATTCCCCTCCACCCCACAGAGGTTAAATACTGTGGGCATTGAGCTCTGTTATGCAAAGCTTCTGACTGCTTGTTCTCAGCTTCTCTCTTCAGCAAACCACTTATTGGCTGTTTTCTCTATGCAGGACTTTGTGGAAGAGACAAAGATGAATATGGCAAGGGTTCTCCCCTCCGAGAGGCCTCCTTAGAGGCAGAGAGATCAGATTCTGCACAGATGATGCTAATGTAATGTAGAAAGTGATAAACCCTATAGAAGACAGATACAAAGGAGAGCCATGAGTGCTTGGGAGTAGCTGAGAGGCTTTTTATCTGGGTGTTATCTTTGGTTTGTTTGTTCCCATAGTAACCAGTGTTTGTGCTTTTTAGTAGTTCCATTTTGAGCTGAGTAATAGGTAGGAGGTATCTCGGGCCAGTGTCGGCCTGCTAGCCTCTGTAAGGGACTTTCAGTCTCACAATATTTCTGACAAGACTACTTTTGCTTTTCACTAAAGTGATAATGTATTATTTTGGAGGTGACAGATTATTAGAAATGTAGTTCTGTAGTCTGAAACATATTTGCCATTTAGCTTAACTCTTTGGATATTCTTGTTAGGTATTTTCTTTGAGAATTGGAGAAAATGTTATATTTTTTTTATCGTTAGCGGTGTCCTTCAAAATGGCAAAGTGCCTACTATCAGACACTATCATAAGCATATATTTTGTCTTGCTTAATCATTGCATACTATTAAATTATCACTACTGGTGACAACATTCCACAGGTGAAAGTGCAAGGTTCAAAGTCATGTAGTCATTTGTCCTGTGCTGAAAAACCTTTAAGCAGAAATGGTCATGATCCCCACTCTCCTGAACACACCAGTCTCTGTTCTCCACTTGACAGTGCAACCTTGCTTTATTCAGTTTTGTCTCGAATGCATTTAGAAATGAATATACTTCAGGATTGCTAAACCTTCACTCTTCTTATTAACACTCTCTGTGAATATTCTTTTAACAATGTTTCCTGATAAACTCATCATTTATGTTATGACAGAAATACCTGAAAAGATTTTTCTTGGGAGATGTTAAAGGTGATGACTGAAATGATAACAAGTGTTTTGTGGTGTTACCTGCCTGATTTTATTTTTCCTTGCAATGTATACGTGCTACCAAGATGAAAAAGACAAATTACCTGTGGTCCTGAAGCTACTTTGCTTAGACTGGCAGGCATCTGGGTCTTATCCTAATACAGTGTCTTGGTGATATGATAAGTAGAGATATGCAAATGTATCTGATGCTGTGCAGTACAGGGTGTCATGTTTTATATATAGAAATTTCACTTGCTAGTAAACATGACGAATGAAGGGTGGCTTATGTTCATAAATATTTGGTAAGGTAAAGGGAGAAAAATAGAAGATTAAATCTGACTAACTAGAATGCTAATTTTAAAATATCTATCTGTCTGTCTGTTTATCTATCTATCTATCTATTGAGGCAGAAGACGTTGAGTCCAAATATTTTGGCAATAAAACAATGAAGTTTTTAGACGTAATTGTTTCTTTATTTTCAAGCCATGTATATAAAAGTTAGATAACTTAGAAAGTTAGACAGTTAAAGTAAATGACAAAACAAACAAACGGATAGTGGAGTAGCTCAGGTGTGGAACACTTTCTTAGAATGCATAAATACTTCACTCAAGCTATTATTATTAATGATAAAAAGAAATATTCTTTTAAATACATGCTTATACAGGGTCTACATTTTAAAAACAATATTACACAAGCATTTTATTTTGTTATAAAATGTGTTATATATGTTGAATAGTCTGTTTTGTAATATGTCTTGGATTCATTTTATATTGATGAATTTGTATCTGTGCCCTCGTTTTAATGATTTATTTATGTTTTAATTGAATATGTCAAGACTTTTATTATTTAAAAATAGATGTGATGGAATGGTAATGCATTTGCCTGCTGTCTGTGAGGCCCTGGGCTCCATCTCAGGGAGAGACATGGGGTTCTTGAAGAGCTGCTGTGCCTGATGGGTTATGTGAGGATGCCAGCATCTCTATAACATCCTTTTATGGCTGAGTCCTGCCTCAGGGTCTAACTAAATAAAGAGCCTACACTGATAAACTACAGAAATGGATTACTCATGACTTGCTCACCAGAAACTGAACACAGAAATTGGAGTTTATCTTGAAGTTGTGCTTTGGGGGTGATTTCCTTGGCTACTTGCTTGGAGCAACCTGGGGTATGGCAGTTGACACACAGGACTTGATATTTGGAAGAGGTGGGAAACTGACTTTGAGTTCTTAGAACTTCATACAGTGCCCAGCATGAGACAGACCCTTAGTAACAAATTTCACACACAGGATGACTTTGAGTCTTATGAAAAGACACGTTTCACCAACTTTTTATATCATGATGACTCACAGGATTGTTTATATGGGCAATTCTTATGTGTGTGTGTGTGTGTGTGTGTGTGTGTGTGTGTGTGTGTGTGTATAAAACAAAGCACAGTTACTTGCTAGATTTTAACCATAAAAATTCCCAGCTTGGTATGTGGACATAGTCTCTATCTTTTGTTCCTTTAAATATCTGCATTTAAAACAAACATGGAGTCTGTGCCGTGGACTGTGAGGGCAGTTTCTGTCGGGGGCTGAGGGGGGTGGATGGGGGGAGATAATCAGAGAAGCCACACTGAATGTGTGCATGCCTGGGCATTCTGGGTCTAATGTGGAGTCTCAGCTTGGATGATTCCTCTAGGTTCATCAGGGTCTCAGTGTTTACTCTTGAAAGTGCCAACATTATTAGGATTCTCTTCCCAGACTCCTCAGTGACAGCATGTTCTTCCCTGGTGTGATGACTTGAATGCAAATGGCCCCCATAGGCTCCTAGGGAGTGGCACTATTGGAAAGGATTAGGACATGTGGTCTCGTTGGAGTAGGTGTGGCCGCATTGGAGGGAGTGTGTCTCTAAGGGCTGGGTGTTGAAGTTCCAAAGCTCAAGCCAAACCCAGTGGCTATCTCTTTCGTCCTGCTGCCTGCTGATCTGGATGTTGAACCGTTGGCTCCTTCAGGACCATTGTCTGCTTGTGCACCACCAATGCTTCCCACCAATATGCTGGTGGTCTAAACGTCTGAAACTGTAAGCCAGCCCCAATTAAGTATTTTCCATTATAAGAGTTGCCATGATCATGGTATCTCATCTTCACTAAGACAGTAAAACCATCTTCCTCATCCTCTCCCTTCCTACTTGAAGAACACGGAAGCCATGTACTTTTGCTTATTTGTTTGTTTTTCTGAGACAGGGTCTCTCTGTGTAGGGTTGGCTGTCCTGGACTCGCTTTGTAGACCAGACTGGCCTTGATGAACTCACAGAGATCTGCTTGCCTCTGACTCCCTGAGTGTGAGGATTACAGGCATACGCCACCATGCCTGGCTAAAGCTCTGTCTATCTAATGTGACCGTTAAGTCGTTAAAAAGTGGAATCCTTCATGCACCTTTATAGATTCCCTAGGTCTTTTCAAGGAGCCTGTCATCCGACCTCAGAAACGGGGATGCACTATGCCATGTTCCATGACCAGTCGAAGCCCTTATATTTAATAATAATAACCATTTAATAATTTAAGAGTGGAGCAGAGGCTGCTTCGCCTTGCTGTGCTCAGTTCCACCACCACCACCACCACCACCATGACTGGCACATGCTGGACTGGTGGGTCACATCCTGAGAGTCACACATCTTCAGTGAGCCCTTGCTTCTTTCTTATGAGCTTTGTGATGTTCTTGCATGCAAAGCCATGTCTTAAAAGTAGGAGACAGCTTCAAAAGTTTTAGTGACATTTAAGTCAGTGTTAATCACCTGATACTTTGACTGACAGCAGCCTGAAGTTTTAACAAATGCCTCCATACTTTATTTTTTTCTTTCCCTTTTTGCTGCTCTTACAGAGTCTCTCTCCTTTGTTCTGTTTTATATTCCACCTGTCTAGCTGCTGCTAAGGTAACCTCCTGCTCTTTAGCAGTCTAAAAATCCCGCTCTCAGTTTAACCAGGGGCGGTTGACTCTTAGGACTTGTCCTCTCAATCAGAGCTGAATAATTCTAGAGAGTGTTTGCGAAGCTCCTTCTGCTCTCAGTTACCGTATCCCTGGAGATAGTGAGAGGTAAGATTTCTTCTTCAGATATTGGGCCCCGGAATTGTAACAAGTGTATTTCGTTTGGGAAGTTTTCTGTGTATTAACTTTTCTTTCCCAGTGGAAGCAGACTTCTTGGAGTATAATTTCCACTTGATTTTGCAACCCCCGACGCACTTGAAAACACTGTCCTTCTTCATACAGTTAACAGGTTGTGTTGTGGGAAATGACCAGTGAACTTGTTTGGGTGGCGTTGGTATTCATCTGCCATCACTGCCTTAATAAACTACTACAAGCCTAGTGCAAGCCTAAAGCAGCACAGATTGCTTATCATGCAGATGTGCAGGTTAGAAGTTCACTGTGCACAGGGAAGTCAGTCGGGGTATTTTCTTTCCTTATCGCCCCCAACTTCTACATGGTTCTTGTGTTCTGCAGTCCCACACCAGCAGCTGAATGCCTCTGAATGATGTACACTGTTTTTACATCCCCATCTGACCGCAGTAAGGAATTCTGATTCAAATGAGCTCTCCAGAGTAACTTCCATGTAAAATGCTCTAACCTCGTCTGCTGCATTGCTAACATGCATGCTTTGCTTTGCTTTTCCTTCCTTTCTTTCTTTCTTTCTTTCTTTCTTTCTTTCTTTCTTTCTTTCTTTCTTCCTTCCTTCCTTCCTTCCTTCCTTCCTTCAGCCCTGGACATACTTAGGTGTCTGCTACTCTGATGATAGAGAAATAGTTTAAGTGTTTCTCATCAGTTAAAGAGGTATAAATTTTTTTCTGGTTTGTTATATGTTTTCTTGATATGCCTCATCTCTTGCTGTTTCTAACACTAATGTCCAACATCTCCAACATTAAGATGCACCTGAAGATAGGCAATGAAATTCCCTGACTTTGGGTTATTATTATAAAAAACTTGAGGAGTACCCAGCTTTTATCGCATGTCACATTGTACAAAGAAAATAGACATTTGTATGATTCTTAACATTGTATGTCTTTATAATGTACTAGAAATAACATTGCTGGGAAGTTGCTGTCATCTATCTCATCTTCTTTAATGGTAAGATGACGTATGGTCCTTCGTAGAAGCCTGTTTTCCTGCAGCATCTCCAAGGCAGAAGTTCAAATCTGTGCATTTCTTTCCTTTAAGATGTAACATCCAGTTACTGGCCAGTGTGTCTGTAGGGCCTATTAAAACTTTCATTGCTACAAAGCACTACCTCCCTCTACATGGCAGATTATTTCTCAAGGAAGATTACGAACATAGGCAGAGGGTAGGAAATAGGGTACAGTCAAGCAATTGGATGAAATCGATCACTATTGTACATAGGATTGCCTGCTACCTAACTACATACAATACAGTGTTCCAAACGCCTACCTTCTATTCTGTATTTCTAATGGTGTAGAATAAATACTAAAATTATTCTTGCTTGCAATTAGAAAAACAAATTAACGAAAACCTCAAAACACCAAAGCTTAGGAGTTAATTTGTTTGACCGAAGTCACTCTCCAGTTTTATATCTGAATAAAAATTGCAGCTTGTGTTATCCGATCCTAGAGGACGCTCATCTAAAAACTACTGAGCATGGATAAGAAGGATCAGAGTTCCCAAACATATTGGCAGAAACCGTTAAAAGCCTCGTGCTTTGAATTTTATTATCTAATAAATGGAAAATAATCAAGTACTTTGGATGAGATCAGGTAAAACAGTTGTCACGCAAATTACCTTTCTTCAAAGCCCTCATTCCTACCACTGTAACATTAGAAATGTATTTCAGTTGTTCCTGGGAGGAATTATTTAATGTGGAGGAAGGTTCTTTTTCAGCCTGCCACGGACCACTGAGGGGGCTTTTAGCCATGGAGAGCAAGGGTCCCAGGATATCAGGTGGGGATGGATTCAGCGCGACAGACAGACACGAACACAGGGGAGGTCCAATGCTGCTGCCCAGATCTTTACTTGAGCTCAGTGGTTTATACAGTCATGACAGGAACGTCTGCTAGCTATAAACCACAGTTTAAGAGATACAGATCAGGTTACAAAGTGTAAAGTACAGCAATAATCAGAAACTAAAAGTACCACAAGGTCCTCTGGCTATGCACAAGGGCCAGAGACAGACTGTGGTTAATCACCTCAGAAGGTAGCATGAGCTTTTCTTAGAATTAGCAGTCAGCTAGGCGAAGCTGGCTCCTTTCTCAGGCATGTTATTATTAACAGCTTTTACCCACAAGAGAAGTACAAGTCTGCACGTCTGCAGCACATACTTAGATAAAGTTGTTATATTCCTTTACACATCTTAATATTTATGATAGTCCCATACATTGTAAACCAAAACAATCCCATGGGGTGCCATACTTTACTACCACCTCGGTGAGTTGTGTAATTATGTCATTTTTCTCTGCTGCAGTTAAAGTGCACCATGGAGGTCTGGCCCTCAAGATTCTTTCCCAGGGACTCAGGTCCTAATATCTTATCTTTTTACCATCCTTAGTAACCCATCATGTTAAATCCTCATCATACACTCCTATATATGATAATGGAGGGTAGGGAGTGGTTCTTAGAGCTATGGTCCTCTGTATTTGGGTCTCTGCCATCATTTCCCTATAATCCAGTCCTAAGTTGTCCCATTTTCTGTTTTACTGGGAACTCCCAGGACTGCTTCATTCTCCTTGTTCTCCTCAAATTCCTGGATATGCCTTCTCTTCCTAGAATTCTTTAGCCTATGCTCCAGCTGTTGCCCTGTGTCAAGTGCCTCCTGCACAGTCACATTTTCTTTCTGTATCAACTGCACAAACACCTTCACCCCCAAGGTGTAGTTTCATTTACAGTCATGTTTCTGGTAATGTTTAATATGAGACGTTCAGCTTTCTGCGGAACTACTTCATCCACGGCCACCATTGGTTCATTTCCCGATGGACTCACATCAGGTTTCTCAGTTACTGAGATGTTCAGAGGGTAAGAACGGCCTTGCCCTGGAGGTGGACTTAATAAGAATGCGTGAGTGATTATAGAGCAGGGAAGGAGGAAAAGCAGAAGTAGGCCAATAGCCAGGCTCTGTACACCCAGGACTCGGGATGCTCGTCTCAACAAATACCTGTGCTTCTGCCAGGGACCCTCGCGAATCTGGTTCCCCATCACCTGATCGATGCCGGAGCATCCTCCGAGCCGATAAGGTTGCATGTCACACAGACTCTAGCGGAGTGGGTGTGGCATCAGCCCACTATCACACAGATGCTGTCTTCTGTTGAACTTGTTTCCCACTGTTTTCCTTTGAGCATCAACGGACACTTCAAAGAATGTCTGGGCAAAGGCCTCGTAGTTAAAAATGTACTTGGTGACCATTGCAAGCAGGATATTGTTGGTCATTGCATTTGAACATAGTGAAGAGACCTGTCTGGACAAAAGCTTGTTGCTTTAGGAAATTGAGTTGACCATAAAAGTTGCTGGTGGTTGACTATACTAAGTCAGTGGGATTCTACTCGGGGTGTTGCATGGAGTAAGGAAAGGCTCGCATCTAATCACATGATAAGTTTACTCAAGAACTCATGGGATTGCTGAGAAGGGAGAAAGATAACACCAGACTCTGTATTGGCGTCATGTTTGCATGGCAGTGGCTGGTGGTCAGGGGATAGTAAAGCTGGGAGACAAAGCAGAGATGTGATTGGAGAAGGCCAGGAGTCCATAGGGGAGCAAACAGGAAGAGCAAAGCAAGAGCCAGTTATTGGATGGCACAACCGTTGATACAGTGTTTTTCAGCAAATTTCATGTACCCATTCCCTGGACAGTGCCAGGATCTAGAGGTGACCCTATGAGTCCAGGTTTCTGTAAAGTGATGATATATACACCAAGAAGGAGATAGGAAATATGATGTGCTAAGGAGCTTTGGCAAAATGAAAATCTTTCTTTTGATAGATACTTTTTGTCAGTATTTGGACGCATAGAGTAAGTATACCTTATTACCCAAGATTCCTGCAGCTAGCGCAAGTAGAAATAGACTGTCTCAGAACAACATTGAACTTCTGTTGATGTTGTTGTTGTTGTTGTTGTTGTTGTTGTTGTTGTTGTTGTTGTAAGAACATTAAACAGCACTCTTGGTAATCTACTTAACTCAGTGAGTCCCCAGTGAGTTAAGTAAGAAAGTAACTTCAGTTTCAAAAGGAAAATAAGAAATTTGTCTATCAGATATGTTGTCTAGCATACCTCCCACAAAAATACTTGTGGGAACCCTCTTTAAAATTCTGTGCCTCAGTCTTCTTTGCAAAGATATGCCTCTTTTCTAAAACATCACAAAGGCACCTGCCCTGGGTGAGAAAGTGGACCACTCTCCCTGACACACAGGTCTCTCATACCCTGGTAGTCATTGGTAAGTCAGAGCACCCCGCAGCTCTTCAGGCCCTGTGGCACCATTTGTTTGTATTGGGGCCATCAGACTCTGCTCACTGGGAGCTGGTTCTAGTTTTAGAGGTCTGTGCAGAGGGACAGATGGGAGGGACAGAGGGAAGAGATGGCCTGGTGAGAACACAGCTAGGTTTCTCAGCCTCTGAGAAGTGCTGTCTTTATGAGCTCCCTCCCCTGAGAGAAAAGTCTTTCTCTGAGAGTGTTGAGATGAAATATTAGTGCCCTAAAAGGCTTGAAATGAATGTTTATTACCACAGCATGGGCTGTACCTCTTTAAACTACCACATTGTAAATCACACGGGAGATCGGAGTCAGACTGGCCTTTGACTGCATTAGCACAACTGCCCGGTGGTGGCCAAGTGTTCTGCTGCACTTGAAGGGTTATTAGCTGAATCCAAGTAAGCGAAGAAGAACCCTTTTTGCTTTCTCTCATCTCTCCTTTCCCTAAATGAAGAAAAGAAAATGAGAAGCTATAAACATCAGGACTAAAAGATACTTAATAATTCCACATTCACTCTTTTTCAGTCTGTACTTTGCAGGGTGGCAGTAAAATGAAAAACTTAACATTTTTTTAGTCAGTACTTATAAAGCGTCCTGTTTGGTTCTTCCTTCCCTTTCAGCATCTCAGGAACTGTCCTTTGAGACACTTATGCTGAGACCTCTTTCCTCTATAGAGATCTTGGGGGCCTCTGAGGAGTTCTGGGTTAGTGAGCTTCTAACCTTCAGCTGAGGAGGTGGGCGACAATCCTTAAGAGGCCAGGAAGGGCAGGAGAGCTGGATTGTGTAGCTTACCTTCAAGATTGGTCCTTTACCACACCATGCCACAAGTGGGTGCATGCACAAGCATGCTCGAAAGCCATCTTCTCCTTTGCACCTTGCTTGTGTAGATAGCTTTTTCTTACCTGCTCTAGGAATAAGGGCTGGTGAAATACCAGCGTCCCCTCCTTGCAAGTACCTGGAGTCACTATCTGGGGCCAACTGTAGTGGGTTGCTGATGGGAGCTTCATGATTCCTGGGCTGAGACTTCATGATGAGTCTGTCACTTTGCTATACTCCTCAATATTTTCTTCATGTAAATGAGTATTGCTTGGGGGGAATGAGAAGTCATAGTAGGGCCTGGGCACAGTCATTTTGCCTAATTACTAAAATGCCCAGGAGGAATTGCTCATCACTAATAATTGTAGTGCTCTTTAGACTAACTGGTGTCTGCTCTTCCTTAGCCTTGAAACAGAAGGCTCTCTGATGTAGCCTCTCATCCCCATGCAGTATGCATTCCTTCCGAGTGGGGTGCCATGGGCAGTGTTATGAGACATAAAACTTGGCCTTTGAGAAACCTATTACACTTCTGTTTAATAAAGTAGAGGTACAAACATGGGAAATACCAAATAACTATAGAAAGAAACACACACACACACACACACACACACACACACACACACACACACACTGGATATTCAGATAGTACAATGGAGCATAGTCTCGTAGTGCATTGAGTGTCAGTGTGGCCTGGAGGAGTCAGCTAAAGTCTCTCTGCTCTGCTGTGGAGGGCTTGGAGCAAGGACCATTTCCTTGCCCCTCAGAACCCATCCGCTTTTATGTCTACAACCCTGCAGAACTTAGAAGACAGCGCCGTCTGAAAATGGAGCAGGTGGGTATGGAGGATGCTTGGGGACCCTGCTTGTAGGAATGGATGTCAGGTGATATGCTGTGGTGTTTCTGGCTGTGCTCTGTAGATCAAAGGGAAGGCTGGACTCAGGGTGCAAAGGGCACAGTTTGGGGACTGCCTACATGAGATTCTACTAGCCCGATTTCAAAGTGTTCAAATTATCTTTTTGTCAGTCACAGTTTAAGATACAAATAAGTACACACTGAGTCTGAAATGCTTCAGACTATGAATATTTTGGATTTCAGAATTTTTTTAGATATTGAAGTATTCATACATAACATCTGTATGTAAATATGTAGATATATCATGAGCTTATCTAAGGAGTGGGCCCCAGATCTGAACACATTATTCAGTTGCGTTCCATAGATGTGTGTGTGCATAGCCAACAGGTAACTTTATATAGCATTTTTTACTGCACCTGTGCCTTATGACTCTATCCCATGAAATGATGACAGGTGTGCAGTTTTCAACGCATGATGTCACATGAGCATTGGAAAAGTTTGAAAGTGTTTTTGACTTTTAGATTCTGAGATGAGGAAGGCTAAACCGGCAGTTCCTTTTCTAAAATGATGCCCCTTAACATGTCCTATAGAACTGTGAGGATGTCCTTTGTGCGGAACTGCCCCCCTTCCCCAATCATGACTCCTCTTCAGTGTACTTATTTTGCATATCTGCCTGAAAGGAATACGTGATCTTTTATATTATTATAGTTACTTGAAGAGAGATTGTAAAAATAGCTACTTTCTTTTAATAGTAGGCCTATTTGGATAGTCACCTGGTGGTCCTTTTTGCTGTGTTGGCTGCCCAGTGTCCTATGGCATGGAGCTCCCTCAGCCTCCTTCCACACTTCCTGTCTTTCGGTCACAGGCCAGCATGTACTTCTTTGCACGTGGGCTAGACAAACCCATACCAACTTACCTTCCCATTAAACCCTTGCTGGTTTTTGCCACTGTTAGTGGGTTTCAGGAGCTGTGTCATCTCAGCCTCGGTTTTCTTCTCCTTATTGGAACCACAGGTCTTTCTCTAATGCCCTTTTCATCTCAGAGACTTTGTCCTTTTCAGTGTTTTTAAAAATATATTTTATTAATTTATTCATATTACATCTCAATTGTTATTCCATCACTTGTATCCTCCCAGTCCTCCCTCCTTTCCATTTTCCCCTTACTCCCCTCCTCTATGACTGTGACTGAGGGGGACCTCCTCCCCGTGTATATGCTCATAGGGTATCAAGTCTCTTCTTGGTAGCCTGCTATCCTTCCTCTGAGTGCCCCCAGGCCTCCCCATCCAGGGGACGTGGTCAAATATGGACTACCAGAGTTCGTGTGAAAGTCAGACCCCAGTCTCCACTCAACTGTGGAGAATGTCCTGTCCACTGGCTAGATCTGGGTAGGGGTTCGAAGTTTACTGCACGTATTAGTATCTTTCTTATAAACAGCATGTTGGTTCTACTCTAGCATTTTATCAAAATGACTTTAAGGACAATGCGCACAGTACTCAGTAGCTCCCCTCAGGTTTGGCTTCGTGGCTTTCAGTAAATCACCGTGAGTAAGGCTTATCTCAGGCACCTTGGGCTTCAGCTGCATATTGAGTGATGAGGGAAGGACACACACCTCGTTTTTCTGTCCTACTATTTACTATAAGCGTTGAAACTACAGAAAGGTCCATTAAGTCTAAGGCTGCCTTAGACGGAGGTTACTTCTGCTGTTAAACTGACAACGCCCTTGATGTACTGGACAGTATTGCGGGGACCCTCCCCCCAATCCCTCAAAAGTCAGCAGTTTTTATTTATACGTCCCCACATAACTCAGAAAAGAGGAGCCATATAAAAGCATTTTAACACATTGCACTGATGACCAAGGACTTTGGAACAGCATCCCTTGAGAGGGGAATGATGATTATTTTATAAAGTATTGCCCTGTCTCTGACTTGAATGGTTGCTCTCTGCTACCTAAGTTCTCACAGAAGTGCCCACATCTATTATCATTTGGAAAAAATAATCGTGAGCATGGGAACTATCTTATATAAAGACATCCTCACTCTGGAGGGTTTTTTTTTCCTACCTAATCTGCAGTCTCCTGAGAACAAATAAAAAATGGAAATTAAAATCCTCTTACCTTAACATGTCCATAATAATGCTGCTGGAAGCCAAGGGTCAGAAACCGCAAGAAGATAAAAATCTTCAGGGAGAGAATATGCTATTCACACAGCAGATGAGGGCACCGGCCAGGGCACAGCCTGGAAAGGGAGGGACAGTGGCTGTGTGAGTGGAGGGCTGGGTGTCTGCCAGCAGTGGCAAATGTTTTTGCCTTATGCTTTTGACTTAATCCTACAGTATTGCTCCCATCCCTGCCAAGTCAGTTCTGCAAGGAGGATCTGCAGAAAGGGTGCACACTGGCATTGCAATTCTGCTTTAGGATTTAAAGCAGCCTGGGCAGGATTTAATCAAACAGGAAAATATGTTTAACTACATTGGGAGGGGTTGTGTTTTTTCCCCCATATATGCAAAGTTAATTGCTTCTGTTACTCTGGGTTGCTTTATTTACTTTTCAATTAAAAAATTAGAAGTCATCAGTTTCTGGATTAGACTTGCTTTCATTAGTTATTGGTGAGTAGTTTTGGCTTTCTTTCTTTCTTTTTTTTTTTTCTATCAGTGACTAGTAAATAGAACTCAAATTAATTAATTCCATTTGTTCCACAAACATTTCGTTTTACTACTTAAGCATATGTCAAATGCTGGGCTGGAAGTATTCTTTAAAACATAAACAAAAGAAGTTAAATGCTGTGCTGAAGGCAAGCATGCGGCAGGCTTCAGGTGGCAGCAGCAGGCTTGGAAAGTTGTCTTCACGGTGAGGCTTCAGGTCTGGTCAGGCGAAGGCGAATGGCATCGGACTCAGACGGTGAGGACTGCAGGTCAAAAACTAGTACTTCTTAACCATGGAAGGATGACTACACTTGAAAAATTAGAATAAAGCTCTAGTTGCCCTCTGGTATATTTACATTTAATTTCAAGTACCCTTCCCATGCAGTTTTTGTTGTTTTTTTTTTAATTTTTAATTTTTTATTTTTTTGTTCTTTTTTTAAAATTAATTTATTCTTGTTACATCTTAATGATTATCCCATCCTTTGTAACCTCCCATTCTTCCCTCCCTCCGATTTTCCCCTTACTCCCCTCCCCTATGACTGTACCCGAGGGGGACTTCTTCCCCCTGTATATGCTCATAGGGTATCAAGTCTCTTCTTGGTAGCCTGTAATCTTTCCTCTGAGTGGACCAGGTCTCCCCCTCCAGAGGACATGGTCAAATATGAGGCACCAGAGTACGTGTGAAAGTCATACCCCACTCTCCACTCAGCTGTGGAGAATGTCCTGTCCATTGGCTAGATCTGGGTATGGGTTTAAAGTTTACCACCTGTATTGTGCTTGGCTGGTGCCATAGTTTGAAAACAAGGAATTCCCGAAATTTGTGGACAAATGGATTGAGCTAGAAGTGATCATAATGAGTGAGGTAACCCAGAAGCAGAGTCAAATGGTATATACTCACTTATATCTGCATACTAGCCCAAGGGGCATGTCCCATGAATGTCTTCACTTAGCAACTTTTGTTTAATATAGGAATACCCAGCCTCCGTCCCAAGCCCTGCCTTGAGACGTGTGTGACACCACTAGAAACAGGAAGTGGGTGCACTCTAGCTTTCCTGTTTGCTGTAAGTGTAGAGTCAGTGTGGCTCTGACTCTAGGTGGCATGTGAGGGTGGTTCCTGAAGAGCTACCCCTTTCATAGATAGCTGCTCACTCACCCTTACTGCCATACTATTCTGGACACATCCTATGGCACTTGACAGATGTTGATCCGGTAGCCAAGGAAAAGACTGGAAAGTGCCGTGAATGTCAAAAACAATCCTGCTTTGATTTTTAATTTCTGCTGTTCACTCCCTGAAATGATTACACATCCATGGAGCATAGGCCAGGAGAGGAGGTCGACACAGATTCAGACTGGGAGGCTTGAGGCGAGGTTAACCTCAACTCCCCAGTAAAAATGGTGCATTAAACACAGACGCCCCACAGGATTCCATCCACAGTCTCCATTGTACGGAGCAGCCCTGGAGCAAGTCTTGGTGGATTTTCACTTATTGCTTGCTTTCCTGTCTCTGATTTCCAGACTGGTAAGACCTCCCCTGGGTTCTGTCCCCACCTTTAAAAGTGGTCTGTTTTTGTCAACTCCTTGCCTTTCCATCTGGAGTATCTTGGGGGACCTTCCCAGCACTCAGCTTGGCTATTGTCTTTGACTCTCACCATTGAATTGGAGGTTGAAAGTGCCTTACCTGGACCAGTTTGAAGCCTTCTCTAAAGGACGCTGACAGACGTGGACATAAATTCAGGATAAGTTCGTGGCAAAACTCTCATGCCACAGCATGTTAAAATATGCCAGTTAATACAAATGAATGTGTAAACACTGTAAGAAAAATGTTCAAAACATGACATTTTTAAACTGGCCAGGTTGTGCTTTTAACTAGGGAGTTTTGCCATATTCATAGAAATTGGTGTGTGATTTGTGACCTCGAAAAAGGAGATTGACATGGCATAGCCTGGATATATCCAGAAAAACTGAATTTGAGGCATCATTGATGCCTATGTGGGAAATGAATGGCTTGTTTCTACTTTGCCTTTTTCTTTCTTTTTTTTTTTAATTTCTTTTTTTTTTATTTTTTTGACATTTTTTTATTAATTTATTCATATTACATCTCAATTGTTAGCCCATCCCTTGTATCCTCCCTTTCTTTTCTCCCTCCCGCTTCCCCCTCTTTGCCTTTTTCTAAGGAAGCCTGGAGGTAACTCCTCACACAAAAACATGAAGTAGGAGGTACAGGATGAACCCAGCATGCAAATGCCAGCATCTCTTGAGAAGGGAAAGATAATCGGTTCAGAAAAATTACAATCCCTGTGAAGGGGACAGCCTTGGCTCCTTAGCAGCCAGGAGATTAGAATAGTCTCCATGGACTAAGGCATTGCATAAGAGGCAAGACTTTTCTTGAAACCAAATTCAAGAAGTATTCCTCTTGTGTTCCTCTCCATGAGGAATCGTGGATAACAGCACAGATGCTGGCCTACGGCATTTCTTCCAAGAAATGAAAAACAAAACATTCTTAAATAGCGTTTTCTTAGATTGAACTTCCTTAGAAGCTAACGGCTTGTCCTCATTGATTTACAGCATCCAGCTAGGTCTTCGGGGCCTAAACTAGGATCTTACCTGTTTTATTTCCTGTGATCAGCTCTGAGAAGAAAGCCCTGAGCTTAGAGTGAAGGAAATGCCTTTGGCAGGGAAGGGGCAGCAGTTAGTACGCAAGAGAAGATCTGGCAACCACCAATGGTGCTGTGAGCTGTGTGGGGCTTGAGAAGAATGAACGTGTTTATACATCACATGAGCAATCAGAACAGTTACTGTTCTTAGGAAAGTCAAGGATCAGATTTTTACTTCACCAGGAAAAAGGTACAACCACTGTAGAGACGGATCATGCAGTTTTTCAAAAACCAGAAGCCTGGAGTACTTCTCCCTTGTACTCAGTGTAGACGGTACTTGTAAATCCTACAATAGACTTGAGATTTTAGCTGAGAAATCAGTTTTCATACAAGCTGGAATAGTAACCTGCTGCCTACGGGCCTAAGTGTATCCTTTGGAACTTCACTGCCTTTTATTCTAAATGTATCTCCAATAATTTGGTTGCAAAGACGGAAGAGACTGCATGGTTTTGTCACAATTGTAACAAGTGTCTTATCACGGTGTGTTTTGATCCAGAGTTTGAATGTTGAATATGCTAAGGAACACAGTCTGAAGTCTGGCATGATCCTGGACGTGCCAAATAATGTCTTTACACTTGGGGTCCTCTCATCAGACTTCATCTCCATGTGGTCAAGGACCAGTGTTGTGTTACTGTTCATGGGTACCCTCTGAGCCCAGCACAAATACTTGTTATTGCAGATAAAATTAGGAGTTGAAGAGATGGTTGGTGTTCTAGGATGGGCACCTGAGTTTGGATCTCCAGAGCCCACGTAAATGCCACACGTGACGGCCAGTAATTCCACCCTGGGGCAGTGGAGACAGGAAGATGCCTAGAGATCATTGGCCAGCAGTTTAGCCAGATCATGTAGCTCAGCAGTTCTCATCCAGTGGGTCTCAACAGGTTTCTCCTGAGACCACCAGAAAACAGCTATTTGTGTTATAAATCATAACAGCAGCAAAATTACAGTTATGAAATAGAAATGAAAATAATTTTATGGTTGGAGGTCACCACAGCATAAGGGACTGTATTAAAGGGTCCCAGCATTAAGAAGGTTGAGAGCTTAAGGTAAGAGGCACTGTCTCAAAAACAAACAGAAGACAATCAAAGAAGATAACTATGTCTGGTCTCCAAGTTGCACACCTTAGTGCATTCACACTCACATGCAGGAACACACACACACACACACACACACACACACACACACACACACACTTATAGAAACAAAAAATGCAGAGGGCACAGCTTCTTAACTTCCTTGTGTGCTTTCTGAAGTGGGCCTAACACCATGTTGTTTGTTTGTTTGTCAGTCTGCTTGCGACAGGGTTCCTCTGCATAGCCATGGCTGTCCTGAACTCAATTTATTGACAAGGTTGGCCTTAAATTCACAGAGCTCCACCTACCTCTGCCTCCCTGAGTGCTCGGATTACAGGTGTGAGCCACCCTGCCCAGCCACCAAATTATTTTAAAACCAATGCATTATTTAGATATATTTAATAAAACGGAAATTGGATGATGCCCTTTGAAAGTCCAATTTGATGGTGTGTGTGTGTGTGTGTGTGTGTGTGTGTGTACACACACACACACACACACACACTAAGACATACATTATCTGCCTGACTTCCATTATGTATAAAGCCTAAGGAAACGTAAGCACAGGACCTGTGCGGCTCTGTTGGTTCACAGTCACACATACTAAAAAGAGATTGCCATTACCTTATTCAATTCAGTGAATACTTTATAGTGTGTGCTCAACAGCAAAACAGCTGTAGCAACTGCCAAGAGAAAAGCACCCTTTGCGCTCAGCAGAGAAGACGGACGGACACAGACGGTTTGGGGCTGATGAGTTAAGTGCTTGATAATCCAAGGCTTCAAAAATAGAAACATTTTTTTCTCAGTTAATGAGAGGAAGATGCTTTTATGTTTTTAAACCTTAGCTCAATTATCTTTGTCTTTTTCAAGTCTTCATTACTTGCACAATGTGTCTTTGTAATACAACTTGATATATCTTTTTTAGACAATACAGTCCCCTCCCCCTTATAAAAGTAATACTTGTTCCCTAGAGGAAATTTGCAAGGCATACAAAGCTATAAAGAAGAAAATGGCTATACATCGGGCCACTTCTCAGGAATAAATGCGATCAACATTTCAATGTATTTCCTCATTTTCCTTTTACATTGGGTGTCTTTTTTACTAATAAAAGCTGCACATGCAGTTTTGTCCTCTGCTTTTTATACTTAAGATTATGCTATAACCATTTTCAAACATCATTAGAAATTGTTTCTACAAACAAAATTTTAATAGCTGCACACTCTTATATCCTATGATTATTTCTCTGAAATTTATTAGACTATCTTCTCATCATTGGGGTTTAATTTGATTCCTGATTTTAAGCATCATAAACAGTGTTCTAAAAGCTGGCTTTATATGGAAAACTGTCTGTTTTCTAATTTATTTCACATAAAAAATTTATAGGTGTGGAATAGGGTTGCGGGATATAACCTTATTAATTTTTTTGCAAACATGTTAGTAAACAATACTGTCAAAAGTGCCATCAGTTTACACCTCTGATAGTAGTAAAGGAAGGTTTAATAGATTGTATCCTCACCAGCATTTTACATTCCCTTTGTCATTTTTTAATTTTTACTAGTTTAATTTGATAGATTAGCCAGAAATGAGTGGATTTTATAGATTGCGTTTCTGCTGAGCCAAGTCTTAAAATCCTCAGGTCGAGAGAATTGAAGAGACCATGAAAAGACCTTTGGGCAGTTAACGAGTTTCCAATCCACTAAAAGAATACACTCTATATTTAAAAATAAATCCCTCTTTTAAAAGTTAACTTTACTTTAAAAATATACATAAAATTGTACATACTTGAGCAAATTGATGTTTCTATTATTACTCTAAAAGAATTCATGCCGTGTCCCCAAATGTGACTTTATCTAAGGCAAGCCCAAAGCTCCCTCCGGAGATGTTTATTATAAAGCAGAGAAACAAATTAAGTTGTTCCTGAGTACTCCAAGTTTATTCTTTAAGAGTGAAATGTTATGGTGTTGCCTGTTCATCGCACCCCCTTTCCTAGCCTCTCTGAGAAGCCTCCTGCCTAGAGTGCCCCAACACCTCCCGTACTCTGCCAGTGGCAACTACAGCCTCGCTGCCAGGCTTCCTTACTGACTTGGAGAAGACGGCAGTAGGTGTCTGAGAGTCAATCGAGTAGGCGAATGCCAACCAGCAAGGTGACTCGGAAGAACTTCCACCCCTTCTGTGAACACACTTGCTCCTAACCCTGTCTGGTTATCTCAGTGATCAATCATTATTGCTCTCAAAGAGGATTATGCCCATTTCTGGAAGGCCTTTTGGTTCACTGCTCCTTTCTCATCTCTGGAGCCACAGTGAAGATACATTGCCTATATCAGTCTTATCTGATACTTGGAAGTAATCAGTAATGTGCCCCGTTTGTTTCCAAAGGTGCACGGTTACACGTTTCTGACTCTGAGTTCTGTAGCAGAACCTCCTGATGAAAGGTTACACAAATGAGTGCATTTGGGGCCCCTGGGCCAGCCTTCTTCTCCGGTTACATCATCTTCCACCCCAGGCAGCAGCTTCTTTGCTCAGTCTGCAGTTTGGGGCTTGCAAAATAGCTACACTGATGGGGCTGTTCCAGCAGAAAAACTTGGTCTGTGGCCAATCTTGTCCTCGCATGTCTTAATGGAGAGAAATCTGCAGAGTAGCTTTGAAATTCCTCAGCTGTCTGTGCCTCAAACTCAGTAGCTGATTAAACTAGACTTTTCCTTAGGCTAACTGGTTGATACCAGGCACCGTGAAGGCTCAGAATTGGCGCTTGGATCAAGTATTTGCAATTCTCTTTAAGAAATGTTTATATTTAAGGAGAAGAAATAGATGTGTGGGCGTGGCAGTGTAGGATGGAATAGCAACACTAGGTTCTGATGTCTGAGGTAAGGATAGAATGACAAACCACCTGACGCACAAATACTTTCTTTTTAGCGCCAAGTTCCACAATTGGCCATAAGCCTGTTGAGTAAGCTCTGTATTTCTTCATTCCTATGTGTTCTCTTTCAAGCCTAGAACATTTCCATGTGTCCTGTTCATATGTAAGCTGAATGTATGAATTTCCATTTCCCCCATTTTTTGCAGCAATTTTAATAATGCATTACAGTGTATTATCAACTGTGCCAAGATCAACAATCACAGTGTACACAGGCACTTTTAATATCACACAGCTGTGTGGTAGGTCCTGGAATAAAACAATCAGTTTATCTCCCATTTTTAATTCACTCATCACTAAGACATGTATCTCAACTTCCTAGAAAGGTTTGACCATGTCTACTTGACTAAGTGGTGTCTGTTATATTTTGGTGACGTATTCTAACTTACTAGGTACGATGTAAGAAGAAACCAAGAAACAACTAAAATACTATTTGTTCTCAAAACCCTCCCATTATCATATTTTAGGTTTAAATAGTAGTTATGTTATTTTCTTAATATAATTGTTCTGAAATAAAAGGGGCCTATAGGAAAAATCCTGCCTTAATTCAGATAGTTAAAGGAAGCTAAATTGCCCATTTGATTTTTCAGGGTTTTCGGGATGAATTCAGGGCCTCTTGCAGATTCAGCCAGTACTCTGCTACTGAGTCAGTCCTACAACCCAGGAGTGGTCTTTTCCGTGCCAATCAAAGCAAGGCCACCATCACTAGCACCCTTATTTCCATCTTTTGAGCCTCCTTTCCTGCCGAAATCTGTTTTCTTTTACAGCCAGTCAAAAACATGAGCAATCACTCTGGACATTGGAAGTTTCGTGGCCAGACTTAATCACAGCCAGCTTTGATACCAGCTCTAGTTTTTTCCAATACACAGCTGCTTGGCAGCCAGGCCCACACTCTAGTTCATAAAAAGCCTTTCAGGTCATTTAAAAATGTTTTATTAATGGGCACATCAACAGGATAAAGGAGGTCAGTATGCTAAAGTGCACATAAAAATGAGAATTGTATTTTTTTCCCTCCCACTTGGCTCAGCAGGAGCTCCTATTAGTGTGCTAAAAAGTTATATAATTATCAAGGCACCCGCTGCTCATTTGGTGAGCCAAACAGAATCCTAATGCTGAGAGTACAAAACATGTAAATGTCATCTTTTATACACTCCATGCTATCACTGATAGCCAAGAGTGATTGTGAGTGACAGACCCATAATAGCAGTGATGATGAGAGTCACAGTTAAAGAGCAGCCTGAGTTTGGAGCACTTTTCCCTTCAGGCAGTTATGAGTCCAGAGAGGTTCAAGAGGGTGGGCAGCACAGTGACTGTGACATGTGTGCACCTCCTGTCAAAAGGACTGGTCATACATACCATTGACATGGGTGCGGTTCTTGCATCTCCTTTGGGAATCCCCTGAGCTGACACACAGGAGCCTTTACCTGAGCCACGGAAATAGACATTTCTAACATTGATCATGGAGCTAGAGCCTTTGATTTGAGCAGATGAAAACCCATGTACTTACATTAGTTGAGAGAAACTATCAGGAGAATTACCTGGTTGTCTTAGGCTCATTTTGCACTCTGATCACGGCCAAAGTCCTCAGGTCAGCCCAGTGACTGATCTCTGCTGCTTTCTAAGTCAGTGCTAGAGACCAGTGTCATGTCTATATGCAGATAATCAAGTACAGTGTATTAAAGAAATTGGTGATCCATGAGAAGACACAGACCTGCCCATCCATGAAATGTCACTGTGTCTCTAGGGTTTATGGTGAGAAGCTGCTGTGGACTCACTGGAGGTTTGGCATGGACACTTGCTCAGATTGGGTAAAGGATGATATATTAGTTACTTTTTCATTACTGTGACAAAATATCCAACAAACCTACTTAACAGAGTGTTTTAATTACTTTAAATCTGCCGTGAGGAAGCATTATGAGAAAAAAAAGAGAAGAGCATTTTGTCAGGGACTTGTTTACAGTTTCAGAGGATGAGTCCATGACCATCACGGTGGGAAGCATGGCAGCAGGCAGGCATGGCACAGGAGCACTAGCTAAGAGCTCACATCTAATTTATAAGCAGGAAGCAGGGCAGGTGTAACCAGGAATGGGCTTTTGAAAACTCAAAGCTCCTTCAACAAAGCCACACCTCCTAATCCCTCCTAAACAGTTCCACCAATTTCAAACCAAGCAGTCAAATATATGACCCTTTGGTGGGCTATTCTCATTCAAACTGCTGTGGGTTCAAGTGGGTTATTTTGGCTCACAGTTTGATGGAATACAGTTCCTGATGGCAGTGTGCACTTGCTTATCAAAACCTTCCACAACCAGACCACCCCATTATCATTATGCTCTGAGCATTCACTGTGCTGAGTTGCTTGTAGAAATGAAAATAGTGAACGTGGAAAACTGAACCAAATTCTGCAAAGGCCAGGTTATTAGACCTTGCAACAACTTACTTTTTCCCATCCTCTGACTTCCCTTAGAAGCACCTCAAAGGTTTTGAAGAGAGGCTAGGAGAAAGACAGAGGAGACACTGCTGCAAAGAGGCATGCTCTGTTTCCTACACAGTAATCACAGGACTCTGCATATGATTGACCATCCTATCGCTCTTTGCACGGATGGCTTAGCAACAGAGTTTTAAAGCCACAGATTTAAAGCACTTCTAAATTACTGTACATACCCAAGTGCTGACCAGCCCATAATTAGTGTATCCTAAAGTTTGCCCAGATTGAGCCTACCTCCTCTACTGCTGGATTTTGACCCTGTCCCTGTCTGAACACCAACTTGTGTAACAATTTAACTGTCTCTGTCCCAGAAAGTTTGTGTTGTTGATGTTAGTTTGGCTGTTTCCATCTGGCCATGTATATACCTAGGAATGTTTCAAGTGTCCTTGCATTTCATATAGTGCCAGGCAGCAGGAAAGGAGTAATGTTATACCCACGTAGTCTATTAAAGTTCAAAAATATTTACTTGGAATTTACCTACATGCCAGGTCCTGCTGTTCACCCTGGAGGCCTCATCACGTGACCCAAACGCTCCACTGACCCCACTCTTAGGTCTTATATCGTGCATATTTACTGAGGAGGCTCATAACTGATTCCTGATGGACTGATTATCCCTCCATCTTTCTCATGGACATGCATCCATTTGCCTTCTTTAATCAAATACTTCTCTTGAATTAAATTAAAGTTGACAGTGAATCAATGGTTATCTCATTCTGTTAGAAACGGATAGAGAGGAGCTCTGGCATTAACCACTTGTGAGGGGTCCTCTTGGCTGGGCTATAGACGTCCTTTCCGTGCCACGTCCCAGGGCACTAGTCTTCAGTGCCTTCCTTCTTGAAAGCACAGGTAGGAATTTACTGTTTGTGTATCAACTGCAGAGTGTCCAGCGTATCCAGCCCTGTGGAGTGAGAGCTCTCATACATCCCATCTGGCCACTTTGATTAGATTTTCCCTTGAGTTATAAGATCAAGAAATCTAAGCCAATTTAAAAAAAAGGAACAGCCTGGATCTAGCAACCACCCACTCCTAGACACACCGTGAAAGAAGCTGTCAGACCTGTCCTCATCAGTGCTCCTAGTGTAGGAGTGCACTGCCCCTAGGTCCTGTCCTCTTCATGCAATCACGCACATGAGAGATGCTGCTCAAGATTTTACCGCGTGTTTCTAAAAATCATATGTATGCTTGCTGTAAAATATGATATCGGTTATTTTCGTGTCATGCTGATCAAAGAAATTGACAAAAACAGTGAGAAATTATTTATTCCAGTTTACAGTTTCATAGTTTTAGCCCATGAGCCAGGAAGCAGAGAGCGAGGCAAGTGTCTTTCTCTTGATGTCTCTGTCACTCTGTGGCTCAACAAAGGCCACCTTCTTGTGTCCTCCTGTGTCCTTTTCTTGTGCACATGCAAGTCTGTGTCCTTAATCTCCTTTTCCCATAAGAAAGTCGGTAGTTTGTGATTAGAGGGTACCCCGTGATCTCGTTTAAATTCTACCTCTTTAAAGACTTTGCTCCCCAGTACAGCCTCCTCCGGAAGTACCAACAGTTAGACTTTTATATGCAGATGTGGAGCTAATTTCAACCTCAACCAGATAAAAGAGGGAAGAGGCACTGTGTGAGGGCTGTGTGTCCAGTAGTATATCACAGAAATAAGGATATGCAAGCGTAACTGATTATCAGTTAGGCTTACAAGTGGCATCCATGGGGGCAGAGCAACTGAACTTCTCTCTCTTTTTGAAAATAAGCTATGTAAAACTTGCCTGGACAAGTTATTGTCCTCCCTCGGCCCTGTAGCCTACAAGCAACCCTCTTCTCATGCCCCTTTCCTTCTGAGACGTGATGAGTACAGAGAGATTCCCAGGCTCCTCTGCAGGGCCAGGGCGGGTTCATTTCACACACACCTATGGGTAACAGTCATTGGAAAGTAAGATAACCCCAAGCCAAACCCCAAAACTGATGGTGTCATCATTTTATTGTTTGTTATTTTTGTGCATTTGTCTAGATAGAATATTTGTAGTTTGGGGTGCGTTTTGATCTGACTCTGAACAAAAGTCTGCCCTAGCCCAGCATTTGGGTGGTGGAGAATCCAAATTCTCTCTGAATACAATCCCTTCTGGGCTGTGACACAGTTTAGTTTATGCCCAGATGCACTGCATCTATTCTGTTCAAACTGGGTAAGTAGCTGTTTGCTGATAGTCTCAGAAAAAGTCCAACGTAAGGCTTTGCATCGGCTTTGGCCAAGAGTCATCCACACCAGACTGTAAGTGCGCTTATGACAGGCCATTTTCCTGGGATGGATCAAAAGGAAAAACACTTGCTTGTTTTCATATTATTAGGTTCAATTGTTTTATGATACCATCTGTGGGGATGCAAGGGGGTTCTTCCAACCAAGGTATGGATACTGCTTATTAATTAGTCTTTTGTAATTTTTACTTTATTGGATTTAGTCGAACTTAAAAGTGACCCTACTCCTTTTATGCTTGCTAACTTTTTATATAGCTTCCCTTTGATTTTTTTTTAAGGCACATAAGATAATAGTGAATTTATTGGAATAAGAAAGTTAATTCAGATTTCTTATTCCTCTGGTTGGCTAAAATTTGAAATGATTTATTTTCCTTTCATTTCATATGCTGTTGTGGCTTTATTAAAATTCTCCAGGATGCATTTTTTGTTGGTATTGTTTGCGGGAGGGCCTCATTACGTAGCTCTGGCTGGCCTTAAACTCACGATCCTTCTTAGGCTCCCTAGTGCTGGGATTCCAGACAGCTGCAGCCGTGCATGGTAGCTCTACTTAAAAACTTCCAAGTGAAAAATGATCTCTCCTCTGTTCAGGCTGAAGGAGGTTTGGGAATTCAACTGAAGGCGTTGTCCAGGTGTCCCAGAAGACATGCAGGGTACCCATGGGTAGCTCAGACATTCTCCAACCTATGTTCCTTAGATGTAGCAAGCCAGCTACGCAGAAACTTTATGATGTCACAGCATGAGAGTCATCCACTGCAAATGTATTTGCCTATGAAGCATTACATTGGAGTAGATTGGCAGACAAAATAGCTACACAGTTTTCTAGATGCTCACAACAGAGTGCCGCCTTTTTCCCACAGACGCTTCACCGATATGAAACACCTGTTGGGCAATCAGAACCATTTCAGATATCTGTCTGGGAATGCAGGCCTGAAATTTCTCCATGTAGCACATGATAAACATGCTCCTGGGACCCCAGGAAAGAGGTTGGAATAGGCAGCCCTTTCTTCTGTACTCTGCAGGCTTCCCCGGTGAAGGTAAATCATCAGGAAACAATGTACCTTGGCTGTATTATTTCAGCTTCTAGCAGAAGTGCCATCACTCAAGCAAGATTTAATATTGTGCCTGCAGCACGTGGAAGGAAAAAATGTACAACTTTTGCTCCATATAGTTGAAGACATTTATATGAAAAAAGCTTCTGCCGTTTACAGAATAGGATTAAAGGCATTGTTACTTGACCCTTATGAAAGAGATTCCACAAAAGTTTCCTCCTTAAAATTAAAACCAAGGAAAGAAATCTACACTGCATGTTTCTCTGTTGGAAAAGTAAGTACTGAACTGTGCAGGTTTCCTTTTGTCTGCCTTAGCAACAAGACAGACAGACAGGACTGACTTCAGTACCCAGCTGGAGCGACCAGCACCTCAAACATCCAGTAGCATCACTGCCTTAGCATAATTTCAATTTTTCTGAATTACTTAATCAATTCATTTATTTATTTGTTGTCCCGTGGTTCATACTCAGAGTCTTGTACTGCTGTAGGCAAATGCTCTACTACTGCTCCCTGCCCTCCACCTCCATGTATTTAATAACCAAATGTTCATTATAAATTTTCTTTACTTTTGAAATGTGTAACATTGATTTTATAAGAATTAAGTAAATAATAGACAAAGAAAATGATACTTATTTGTGTTAACTAGAGTTTGTGAAGGTTTTGTGCTTTAAATAAGTAAACGTTTAAAAAAAAAAAATCCTCCTCCCGGAGTCCCTTACTGCTGTTTCAGCTCCCCTCCCTCCAGCCCACCTTACCAGTCTGCATAATTACCACTACTATGATATTATGTCTCGGTTTTAAATGGACATTCATTAACTCTGCCTTAGAGGTGTCCTTATATTTTTATTGAGAAGGGCTTAGCACGTTGGCTTGGAATCCTAAGGCATTGAGGAGAGAGGCATCTACAACCCAACAGCGATGACTGATATGTCTGAATTAAACCTAATGTGTCCTACACTGATGTTCTCGGCTGCCCTCAGCTGACTTCCAGAAGGGCATATACAAAGCATCCTACCTAGCAAACACACCGACTGTTTCCTCCTACAGTAAAACTAAGTTTACTCTTTGATCGGAGTACGGTGTTTGTTCTTGCCAGCTGGACGGCGGTCAGCTTTCATGAGTTTACTCTTTTTCCATTTCTGATTTGTGGTAGAAATAATTTCAGTGCACATATTCATGTGCTGAAAGGACAACTTACCTCCATGAAACTAGAACTCCATAATCTTGACAGGAAGAAGCATTTACACAATAATCTGGTCTCTTGTGATTTGTCATAGCTGGGACGTAACTCAGTTGGTTCTGCGCAGTGTAGGTAAAAATGTTATTAAATTTTTATGTATTCTACCATGAAGTAAACAGGGCAGAGTGTTGCCACTTTGAAATTCTGGACAGTAGGTAAACAAGCACTTGTTTTATTTTTCTTTACGTCTTTCTCTAAATTGAATTTTTAAAAATACTTTCAGAAAGTATCATATAGTAGAGAGAGCAGAGTTGAGGCTGAGGGTGGGGAAAGGAAGTGGCTCGGCTCTCTGCCTGGTGACTCCCAGGACAGTGAAGAAGTCCTCCTTACCCTGACTCACGTTACCTCCGTACGAAGCCTACTTCTGTGGGGCATCAGCTGTGCACGTGACTGTCGTAGGTCTCAGCACTGGGAAACCTAGCTAGAACTTCTTCTACATGAGCAGCTCTCGTGTGGTCATCAGCCATGGTGAAGCAAATGGCCAGGACTATGGGATCATTATGGACTGTCACTCTTAAGGCTGTCCTTCGGGTTTCAGGCCAGCCACCCGGAGACCACTGAGGCTTGAGATGGGTTCCAGGCTGCAGATGACTAATACTGAGAATATAGTCTTGATGAGTACAGCAAGGCGCTGTTCTGAAATACACTGTGTGCAGTGTGATGGGGGAATGTGTGTGTAGGACGGTTGTGTAGGTGGGTTTTGTGTGTGTGTATGTGTATGTGAAATAGTGTTCATGTACTGTTGTTATTGAAGGGACTAATGTGATTGTCTGATCTGTTTGATGTTGGCTTATGTGGTGCTTTATGGATCAATGTACACAATTTTTTTTAATACTACCAAGCTGTATTTTCTAAGCCAAGGTCATATTCCTGGGTTAGTATTTACCTTTTAGAAGTCTCACTAGTTTAAAAAAAAAAAAAAGACTGTTTTGCGACAAGTTAATGCAAAGGAAAGAATGCTCACATTCCTGGAGCATATGCTGCCTGGTACATGGCATACGTATGTATTTATAGGAGGGATTTGAACTCAAGCAGACTTTTGGGGATAATGCTGAGAGTGTAAAGCAAGGGTTCTCAACCTTATTTCTGTTACAGCAGCTCACTACTTATAAGAATTCTCTAATTGGGTGTAGAGGTGCAGTTGGGAAAGCTGTCTCTGTTAGAGATTTCAACTCTCAGCTAAGCCGGCGTGCACTCAGAGAACCAACCATGTAGAACAGAGAGCAGCAGCCTAGAAGCCTCAGCCCCTGGGTTTGAGTGCCATGTCTGCATTAATGGCTCCCAGCATGGGCCTGACACCGAGTAGGTGATCAATAAGGATTTATGGAGTATTGAGTGAATTAACCAGCTGTGTAATCTTAGGCAAGCCACTTCATCTCCATGCTTCGGTTGTTTCACCTGAGGAAAGAGGGGAATGGATTAGGTGACCTCCAGGGCCCCTTTTGGTTGTAAAATTATATGATTCTGTGATTGGCCCTGTACCTGAGAGGAAGATGAACTTGGCAGGTGTTTGAAAGATGGATAAGAGTGTGAGTGACGAGTGGGAAATGTGCTGTCCTCAGAACTGTCTGATAATCCTCCTCTCCAACTGTCTTCTAGCACTAGTCGACGTGTGTGTGTGTGTGTGTGTGTGTGTGTGTGTGTGTGTGTGTTGTTTGTGTGGTACACCCACAGTGCATAGTGCGCAGATAGAGGTCAGAGGACAACTTGTAGGAGTTGGTCCTCTTCCCACCATGTGGGTTCCAGACACTGAACTTGGGTCATCAGGCTTCATGACAGTTGCTTTCACCTGCCAAGCCATCTCACTGGTCCCTTTATAGTGGGTTTCCCTGCTAGTTTTTGGATGCTGGCTGTCATCATTTGGCGTGCTTATAAACTCTTCAAGGACTAGAGTCATGACTTTTCCTCCTGGGTCTGTGTACATCAAAGTAGACGAGGCATAATGATTCCTCACAGCAGTGCCAGGAGTTCACAGGGCCTTTCCACAAAGCTTTTCTAATCTTGAAGGAGGCATCACTTCCTTCCTACTGCAGAGTCAGCCCAGAGATAGTGGATACTGAACATAGCTGTATCCACTAATAACCACTCAGTCATCTTCTGCCTGCATGTCTCCAGGTTCTGAAGGTGCCAGTGAACTGAGTCAAGACTCCACTGGAAAAGCCAAAGCACAGAAGGGACATGGGTGGCTCTCTTCTATGCTCTCGCTCCTGGCCTATGTTGTAGGTTCCTTCAGCTTACTAAGTTTTCATCATTTTTCATTGCTCACTAAGTGTAACTCTTTGCATCCTGACTACATCTGCCTGCCAGGAGCATACCTTGAACACCCTTTGAGTGCTCTTTTCACTATCTGTACTCCTTCAGTCCTCACAATAGGGAGTGGAAGGTGTGCTGTCTGAATATCAAGTGCCCTTTGTCCATTAAATCAATCGTTGTAATGTGTGGCTGGTGGTGGCGTGCTGTCGTGGACTGGCGGAAGAGTGGATGACTTGTGTAATCTTAAAGAGATAGTTCCTGCATGTCTTCGTTGTCACCTGAAGACAGAGGCAGAGAAGGGCATTGAGAGGAAAGAGTGATGCTTTGCATTTGGAGTGTGCTGAGGTTTGGGTGTCTGTTGGCTCTTCTGTGGAAAGACACCATGTAAACAATTGGATAATGGATTTACAGCTCAGGGGAAGTGGCTGGGATCCAGCTGTAGATGTGAAATCAGTCATTCAGGAAGAGAATAAGAAGAGGGAATAGTAGAGAATAGGGCTTGAAGCATTGAGGGGACAGGAAGACAGAGGTGTCTGAAATAGATAGAGAAGGCAGCGAGGGATGGAGCAAGGACAGAAGGTGTTGTCTTAGAAGCCTGAGGCCTTCTTTGTAAAAACTGGGCTATTGATCTTCACTTATTCATTCAGTAAATATTTGTACACCCCCAGGCCCTGTGGTGGGTGCACTAAAGAAAGACCTCATAACTGTCTTTGTGTGTGGAGCCTGGGCAGCCAGCAGAGAAGAAGTGGGGTTGGCTTTATCCGGCCACCCTCATCTCCTTTCCTGGAATCCCAGAGCAGGATGGTAGCAGTGAGGCACAGTGAGGCTAAGCAGGAGAAGAGCGGTTCCTTTGAAGGGGCAAGTGCTGCATCTACCAAGTGCTGTTCTTTATTTTTCCCCCCCTTGGTCTCTCTGTGTAACTTGTCTGTCCTGGATTCACTCTGTAGACCAGCCTGGCCTTGAACTCACAGCAATCCACCTGCCTCTGCCTCCCGAGTGCTGGGATTAAAGGTGTGAGCCACCATGCCCAGCCAAAGTGCTGTTCTTTGGAGGGGTTCAGGAGCTGAGGGAGGCAGGAAATGTGCGTGCGAGCAGGAGACGCAGCAGAACTGATGGTGGCAAGGCAGGCAGGAGCTAAGGATGCGAGGCTGGCTCATTTGTTGTTGACATGGCTTCTGTGATAAAGTATCAGGGCCAAAGGAAACTTAAAGAAGGGGAAGTTTATTTTTTCTTTTGATTCTAGAGAGAGAGTCCCAGCGGCAGGGGGAGGGGGGAGGCACAGCAGCAGGGGACCAAAGCGGAGTTGAGAGATGGCGCTTTCAATCACAAATGCAGAACAGAGAGAGCAAACTATAAGTAAGGAAGTCCGTAAACCATCAGAGCCCAGTCACTTCCCAGTCACTTCCCAGTCACTTCCCAGTGGCATCTTCCCACCAGCAAGGCTAAAGCTTCCCCAGCCTTCCCAAACAGCACCACCATCCGCGGACCAAGTGGTCCAAGTATGTGAGCCTATGGTGGTCATCCCTCATTCAAACCACCACGGGAGCCTAAGGCATATATGGGCTTTCCATTTCGTCTCAAGAATGACCAAAACAGCTCCACTAGGCCCCCTGTCTCCTTACGCTGTTTCTGTTCTGTGGAATGTGCTTCCTTATATAAGCTTGTGGAGGAGGGCTTATTCAGGCCACAGCAGCGAGAAATTCTCTCTGCCTTTTCACAGCTGAGAAAATCAGTCATAGAAGGTCCGCAGAAATGGTTTGTGGATTTGGAGCCATCCTTCCTTCTTCACAGCTCACCCTCTCCAGTCTTCCTCTACTTCCTGCCTCCTAGGAGAAAAGAGAGGCCAGCTCCAAAGGAAATGTGGTCAGTGTCTTCTCCTCAGACCTCATCCGAGAGGTGTAAGGCAGGAAGCAAGCTGAACTAAAACTCAGCCTCCACTTGATCACCGCAAAGGCTCTCATCCTGCCCCCGAGAAGGGACACGTTCTAGGACCTGACTGTAGAGTCCATGGGCACCATAGCTTTCTTTTTCCCTCGGAATTCTGTGCAAACGTAAGGGAAAGAATGGAGCAGCTCTTCCCTTATCAACGCCCAGCTGCTCAGCGGGAGGAAGAACTCCTGTGTCCCTTTGATGCTCCCAGCCTTACAGGACATCTGTAAGGGATGGCTCCGCCGATCCCAGAGCTGTTGAGCATTGCTGGAGTAGGGATGCGTGAAATGCCAATGGCAGGTACTCTTTCCAGTGCCCTTGGACAGTGAATAGCATTAGGAGTTGCACTTCTTTTAATTGCTTAAAGTTCTTGGGGTTCGTAAGCCCTCATGCCTCTGTCAGCACCTACTAAGAGGGAATCAGCAGGAAGCTGAAGAATGCAGGTGGTCCTGAGCTGCACTTGGGCTTTGGAGCCCTCCAGGAATAGTTACTGTCAGCTAGCTCTGCTATGATACAGTAAGAGGCCAGGTGAAATCTCTCTGTAGCTTCCCTGGCCTGTTGCTCCCAGCCCAATGGGGGAGTTACCTGCTCTCTGGCATGTTCCTTGATGCCACAGCGGTCTCCTTGGAGTGTTCGCTGTGTCACCTGAAGATGAATTGACAGCACAAGGAGAAAAGCTTGACATGTCCCCATCTAGACAGTGAACTCAATTTGGGCTGAAAATAAAACCAAACCCACAAAACAATACCACCACCACCCGAAAAATTCACATACCAGTCATTGTTGAAGGACAAGGCCCGAGAGCTGGAGACCGCTTCAAGTTTTATGGATCGTACTTTCTTTTTTATTAAATTTTTTCGGACTTACCTCTCTTTCCCATGATTAATTTTTTTTCCAGTGCTCACAGCCTGTGATTCAGTGCATTATTTATGACTCCTTTTGTAGATTCTTAAAAACAACATCAAAGTCTTACCATTTCAGGAAACTTGGTTTGCTTGCGCTGCCCACAGCTTATGTGTTAAACCAATAGATACTGTATTTTATACTCAACCCCGCTAGCCAGAGTTCATAGTCTTCCTCTGATCCTCTGTGCCTAATATCAACTCTTTAAAATTATGCGTAGTTGAAAAGGATGGGATTTTGTATATAATGTCAAATTTCATGCGTCTCTCTGAAAAGTTTGAACTCACCCCAAATCCTTGCCCGTCTATCCCCAGCAAGTGGTGAGTACTGGTTGCCTCCTTTCTACGGGACATCAGCTTCCCCTTCCAGCGCAGTCCCCATATCTGCTAGTTCTGTAATACATCCCCTGCCTTATTCTTTGAAAGTTCTTGCCACAGTGCTTACAAATTGCCAGTGATAGTAGACGTTGGTACAGCTGAAACAAAGAAGAATTTGGCAGGACCTAGCAAATTGCCTGTGTAGCCAGGTAAGCCTGACTATTAGAAACTTACTTTTATGCTTATATCTTTGCAGAATGGGATGTGAACAAGGTTATTCATTGGCTCATTGTTTGTAATAGTGAAAGATTGGACACTTCAGAAGGATACAGCAGTAGAGTGGGAAAGGATGTGAACTTACACTCAGAAATTAAACAATACATCATTAACTTTAACACATCACACTGGATATAGTGTGCTGCCACTGGATTTGCAGCTGTATTGAACAGGATGTCAAAGCTTGCAATGAACTAATATTTAAAAATTTCAAGCTACATTATCAGCTTAAAAATCAAGCACAAAATAGTGGTTACTGCAATCTGCCACTGAATTGTGAGTCTGTGTGTGTGTGTGTGTGTAGAAAATATCTCAGGAGATATATAAAAAGCCTAAAGTGCCCATTGCCTCTGGGAGCTGACTAGATCTTCAGGTAAGGGGAGTGACAGATAAAACAGTTATGGGCTATGCAGCCATACCCTATGATTGCATTTTTCATTTGTAAGAATAAATCTCTTCTAGGATGCTTTGGCATTTGCATTTCTGAGACAGAGTATGCTTACAATGAGCAGTAAGAACTTTGCTTTATGAAATTTAATAGTTTTTATTTTAGGATTAGGAGGGTTTTTGACAAGAGGCAGCAGCAGCACTCTGTCCTAGAAACTATTTCCACTGTAAAGCTGCATAAACTATTTTTGGCCTTAAGCCGTTCCTATGTTCAACTTCCCCGAAATCAGGAGTACCCAGTGCCATATCAATTAAAGAGAATGTACTTTCAATTAAAGGTGTAAGTATGAGTCTGAAAAGATTAATTCTTTATAAAAGGATGACCTTCAGTAGTTAGATCCAATTAGGCATTTTTCCAAGTATATATCATCTTGATGGGACAAGCCTACTACTTACAATCAATCACACTGATCTTTTCAAAGGTGAGACTTGGGTTCAGAGTCATAAAGAGTGACTCGGGAGGCAGACTCCGCGGTTGATGTCGCTGCGGATCATGAGGGTTGGTTATTGCTTTTGTGATATTAATATTTTAAAAAAATTCACGAGGGTATCCTGTGTGCAGCTCATGCACATACTCCTTTTACTATGGCCTGAGTAGAAAAAAAAAAAAACCTAATTTAAACAAGAGCTATTAGATGAGGAAGGAGCGATGACACCAATTAATATTGAACTAAATGACTTTAGTTTTTTTCCCTCTGTGAGTCATTTCATTATTAAATATAACATTAGTACTTCCTTTCCTAGTGGTCTTTTTTTTTTTACTAGATTATTTTAGTTTTAATGTAACTTTTGCTTATATATAGAATTCGCAACAAAGACTGTTGATGAGTTTTTGGTGATTGTTTTGTAGTAACATGCAAAATGTTGAAGGACGTTGTTTCCCTTAAAAATGAAGTGAGGAGCACTTCTGTGTCTATCATGTATTTCCTATACAGAAACACCGTGTCTACATTTAGTACAGAGTTGTTTGTCCTCACTCTAGCATTCCTTAAACTGAGAAACCAAGGAAACACTGAATGTAGTCATGTAAATGGGGAAGGGGTAGTGGCCATTGGGAAGCAAAACAGAGAACCAAACAGAACTGTTTTGCATATCTCAGCGGCCTACGGTTGGGACCAAACGGAGAAATATATAACTACCATCACAAAAGTCCAGTGATACTCAATTCTCTTACATGATGTAATATTTCCATATGACATCTTTTCACATACCTCAAATGATCTCTGGATTTTTTTAAATGACTAACAAAACATCACAGATTCCCTCTAGAGTTTATGAGGGCAAAGTTATTTATAATATTAAGAAATCACTTATGTTCTTCACTTGTTCTTTTATACATATATTAATGATGGAGTTTTTTTCTTATAGGACGTGCCATATCTATAAGTATTTAGCCATGGAAAACTATTCAGTCTGTTTATGCATTTATTTTTCTTTTGTAGGGAACAATTACTTTTATTTTTTGTACTGGAGATCAAAACCAATAGCACACACATATTAGGCAAGTACTCAATTGTAGAAATAAACCTTCAATAAAAAGTACTTATTTATGAAATATTTGAGTTAAAATTTGGAAAATTAATTGGTTTTCTTTCAAATAAATTGATGAGTATGTACATTTTATTGTCTGAATTCTAAAATTATACACTTGCTCTAAATGGTTTCTGAACACTTCGCAGTTATCTCTAATTCATTCTATGGCTTCTATATATCTACTTTTTTAGGGTAAAGTCCTATTGGAAGTGCAGCTTTAAGACTGTAGCCCACAGAGGGCTAGTGACAAAGTCTAGATGGTGAAACGTGAGGGCAGATAGAAATTTCTAGGTTCAGGACTCTTAACATATAGGCTTGAGTTCTTGCCCTCTTGTTTTGTCCCTTGTCCCTTGTGGATAGGTATTGAATGTAGGTTCAGCTTTCTCAGCAGTGAGAAGGCTTTCTCTAAGTGGACGCTGGGTCCTGTCCAGCTTCCTGGCCTCCTTGTACTTAGTGTGGTAGGAGTTGGTTGTCTCCAAAGCTTGGGGATAGTTATGGACTAAAGGATCCAGAGAATAAACCGTGCTTTGCTCGGTGTCCACAGAGACCAGAAGATAATGCACTGAGTTGAGAATTAACCCTGGTATATTCGTCACACATGCAGCTGGGTGTCTCTGGTCTCACACATTCTAACCCCTGAACCTGATGATCCCAGTCCGTGCGTCCTACACTGGTTACTTTGAGGTGTTACTACTAACTTTATTTTAATATGTATAGTTATTTTTACTTGTTTACGGCTCACGTTTTCATTACTTAAGCTTCATATGAATGAGAAAATTTTGTCTTTGATTTTCTGAGTGTCATTTAATTTGTATTGAATATATATTTATGTGTGTACTTTGCAATTTCCTGTATCTTATATAAAGTTTATTATCCTCTGGGAAATTTTGCAACATTCAGAAATCTCTGAATTTAGAAAAGACTTTAAACAAACAAGTCACTCTAGTGTTGTTCTCACATACGAATTAATATATAATGCCTATCTTGAACTCATTATAGAGTCTATTGTTCCTGACACTTTACTTTAAGATTCTGTCACTAAACTAATATTTTCCAGGAGAATATGAAAGCTAGCTAATGTACCACTTAGACCAAATGCCTCTTTAAAAAACTTATATTCTGAAATTAGATTTAAGTTGATTGAATTAGTATGGATTTTATAAAATGAACATTTTGTTTTGGGGATTTTGTTATCAGCATGTTCATGTAAGGTAAATTTCATCAAATATATCTGTGCAGTTATTGTTACCAAAACTGTATCTTCCACTTCAGAAAATATTTGGAGGTAACCTCAAACTGGAAAATGCTGTCTCCACTTTAGTGGTGTCTTGTAAAAATTGAGAGTAATTTGGTTTGATTAAACTCTGCTCATTAGATTTTAATGTGCTTTATGTTATGTGTTTCAGAAACTCCAGAAAGGAGCTTAATGACATTCGGTTTGAGTTCACTCCAGGAAGAGGCAAGTTTTAATTGAAATTATTATTTTGGTGGAACAAGAAACAAATGAGAAGTTGATTACAAGTGTATGGTTATAATTTGCTATTCAAAAAATGTTTTGTCTACAAACAAACAGAGAGAGAAAGGACTTGCAGGCTGTAAGGATTCTAAACCTCTGCTCCCTGTGTGAACCCCAGGGGCACGTGTGGCGTAGTGCACATCCACATACAAGATAGATACGTTAGTTTCATCATGAAAATACACACACTGCCTGATAATGCAGCTTTTGATGGAAGTGACAGTGAGCCTGGGGTCACTGATGAGGTAACAAGCTCTGCCCCTCTTACGGCCTCCATGTCACTTAAATATTTCAAGTATATTACTTTAGCTACTGAGTGGCTGGACTGCTTGTTCATATATCTCCTGGATGCCTGAAGACAGAACCATGTGTCGTCTTTATTTTTTATTATCTTTTGCCACAGGCTTAGAGCCTGGCATGCAGGAAAACATGAGGAAACCTCGCTAATGGCTAGGTTACCCAAGGAAAAAATATGGTCCACATTATTTACCTTATAACTTCAATAGTCCAGAGAGGTAAAAATCAGATGGTAACACATGCCAAGTTCGTAACGATTTTCCATGGCCCGTGGTTTCTCATTTTCATATACATGCGAAGAATCCCTCCAGGTCAACCTTGAGTACATTCATAAAGTTCAGCAGTCTCGCACGTTCTGACTTGCTAGTGTCTGTAAGCTCGTAGCTCGGTGCTCACTCTATGTGGTAACAGTTCTACATAAATTTGAGCTCCATTAAGGGCATCGTATTTGTTAAAGCTTCAAAAGCCCAAAGTGCAAGGACTCATGGCTTGAGAGCTGGTCTGGTCAGGCAGTATACTGCCCTGACCGCATTACTGTTATAACCTATAAGAAGACACTGACTCAGCTGCCTCGAGGAGCCAGGGTGAATGGCAGCCACTTCAAGAAATTGGTGTCTGTCTATATATTTTCATGAGAAGTTGTTTTGCTTTGTTCTACGCACTGCCAACCAAATAAATTATGCTCCTAGACCTTCAGTGTTTGTGGTTCCAGATGGACTCCACTTCTGATTGTGCCCCCCTATAAAGGCAAAACTTAGGTGATTCCCTCAGTATTTGAATTAGATAAGACTATGAAGTTTCTTCTACAAAACAAATGCCTGTGGGCCCTAGTGAGCTTGCAAACTGGGTTTTCTTTTCAAGTGCATCCACGTTTAGCAGTTTCAGATAGGTCTGTGACACCAGTCACAGTTATCAAAAAGCCATTTATTTTGTCACAATATAATCATATTGCCTGGGCGATGCTGTGAATATGATCTGGCAATTATATAATAGATGCTTTGAGTACAAGAAAGCGCAGATTCTTATTATAAGATTGCTTCTTTTCATCTGGTTGTTTATAATTGACTACAGCAATGAAAATCAATTTTAGTTTGAAGAACTAACAAAGAAATGAATGTTCAACTTGAGGACTGGTGTGGATAAGACGGGCCCGTCATCCCCAGTCTGTTCGCACTGCCTTTGGCAGCCTCACTTAATGAGCAATCTCTCCTGTTCTTGCCCAGGTAGAAACCACAGCAGGAACTTGGCTGATAAATTGTCTCCTTCCCCGGACAGCGAGCACAGGCCTGTCAGTCCTAGACGCACTGTGTGTGTGCAACTCCTGGTGCTACCTGTTCTGTGATAGAGGTGTGCATGTACACCTCATGCGCACTACGTTTGTGCTCTCTATAGACAAACATAGTTGTGTATGGCATACGATGTGATGTGCACACAGAACAGACTCCATTGTCTTTTGAGGATGTACTTCTTTTGTTTATGACGTTGTTGTATCCTCTGGAAAGCAGATGTTAACATGTGATGTTTTGACCCGTTTCAGCATCAACTTAAAGGAAAAGTAAATAACTAGTAAACTTGAAATAATCATTTCATATTTCTGGTCTATACTATTATAGGTGTCTTACTTACCTAGGTAGAAAATGGCCGCTTACTGCCATACACAGACGGGGTGGGCTTCCCAACTTGTCCAGCTAGTATCAGCTGTTTGCTACTTTGATATGATTCATCTGGTGCCCAAGAGTCCTGAAAATAGGACATGCTGTCCAATTTAATCACTAGGGAGTGGCTGTTACTCTGGCCCTGGTTTAAATGCCAGCCCTCGGTGCACGCGGAGAGCGTAGCTGCTTGCTGAACTGTAAGATTCAAATCTTACTAGCTGCTGGCTAGTCACTTGAAGTATAAATGACTTCCTGCCGCAAGCCTGTCACCTACATCTGTTCAGCACCTTCATTAAAAGGGCTTGCTGTCATGGAGACTTGGTTGATCTCCCGGAAGGTGGAGATGCTGGGTGCCGGCAGCTTTGGAAAGAGAATCCCACTCAGGTCACACTTTAGTGGGCTGTTCTCAGGGCCCCTTAGGCAGGGTCATTCCATCAGAGACCTTTAGAAACTTTATTCTTAATCTCCGACAAAAGGAGAAGGCCCAAGTCAGGCTTACTTTGTGTGGCTTTCCATTGTTTAGTAAGCTTTCTGGGAAATCCCTTGACATCCATTTCGGTTTATTGCACCCCATTATGAAATGGGAGAAAAGCATCAAGTATATGCAGAGTTTTTATCCTTTTTTGGAGATGGAGCAAAAGGAGAGAAAGAGTGCACAGGAGTGTGAGATGAGTTTGGAATGCCCTTTGGTGTGGCATTGTCATCACCGACACCATTTACTGTATTCTTAGTGTCACACGCCAGGTAAAACACTCAAAATCCCCCCAAATTGTGAAAAACGGGTCACATGCGTGTATACCCATGCCTGTGGCACACATGCGCAATGTTTGTGTACACACACACTCACTCCATGAGCTCCTCTACAAAGGCACCATAGCCAGTTTATGCTGAGGGTAGATTTCTGCAGTTCTGCTTTGGTGTTCGTTTGCTGTAGCAGCGATATGGCCAGATGTTCGCTGACTTTGAAGAACACTCTTCATGTCAGATGCTCATCAGGCTGCTCATGCTGTTTGTAGCCACTGTTACTAGGTATCTGTCACAGCATCCGAAGGCACAGAGACCAAGCCACCTCTTTTTATTATAACACTGTGTTCTGGAATAGTTCTTTTGAGCATTATTGTAGTTTTCAATTCCTCCTTGAAAAGTCTTCAGATAGAAGTCAGTGGTGTTGCCACGCTCATCCATAACCTCTCAATTAAGTAAGTTTATGTGTATTCACTTGGTACAAGCCTGTTCAGTCCCATCTTAAGGCGATTGCCAACTCCCGTCACTTATCATTGAGAAACTACATTATTTCACCCAGCCATATTTTCTAAGAGAATGAATCTGTTGCTCTCAGATGATCAATGTTGAGTTAAAGGAGTCTCTTAATAGCACACATTCAAATAGCTCATCTTAATAGGCCAACAAGCCCTCGGGCTGTTTGTGCTCAGTATAAGGTTATATCAGATCCTGCCCATTCAACCTTTGCTATAAATTTTTTCGTCCTGTAGCTACCGGTGATTGAAAAGGATTGATGATGGCCGGAACTAACCTTGGCAAGAAAGGAAAGCAATGTCATAGTGAACACTTAGGTCTTCCAGCGTATACTAGAGGATTAATTCAGATTGTGGCCGGAGGGCAAGTTTTTTGGTTCACCAACATGAAATACATATTTTTAAAGTAACATCTGTTTTTTAAAAAAGCAACATACAAATTGCTTGTGAGAAAATATACCTCATCGTGTTTCTGACCTTTTTTTTTTCCTGATAGGATATAAATTGATGAATTAAAGTCATGTGGGTGATTTTAGTGAATGGGAAATATATCTTTTGCATTATGCTGGGCTGTTGATTTTTATGTTCTGGTTTCTAATGCATATTCATCTCCCATTTGGACAGATACAGCAGACGGTGTGTCTCAGGAGCTCTTCTCTGCTGGCCTGGTTGACGGTCATGATGTAGTTATAGGTAAATTGATTTTTAGTATGCAGTACCATTTTGTTGATATATCAAATGGAAATGTGTTGAGAAGCAAATATGTCATGAAGGAATAATTTACTGTAAGATTTAAAAGAAAGTCTTCATAAATTCTATGTTTATGTGAAATTGCAATAAGAATCATATTTAATTTTCCTCAGAGGTGTTTCATGTATTTCCCTCTCTTTTATCTAATCATGATTTATCCAATGAGATATCACAAATTAATCATACAGAATTGTAGTTCTGTATTTGCAGTGGAGAGGGCCTTAAAGATCATTAAAATGAATTAATCTGTTTTCCAGGTAAGGGAATAGATTTATAGTAAAGGTCCATGTTTCTTCAGAGTCTCTCAGCAGGGTGTACAGTCCCTTTACTCTGAAACCTTGGGTCTTCCACCATTCATATTTTTTCTAAATTAAAAATATATACCTGTATGGAGCTAGAGAAGCTCATGTAAGCCATGCATGCTGATAGAGCGAGCGGTCGCAGGCAGATCTGTCAAGGATTGTGAGGTAAGAAGGCTCTTAGTGCCTCTGAGCATCATCTGAGAAAGCCTTGTGTAGCTGCCTCTGCTCACTCAGCAGTCTATGCTCCCCTGGAAACCATGAGTCTACAAGGCTTTAAAGACATGGTCTGTCACTTATATACGCCTAATAATGACTGCGTGGTGAGGTTACACAATATATGAACAATAAAACATTGTGTTAATTATAATATTAATAAGAATGCATTAAGGAAAAATATTCTTCAAAATATTCTTGAAAAGTCTTCAAAAATAGAGATGTTTGAAATTGCATGTTATTCGTTTGGTTTTGTATTATGTTAGTTTGGAGATTGGCCATCTTCCTGTGTAGCCCAGGCTGTCCTGAAGTTCACTATGTAACCCAGGCTGGCCTCCAACTCACAGAGATCTTCCTGCCTCTGCCTTCCCAGTGCTGGGATTAGAGGTGTGCACCACCATGCCAGGTTTCATGTTCCACTTTTTAAAGAATGCATTTATCCTGAATAAATCCTTTATGTATGTGTGTGCTTGTATCACTCACTCATCCTTATCTTTCAGACTTTCCTTTACGATCCTCTTAGGTTTCTTGGATAGCTGAGTTCTTACCTGTTTTCTGATTGAATGTTCAGTGAAGACTCAGAAAAATGTCAACCCAGCTTTACGGCCTTTTGAAAATTTCACCTCTGACTTCATTCTCTAAACACTTCAGTTCCTAGTAAATACACAGCTTTGTTTCTTAGGTTACCAAAGAAGTAATGAGAAGAGTTAATGTCAAAAATCAGATATACTGAACTATCTATTTCCCTTAAAGAGAATTGTGCTCCATGCACTAAGCAGAGAGAATCAAGAATTAATTAGTTTAAGACTTTAAATACCTGCTAATGCACCCCAGTAGGAATGAAATAAAGAATAAAATTGTTGGGGGCATTGGGAAATTTCCGTCGTTTTGCGTTCACTTATTGAAACAAGGTAGTTAGTGTTGGACCTGAAGTTGCTCACTTCTGGCTTCTGCGCCTCAAGTGACACAATTACAGATGTGCAGGACAGACACATTGACTGATTACATCAATTCTGTGAGGTAAAGGGGGCAGGTTGACTTAATCACTGCTTCACAGATAAACCTGAGACCAAGTGAGGCCTGCAGGATGTAAGCTGCTGTCCTTGGTGCTGCGGCTTCGTGCCTCTGAGAGCTTGTCTTTGTCCAGGCACTGCAGACAACCTCAGAAAGTGCCAGATCCTGTGCATCATAGGAAACAAACTTTTTTTCCCCAAAGAAGTAGATGCCATTGTATATCTTACATGTTGATTAACATAAAATATTCTTACCCCTGTCCCCACTAACTGGTCTCAGAAATTCTTTGCTGTCACCTTTGTCATCCTTGCCCCTCTTTATTACATACGACCCTGTTGAGCATCTCAGAGCTTTTTATTTCTCACAATTTAAGAAATTTTTCAGCCAAGTGTGGTGGTGCACGCCTGTAATCCCAGCACTTGGTAGGCAGAGGCAGGCAGATCGCTGTGAGATTGAGGCCAGCCTGGTCTACAAAGCAAGTCCAGGACAGCCAAGGCTACACAGAGAAACCCTGTCTAGACAAACAAAACAAAACAAACAGAAGTAATTTCTCCCTTTACCTTACATCTTAATACAGCTATTTTCTTCCAATGTCTCATAAGAAAATTCACTGAAAGACCTGTCTTGCCGTCATTTCCTTCCTTACCATGACCTCCTGAAGAAACCCCAGCCAGGTCCTGACCTTCCTACTCCACTCGCACTGTCACTCTCACAACCCCATCTGGAGAAGACAGGCCCGACAGTGAGATGACAGGTTCAGTGCTGGGTGCACCTGGAGTGAACAATGTGGTGTTACAGGACCTGTGACCTGAGAGTGACTGTCACTTTCCTAAGTCTGTGGTTAATTATCTGTCTCCTTCTTAATTGGCCTGTCAGAAGTCCTGAGCGATGGCCTTCTCATGATCAGCTGTTTATCTGAGCATTTGAAAATCCACCTCTCCTTCCTTCTCCCAGCTGGGGCGTGATTTCTTAGAATGTTCTGCTTCATCTTCTGACCTGGAGACTCTGAGGTATCCTGGGAATTCAGGAACATTTTCCTTCTTTTGTGGTCACCTCCTCTTTCGGCATGGCGTTAATCACCTTCTGTTGTTTAATGTTCTGACTCAGACCCTTCTTTTGAACTATAGACTCACAGCTAGATCCTTTCTTTTTAATCATCTTCCCTTAGGAGAACAATCAATATCTGAAATTCAATTTTCAGTTTCCAAAAGGTAGCCCTTGGTGCTTCCGTCTCGCCTGCCCTTACAGTGGTCCTTCTCGCTCAGGGCAGCCTCAGTCTGTCTCTGGGTCTTCATGCCAACACCTGACTTTTCTTTCTCTCACATCCCACTTCCACATTGTAGTGTGTGCAGCATCGTTCTATTAGCATCTCCCGGGTCCTTATCTGCAGTAGTCTGTTGTCATTGCGACAAAGTAGCCAGCAAAAACAGCTAACTGAAGGGAGGGTTGATTTTTGTCTCACAGCTTGGCAAGCTACAGTGTTCATGGCGACAGGGGCAAGTGGCCGAGTCTGAGGAGACCAGGAAGCAGAGGTCTCAGTAAGTGCTAGGCCAGCGGTAGCCGTCTAGCTCCATCCTACCGATGACAGTCAGGCCAGGTATCCAGAAGGCTCCGCAGTCTCCAACAGCTGCAGCTTGGGTATTCAAATATGTGAGGCCATTGGGTGTGGGGGGGGTGGGTAACGTGGGGTGACAGTTCACATTCAAACCATAACATCCCGTTCCAAGTCCCTCTCGTCCCCCTAGCCCTATTATCACCCCCACATCTTTACTGCTATTCCGGACTCCGCCTTTGCCCACCTCATCAGCTAGAGATAGCCAAATAAATTATATCAGACATAAAAGGTCATGTGGTTCCAGGTACGTAAAGTGCCCAGCGTAGGCAGATGCGTAGAGGGAAAGGAAGGAACACAGTTGTGCGGAGTAGGATGCAGAGACTGTGGATGTGATGGATACATTGGAATTAAAAGCAACAATGGAAACCCAACCTTGAGACTGTTCCTAAAACCACTGAGTTGTGAACTTCAGAAGGACACATCTGTGGATGAATCATTTCCCAGTTGGAAAAATTGATCGAGTTACACCAACGCGTTAATCAAACCCTGTAACGGCTTTCTACCCACATGCCGGTGGCCTGAATCCCTTCAAAGTATGTCCCAGTCGCTTCTCAAACCACCTCTCTTCTCTCCACCTTGCTCACACCAACCAGCTTACCCTAGCCTGTAACAGCAGCATGCTGCACTTGGCTTTCTTCCACCATGCCCCTTCTGAAAGCACACACAGGCTCACCCCTGTATCTCCTGGTGCTTTGCCAAAGTGCCTTCCCTGATCCTCTACTAAAAATGACGTCATCTTACTAGGGAACCCACATGAGGACTAAGATGCCCATTGGCTACATATGTAGAGGGCCTAGGCCCGGTCCATGCGTGGTCCTTGACTGGTGCCTCAGTTTCTGTATGCCCTACTGGATCCTGGTTAGTTGACTCTGTTGATCTTCTTGTGGAGTGTCTCTCCCCTCCAAGTTCTTCTATCCATCCCCCAACTCTTCCATAAGACTCCTGAGCTCCACCTAATGTTTGGCCGTGACTGTCAGCATCTGTTTCAATCTGCTGCTGGGTGGAGCCTCTCAGAGGACAACTCCGCTAGGTTCCTGTCTGCAAGCATAGCAGAGTGTCATTACTAGTGTCGAGGGCTGGCTCTCTCCCATGGGGGTGGGTTTCAGGTTGAGCCAGGCATTGGTTGGACATTCCCTCAATCTCTGTTCTAACTTTATCCCTGCACACCTTGCAGGCAGAGTGAATTTGGGGTCAAAGTTTTTGTGGGTGGTTTGGTGCTCCTCTCCCTCCACTGGAAGTCCTGTCTGGCTAGAAGATGGCCTTTCCAGTTTTCATGACCCCCCCCGCTTCTAGAAGTCTTAGCTAGAGTCACCCCCATATCCTCTCAGGAGACCACCCTGTCTTAGGTCTTCAGCTTGTCTCAGTAATGCCCCCACCCTTGGTTTCTCTGCAAAACCTCTGACCTCCTGCGCTCAGGGTATAGAGGGAGGGGAGGGAGGGTCTGACCAGGAGGAAAGGAGGAGGGGGCTATGATCGGGATGTAAATTGAATATATTTTTAAAAAATGATGTAACTTTTCCAGTTCTCTATGGTCTTCGTTGCTTCTTACTTTCTACTTTGTCTTTCCTCATGCAGCACATTATGTTTTTCACGTACGTTATTATCTGTAGGATTTCTTCCTGAACATAATTTTTCTTCCTTATTTTTCTTTCCGTAATTTTTCCTTCCTTCATTACTTATTATTTATTTCTCTATCTTACCTTATCTATCTATCATCTATCTGTCGATCTGTTTATCTGTGTCTATCTATCTATCGATCTATCTATCTAGTAACATATTACTATGTATCTAGGCTGGGCCCAAGCTTGTGATCCTCCTGCCTCAGCCTCCTAAGTATTGACATTCCAAATGTGCTCAACCACACCAAGCTAAACATTAGTTTCTTAAACGCAATTGATTTTATCTATGTTCTAAACCGTGACCTATGCTGAAGTGCTTCCCGTTCTGATCTCTACAGCGATCCCATAATGATTTCATTAGAAAAGAATCATAGTTAATATAGGATACTAATATTTTGAGAATCTTACTTTGAAGACAGTACAATTGGAGTAGACTGTACAAATGAAATAAGCTCCTTTGAGGGAGGATGTACAAAAAATAGCCTTTTCATGTGTGTTTCTTCAGCGTCTATTATATAAAATAGCTAACATTTAAATAGATTAAAAATCTGTTTTTCCCTACCAGCATTTTTCTTTTGACTTGGGGAAATGTTTATGGTAGCATGAAAAGGCTGAAATAGGCAATAGCATATGTGACAGAGCAGTGGGTACTGGGGCTTTTACTGTAGCATAGCAAACATAGATTACAAAAGTCTGCGTTAACCTTCCTGCAGAATAATCTGCCTAGAGTGTGCAGAGCTTTGCAGAGCACAATTTGGGGTTGCAGGCAGGGCCAGAGCGTGGCACAGAATGACTGCTGTCATGCAGAACAAGGGCACTGCAAAACTTAAGTGCAATGTTTGTAGACCGAAGTCATAAACCTAGTTCATACATGCTTAAATTTAGCACTACCTTAGGTATGAAACAGGAAACACTTTTAGGCCTTGTGTAAATAAACATCCCTAAGACAGCACTGCCTTCTGGGTGGGTGGTGGTTAAAAGAAGTAAATTTGTGAGATGGAAAAAAAATAGATGATATGCATGTATAAATTTGCTTATCTTGTCTGCGTCGGTTGGCTGTAAAATGTAAATAGACAGGAACAGAGTCCTTATTTCAGTTATTTCAAAGAGGATTACCAAAGAAAACTGATAGGGAGGACTCAGAGAAAATCCCCTCTCACCCTCGAGAAAAAGTTGCCCATTGGAAATGAAGCCCTTCCTAGGAGGTGACTGCAGATGATAGCTTTCCCTGCATACTAAAATTAGTTCTCAATTTTGCTCTGAATTTGTGCATGGTCTTTGTAATTTTCCTTAATGAGTTTTTGAACCTGACCAGTTAGGATCAAGGAACAGGGTCATAAGCCAGTATGTTTGTAAGGCCTGTTGCACAGCGGACCAGGACACGGTGGATGCCTATGATGAGGAGGGGAGGCCCCGCTGGACCAGTTCATGTATGAGCTAGTATCTGCTGACTGTTGTCGCTAGGGTTTTCTGCCACCCTGCCTGGGTTTTGTAACAACATATGTCCGCTCTCTTCAGGTGGATTTTGGAACCAGATGTGACAAGTTCTAGCTCTAAAACTGGAGCTGTGTTTCTGCATTGATTGATCCAATTCTACTCTGATACATTTTGAGCCAGGACGTTATTACTACAATGAAGCTTATTTTAATGATATGTTATACTATACTTTGCTATGTGTTATTAATACAAGATACGGTTTATTTGGAAGATATATATATGTTCTCATAAGCTCTCTCTGGTCTTTTAGACATATTGTCCATATTTCTGGAATAAGCACGCTCTCTCTCTCTCTCTCCACACCTGAGTAACTCCCTGTAAAATCTGCATGCTCTTTAAGACTCAGCGTAAATGTCTGCTCCCCTGCCTCCCCCTTCACATCCATAAGCCAGAGGACAGCCTGTCCTTGTGTAGAACCCTAGAAAGTAGGTTTTTACCATTTTCTGACGTGTCCCTTTCATAATGCCGTACATCTGGTGTTCTTTCCACTTTGCAGGGAGGCTGGGGTTGGCTTTAATGCAAGACCTGTCTTCTGAGTTATTGACTCTACCACACTTACACTTACAGGCACTCACTTAATGTGACGGATGAGGAAATACACTTAATTCCATTTCACATATTTAGCAATTGTAGTACCTCAAAGACCAGTATGTAAATAGACAACACTGCTGCACCTTTAAAATGAATGGCAGAGGTTCTGTTTGCTTTTCTTTTTCCCTCTCTTTCTTATCACATGGTTTTTAGGAAGGAAGTACAGAGGGCTTCGAGTATCTCTTTTCTACCAGGACGTGCTCCAGAGTGGGTGTTTTCGAGAGCATACACAGTGAGATCCCCCCCCATCATGATCTTATCTGGGGCATTTCTTTCTTTTTTTAAATGTTTTTTTATATTGAAAAATAAAATCATTCATATTACATTTCAATTACTATTCCATCCCGTGCATCCTCCCATTCCTCCCTCCCTCCCACTTTCACCCCATTCCCCTTTCCTATGACTGACTGATGGGGATGTCCTCTCCTTGAATATGATGCTAGGGTATCAAGTTTCTTCTTGGTAGTCTGCTATCCTTCCTCTGAGTGCCATCGGGCCTCCCCATCAAGAGGACATGGTCAAATAAGGGGCAACAGAGTTCCTGTGAAAGTCAGTTCCCGGTCTCCACTTAACTGTGGAGAATGTTCTGTCCCTTGGGTAGGTCTGGGTAGGGGTTTGATGATGACTGCACATATTGTCCTTGGTTGGTGCCATAGATCGAGCAGAACCCCTGGGCCCAGATCTGCCCATCATAGTGTTCTTCTTGTAGGTTTCTAGGACCCTCTGGACCCATCTATTTCCCTATCTCCTATATTTCTCTCACCTTAGGGTATCCACACCACTATCCCATTTTCCTGGCAAGTGAAGACTTTCATGAAGAAACAGCCTAAGTGTCCCTCGGTAGAAGAATGGATAAAGAAACTGTGGTACATTTACACTATGGAATACTACTCAGCTATTAAAAACAAGGAATTCCCGAAATTTGTGGACAAATGGATTGAACTAGAAATGATCATAATGAGTGAGCTAACTCAGAAGCAGAGAGACTCAAATAGTATATACTAACTTATATCTGGACACTAGGCCAAGGGGTATGTCTCTGGGGCATTTCTTACAAGTGTCCATTTCTGGGTTCCAGCAGCAGGAGTCCTGGGCACAGAAGGCGGGAACTGTCCATAAGCACCCAGGCTCCCCTTCTACACACTGGAGCTCTTTTGCTTTGTTTACAGTCATTCTTGCCCACTCAGTCACTGTATCTTCACATTGTCATTACTTTGCTTTGTTTTCCTGCTTTGCTTGGTTTTCTTATCTCCCTCAAATTGTGCTTCACAATCATGCTGGTCAACTTTCTAAAACTCCAACCACACCCCCCTCCCTCACTGTGTGATGTAGATGCTGAATGGGTGAAAGAGCCTTGCTGGTATAATTTTTACTCTAAGGAATAGTTACTTTTAAAATATTAAAACTAGTACTGTTGGGGCTGGAGAAATGTCTCAGTAGGCGGGACCATTTTTTATTTTTCTCCATCTTCCTTCAGCATCGTTCTAGTCTGCTCAGACTGATCAGGGTTATTATTGAGCAGCCTTGCACTTCTGTGATAAATCCTGTGGAAAGAGTAAACTTCAGTGGATTTCTGTGGTGTTTAGTGATGTTGAAATTGAAGGAAGAAAAGTTTCCTTAATAAAATAGTCTGTATAGTGCAATCGTGTTATTTTTTTAAAAATAGTGGGAGGTAGTTTTTTTTTTTTTTTTTTAAAGAAGACAATTCCTTATATCCTTTCTGGGTTTAGGCAGCTTTGGAGTCAGTTGAAAAATGTCAATCAATGTAGTTGAGTGGCTCTTGATCGAAAGTTATATGTTGAGGAGGCTGGAGAGATGGTTCAGCAGCTAAGAGCACTGGTTATTCTTCCAAAGGGCCTGGGGTCAATTCCAGCTCCCACATAGTGGCTCAGGCTCTATTTCTGGGGAATCTGATACCCTCTTCTGGGGAGTGGTACATAGACCTACATACCAGCAAAATACCTGTACACTTTTTTAAAAAATAAAATTTAAAAATCTAAAAACAAAACAAATCAAAACTATGTTGGGTTTAACATTCCAGGGAATCATGGACTATTTCTCTTTTGAGGGGAATGCTATGTTGATTACTATCCTTAAGTATATTTTTTAATCCAGTAGTAAACAGTAGGCAGTGAAATATGGCAGAGTTTCTGATTTCATCAAAGTGCTACTGACAGTTGACTGTAACTCACTGCTCCTGGCTGTCTAATACTCCGTTTGCTCATTAAATGCAAGAGTCATACGACAGGGAGGAGTGCTATGATGTCTGAACAGGAGCATGCACAGACACATACATAAAAACCATTTTTCTTACATGATTGCCTCTTGACAAGGCGGGGCTGACCTGTCCTTTATAAAGGGCTTCTGATAGGTGCCCATTGT
>OU015750.1:41566571-41598311 GCA_907169655.1 Acomys percivali | reverse complement strand
CTCTCTCTCTCTCTCTCTCTCTCTCTCTCTCTCTCTCTCTCTCTCTCAAAAAACTTTACAGACCTAAAGTTCTTTTGAAACTCTCTAATAATCTGACTAAGAGTCCAAATCTTTAGCTTGGCCCCGCTATCTCCACCACCCACTGCTTCCAGCTATTCCCTCCAGAAACCTTTCCCATGATGAAATCTACCTTTCTTCTATTTAATGTCTTGGGTTTGTGTTTCTTTATGTTGTACAAAAATGAAGTGAAATCCTTGAACCAAGCACAACTGGTTCTTCGGGGACCATGAATCGGAAGTGTTGGGTGGCAGAAAGATTGTCATCCAGGCGACTACAGGACACTATTGTTCTCGGTGCTGTTTATGGGTAAAGCTATAGTCATGACTGATTCTGTTACCATGGTTACTCTTCCTGTAAAACACAGCCCATAATCAAGACATTAAGTAGCCCATCTACTCCTGTAATAGTCTAGAGGCATTACCAAATACTGTCATTCTTAAGGTGGTTTTAAACCTTCACATGATCTCTCGGGTAATTTATATATAAATTCCTAAAATTGATGCTTAAACGAAGTCACCCACACCACAGTCATCTGTTCTAATGGTGATACCTCCTCCTTTAAAAAAGATAAAAGCTTCACCTAAGGAATTAAAGATTTGTTCTTCCCTAGAGCAAGAAAACTTCCTTTTTTCCCCCTTAACACGGGGAAAAAGACACAGGAGTAACAACAACAAAACAATCCCCTGAGCTGCTTCACTTTCGGAGCCAGCTGTCAGGTCTGGAGTTATTGAAATGATTGGAAACTTCTTGACTAAAAGGCACTAAAATCAAAAGAGTAGCATTTTATGTTGACGAATGTTAGCTCCAGGACTGTCTAAAATGTTTACAGGTAGAAAATATAGAGGTTTCCCTCGCTCTCACAGTTCATTGTTTGGATCACCAAAGAGATCTTTACTTCTTCCTTCTGACTGTTTCAGGAGAAGCATCAGATTATGCGATCAGATTCACACTGGCTCTGGCTCTTTGATATGAGGAGATCCCCTCTGTAGGGACCCTTGTAGTGCCCCGCAGGTCTTCACTCATATGTGAACTGAACTGCCTGCCTTGAGGTACATTTAGTTTGCTTTAAGAATGTAAATGTTCATGCATGGTCCTTAGTTGGTGCTCCATAAGCCCCCCTCGGCCACAGGTTGGTTGGCTCTGTTGGTCTTCTTCTTGAGCTCCTGGCCCCTCTGGGTTTTTCTATTCTTCCACTGTGCTCCCTGTGCTCTGCCCAATGTTTGGCCGTTGAGTCTCAGCATCCCGTTCTATCTACTGTTGGGTGGAGCCTCTCAGAAGATAGCCAGGCTAGGCTCCTTTCTGCAAGCATATCAGAGTATTGTTAATAGTGTCAGGGGTCGGCTCTTTTCCATGGAGTGGATCTCAGGTTGGGACGTGCAGTGGTTGGACATACCCTCAATCTCTGCTCTATCTTGAACCTTGCACATCTTGTATGCAGGTTAAATTTTGTGTCAAAGGTTTTGTGGCTAGGTTGGTGTTCTCCTCCCTACACTAGGATTCCAGTCTAGTTAGATGGTGGCCTCTAAGGTCTCCATCACCTTTGCTACTAAGGGTTTCAGCTAGAGTCATCCTCATATCCTCCCAGGAGCCTAACCTGTCATGGGTTCCAGCTTGTCTGAGATGCCCTCCACCCATGATTTCTCTTCTCTCTGAAAGTCCTCTGCCCTGCTGCCCCTTCTCTCTCGTCTGATCTATGCTCTCAGTGTATAGGGTTATGATAAGCCCTGCAAGGGCAAGGTAACAGAGGGACTCACCTTATATTAGAACTCCATGAGCTGAGACCTGCTTCTTTTTTAATTTTTTTATTTCCCCACCCCCGCCCCAACCTGGTCTTTTGAACCATGGATCTGCTTGCATTGCAGCTCACAGCTTTTAGGTTGGTTTTCTTGTTCTTTTTTTTTTCCCCTCAGCAGGAAGGAAAAGCCAGATCGGCCCAGAGTTAATGAGAACTTGCTGCCTTAAATAGAGCCAAAAATAAGCAGCACTGGCTTGTTCACCCCCTGCTCCACGTACAGCCCACAGCCTTGGTTGCCCTTTTCACTGCTGTCAAACATTCTTCAGATTTCTATTCCTTCGTGCATTATTAATGATCATCCCCAGTCAGCATCCCTTCCCTGGCTCCTCTTCTGTGTTTGGATGGCCTATGCTGCCTCTTCATAGTCAGCCTCGTTACTGTACACGGCGTGAGGCTCCTCAACCAGGTCTTCCTACCACTGTGTCCCTCACTCTGGCTATCAGCAGCTCTGTTTACTTAAATACTGAACTGCCTCTACCTCCCAGTGCAACCGCTCGATGTTCCTTTTCTATCTACTCACGTGCCGTAAGTGATATGTTCGTTTATGTGTGTCCCCCAAATCAGTGTTACATATATTCCCCTCACTTTTCTCCTGTTACTTGTCATGAAAAGTCTATGTGTGTGCCAACTGTCTGAGGCTGACATAGCACAAGGGTGTCCTCTGTCTATTATAGCAGGAATGAAACTCTAAAATCAGTCTTATTATGTTTCTCTTGTCTATGAGGAGCCTGTTGTATCCAACCCCGATGACGTACATACATCATGGTATTTTTGCAAGTTCAGTCACCCTCTGCAGAAGTTCTGATACCATGGCAAAGTCCCAGGCAAAAGTCATGATAATTATTCCCCGAATCACTCTTGCTCTTGTGTGTGTGTGTGTGTGTGTGTGTGTGTGTGTGTGTGTTGTTGTACTTATTAGTATTAATGTGTGCCCCTGCGCATATGGTTTGACCACTCAGTGTCTCAGCTGTGCTTCACTTTTATTTTTTTGAGACTTTATTTTTTGCTATCCCCAAAGCTCATCAATTAGCTAGGCTTGTTGTCCAGTGTGTTTCAGGGATCTTCATGTCCCTCCACCCCTACTCTGAGCTCTGAGGTTACAGATGCCCGCCACCTCATCCAGCTTTTTCTGTAGATTCTTGGCGGATCCAAACTCTTGTCTGCAGCGGACTACTAGCAAGAGTTGGTTTTCTCATACTATGTGAGTTTCAGGGATTGAACTGAAGTTGTCAAGTTTGCCAGGAGCCTTTACCCACTGGGCTTTCATGCTGGCCTTGAGAGCACTGCTTCCTGTGCCTTATGGTGATGAGTATCCCAATTCCCTACAGCTGAGAACAAATATGTTATCAATAGTTACTCTAATATAGAATCTTTAAGACTATGCGTTGTGTTGCTATTTAGACAACCACTCCTTGCACACACACTATTTAATGTTGTTCATTCACCAAGAGTTCAATAGGGAAAGTTTGTGGTTTCATTAAGATGCACTGCTGGGTAATCAGGTTGTAACTGGTGTACTGTGGAAAGGGATAATTAAGGAAGATTGGAGCTGCCTTCTATAGACACTTTCAAATGTCAGACAAACAGCTTTCTCTAGATCAGAAAGAAAGCGCACAGCCCAGCATGGAGAGGAAAGGTTGAAGTCACTGACCCCCATGGCTCTTCCATTATGAGGACACTTTACAACGGCCCTTCCTCTGTGTCCCACAAAGAAACCCCCAGCATTATTGTTAGCACCTGGGGGCCTCCTAGGTGCTGAGCCTGTTTTGGAGCTATGTAGATGGAGCCCTGGCCCGAGAATACAAGCTACTTCCAAGCTGAACCCCCAGCTCACATTGGTAGCCACCTAGCACTTCTCTGTTGCCTGTAAGGTAAGAGAGCAATATGGGGTGGATGCCCTGATAGAAGATTCTTTATCTGTTCAATTAAAGCAGTGAACAGAATGCAGTTCAGTGATTTCTCAATTAACAAATCAAGATGCCCCACCTATGCTTAGTCTCATTAAAGTGATTATCCCCTGCCTTGGGGTGTCTACGAATATATCAGGCAGAGCTGTGTGTAAGAGAGAGTTCACAGACAAGGACTTTAGTGCCAACTTTAATTTCCCTTGTTTTTTTTTTTTTTAAAATATCAGCTTCTATATTTGAAAGAAAATGCATGATATGCTCTGTGTCTGACTATTGGACTTCCTGTGATGGGCTTTAGTTCTATCAATCTTTCTGCTAATGACACGACTTCACTCTTCTTTGGGTGGATAACACTCTATTGTATGTATATAGCATATATTCTGTATCCATTCATCTGTTGGTAGACCCAAGCCAGTGTGAAAAGAGCTACCACAAAAAAGTGAGTGAGAAGGTGCGTTATATACTTGCGGGGGGGAGGGTACGAGTTGTATCACACCGTTGCTGGTTTTCTGATTTCATTCTCAGTTTGTCGTTGGCGAATAAGAAAGCTGCTGATTTCTATGTGCTGATTTTGTATCATGGTCTCTTCTTGATTTTATTTGTCTATTCTAAGAACCTTTTGGTGGACTCCGAAAACAGGGATGATTTGACTTCCTATTTCCTATTAGTATGCCTTCTCCTCCCTTGATTTTTAGATTAAAAAGGTTATATTGGGTATAAGAAGGAGCATGTTTCTCTTGTTTTCTAATTTCTTGTTTCTCATTTTCTCTCTTCTGTGGATGCTGACTGTTTGGGATTTGGCTTTTATTATTTAACAAAAGTAGTATTTTATTATCGCTATTTTAGTATATGATCCATCTATACCTAATTTCCAAGGATTTTTTATCATAAAATGATGTTGAATTTTGTCACAGGTCTTTTCTGCATCTGTTATGATCACTGTGATTTTTATCCTTGATTAAATAGTTGTGCTTTATTATGTTAATTTATATGCATAGATTGGAACTTTCTAGGATCCTTGGAATGAAACCCCCTTGTTCATGATTTATAATCATTAAATACGATATTAATTTTATTTTCTAGCATTTTACTGAGAATTTTTATATCTCTCTTTAAAGATATTTGTAGTTTTATTTATTTATTTTTGTTTTGGTTCAGTTCTTATTTTGGTATTATATGTAGTATATTGACATATAATTGTGTTTTCAAAATAATACCTGTGGCCTGTGGAATTCACTTTTTTTTTAATAACAGTTTTTTCTTCTCTAATTTTATTTATTTGGGTCCTGCTTCTTTCGAACAAGTCTGCTAAGAAAACGACTATTTTGAGTCTTTTTTAAAGGACCAATTCTGTTTCATTGATTTTTGTATCGATCTTTTGGTCTTTATCTCATTTATTTCAGGTATTACCTTTATTAATTCTTTCCATCTTAACGTTCATGAAGTTCATTCTTTTTTGTAGGTTATTTATTTGATATGTCTCTTTTAACGTGATGTTCATAGCTGTAAAATTTCCTTTTCACATTGTTCTTACTACATCCCATAGGTTGTGGTATTTTCATTTGCTTCTCTAAATTCTTATGTTTCTTCTCTGATTTCTTCTCTGACACCTATGTATATTCAAATCTTTGTTTAATATTTGTGTGTTTGTATAACTTCTGTAGCTCCTCTTCTGTGAATTTCTAGGTTCAATTATGATCTAGCTAAGATTTAAAAATTACTTGAATTTTGTTGTTAAGACTAAATTTATGGCCTGAAATACCATATGTTTGGAGGTCGGGTCCCTGTGCTCCTTAAGAAGTTGTCTGGGCTAACAACTGAGATGTAATATGAATAAATTAATAAAAAAAGAAATATTTATACCAAACACACACACACACACAAAAGAAGATGTCTACTCTACTGTTTGCTAGAATACTCGGCTGATGTTTAACATGGCTTTTAGGTCTGTGTTGTGCTTTACCTGGGATGTTGTTTTGGTTTTTTGCCTTAATGATATGTCTATTGGTGAAAGTGAATATTGAACTCACCCATTCTTACTGTCTTAGGGTATTCCACTATTCACAGGAGATAGAGATCTGGCCTAGATGCCCATCTCTACTTTTAGTTCCTTGGAGTTTTTCTTTTATTTACTATAGTGCTCATTTTATAAAATTGGTATTGCATCATTCACAGTAGATATAGACCCAGCCTAGATGCCCATCAGCAGATGAATGGATTTAAAAAATGAAATTTATATACCAGTGGCATTTCTATTTAAACATATAGAATGAAATTACGTCATTTGACTCAGGAAGGTCAAATCTTTTTCCTCTCAGAATCCATGACAATACAAACACACAAAAATAAATACAATATAAATATAAGCGTACATGCTTTTCATCTCAGAATCTGCAGAATCTATGAAGACACAAATACACAAATACAAATATATGAGTATATATGTATACACACACACACACACACACACACACACACACACACACACGGACTGGAAATAGAAGGGGAACTCTAAACAGAGGACAAAGAAGTGTAAAGGGAAGGGGAAGGACTAGGTAGTGGAGGAGAGGAAAGAAATATTACACATTTTCCTCTCATATTAAGTGTGTGTGTGTGTGTGTGTGTGTGTGTGTGTGTATGTGTTTTAGTTTTCAAATGGTTGACTAAATCATTCCATCCTCTTGATAGATTATCAGTTTGCACTGACTTTAATCATGTACCGATTTCAGTTTGGGTTCTCATTTCAGTAGATATGAGCTTAATTACTCTTGGCTTTGAATTTCCTTTCCATTTTCTGTCCTTTTACTCCTAGTCTGTATGTGTCTTTCCATTGAGGATACTTGTGGCAAATAGTCTGGCCTAGTTCTTTTCAATGGGAAATAAATGATCTACATAGGGTTGGTTATTACTGAGTCATATATTCTGATTCCTATTGTTGTATTACTATACAAACCACATTTGATTCTTTCCCAATTCTCACTAGTTTATGTAGTCTTCTGGTGAGACTTATTCTTTCTTTATTAGCTCTTGTGATTGCATTTGTCTTGTTTTATCTTTTGTATATGGGAATTTATTTAAAGGGGCTGGAGAGTTTGCTCAGCAGTTATGAGCACTGACTACTCTTCCAGAGATCTTAAGTTCAATTTCCAGCAACCACATGGCAGCTCACAAACATCTGTAATGGAATCTGATTTACTCTTCAGGTGTGCATGAAGACAGGACACTCATGTACATAAAAATCTTTAGAATTCATTAGTTTTCTTGTTGCTATAACAAGTACCCAACAAGAGAACAATATGGAAGAAAGGGTGAATTTTGACTCCCAATTGCAATTGCAATTTCAAGTCCCTCATGACTTGAAAGTCATGGTAGCAAAGAGTACAAGGCAATGTGTCACACTGCAAGGGCAGCTGGGAAGTGGAGAGAAATAATTGTGTCTGCTTCTCCTTGTCATTCAGTCCAGGAAGTGACCCATGGTACTATGCTGTTAATTTTTATGGTGGGACAACGTTGTCATATATTAAACCTTTCCAGAAACATCCTCATGGAGACAGATGTCAGTTTGTGGTGATCTGAATCCAGTCAAGGTCTCAATGACAATTAATTGTCACGTGTCTTCAGCCACGCTGGTTATGATTCCCTTTCAGATCTAAGTATTCTAGAAAGTATTTCTTCTCTTATTCTGAATGACAATTTTGCTTTATAGAGTAATCTATGGTAACACTTATTTTTCTTTCAGCACTTGAATTATATTATTCTATGCCATCTGGATTTTAGTTTCCCCCTAAGCAATGTGCTATGGCTTTATTATTTTATTAGCAGCATGGCATGTTTCTCTTGCTGTTCCCAGTAGTCATCACTTTTTTTCTGTTCTTTTAGTTGTTTATATATGACGGGGAGCAGTCCATTTCTGATCATTGCCCAGGGATGCAGTGAGTTTCTTCACTAAAGCTAGCTTTCCATGCAGGGGGAGCCACTTACAAACCAAACTCCTTTACTGAATGCAAAGCCTATACAACAGTGTGTTTGTCCTAAAGCTAGGACATGGGTCTTCTATTAGCACTTGGACGTCTTGCAGGTCTCGGGCTGCACCAGCATCCCCACTTGTGTCTGCCTACAGCTCCATCCTCACAGACTTGCTCTTCTGTACCCGGGCACAACTTTCTGGTACACTCTCTCCTACTTGGTGTGTCCTCATTTCTCCTGGTAAATTCTCACTCATCTTCCAAGTCTTACTGTTACCTCCTTTTAGAACCTGGCTAAGAACCTAACAGGAACTTTTTCTCTAGGTAGATGATGGTCCTTCTTTGCACTTCTCCCTTCGTGTCCATGGAAGTACACTTTAATCATTTATGAATTTTCCACTTGGCACACAGCCCTGTTTCTATTTCCCCATATCCAGCAGGAACACTGGCTTCTGACAACACACTGTTTGATAGGTGAATGATCATAGTATGCATATTTCAACATATTCCTACTTAAAAGGGCGTGACCAACTTAACAGTCTGCAACTTGAACTCCCAATATGCAGCTTCTCACTGCTCCATTCTCTTCATCTTCCAAATCTTAGCCCTCAACTCAAAGGCACCAAGTGCTCTGTGGTCTGTTACAGAGCAGCTGTCTCATGAGACACCCTGACAGGTCTTGAGTCAGTACTACTGCCTGTCCTCCCGAGACTACAATAGTTGAAAACAGTCATAATCAAGGGCCAGAAAGATCTGAGTTTTAAGGCTTGACAAGGAACGTCAAAAAGAAGGCGTGAGGATTTAGCTCAGGCCTCACATGTCACATGGCCTGAGATTCATGGGTCACCAAGCATCACCTCCCGCAACTTCCATAGGACAAATCAAATTCAAGGAACAAAGATAGGATCTACCTCTGACTTCTACAAAATATAAAGCAAGTCAGTCTATTATAAAATTTACTCTTCTATTTCAATTTTAATTACAGAGCCTATAAGAGCTTTCATATTACTGCTAGTAAAATACACTGGTGGGTTTATTTTCACTTGTTTCTTCCAATATTACTTACATACACATTCTGAGAGCTAGATGGCACTGCGCATAGCGTGTCACTCATGAGCCCATCAGATCTTTCCATCTGGGTTTTAAAGCTACCTCAGCCTTCCCTGGTCTGCGAGGACACTTTTCTCAGCATCTGATAATAGTGCAAGGGTAGAGAATGTAACGAGGAGCTACAAGCCCAAAACTAAAGGTTTGCATAATACCACCCAGATCTGTTCTGCCAGTCTCCGTCTCTGGTGGGGGAGCAGCAGCTTTCCGAAGAAGCTGTTCTTCTTGGCCACCTCACACTAGGAGGAGAGTCTTTCATTTGTTAATTCAGCTGGTACCTACTGGTGTCTGGCAGGAGCAGGGTGCCTACCGATAATGGAAAGCACAGATGAGTCTCCTGGCGAGGATCCCCAGTCGGGCTCCTCTTGTCAGGAGGTTGACCATACCAATTTATCATCCAAACTTAAGGCATTTGGGAAGTGCAGGATGGCAAGGCAGCCAAGCAGACACACCTTCAGCAGCTGGGCTAGGGTTTTTCTGGAGCTTCCATCTACAAATGACTGTGGTCTCTTGAAGGAGATGCTTATGTTTCTCAGTCACTTTATGTCCTTTGGTTTTTCAGGAACCTGTGATATTAACTAGTGTCCCTAGAATGGATAGACAGATAACCGTGCAGATTACAGGATGCCTTTTATGGGAAGTATTCTTAGTGTTTTTTTTTTTTTAATTGGATGTGTATTTTTAAAAAGTCACTGATATGAGAAGGATTTAATGAAAAGTAAATGAGGATTATGAGTTACGTAAATAAACAGGCAATGGCTTAGGCCATTTAACAACTACCAAAGTACCTTGTCAAGAACTTTCCCTTGTGTTCTGTGTCAGGCCTGGGAAGGTTTCAACTTCTGCATTTTGTTCGTTGGCCTCTAATTACACAGTTCTACCAGTTGCTGATCTAATGGTTTCCTACGTCTCTGTGCCAGCAGTGGGACTAACCCGCTACACCTACTTGCTGCAGAAGATTCCAGGCCAGGGCCATTAGCAGTGTATGTTTCTCCCTGTGTCACCTTAACAGGGTTGCCTACTCTCTGCCAGGATCCCCTCTGTGTGAGCAGCAAGGCCTCTAGAGAGAGTTGGAATTTAGTCATATGACAAAAGGGGGTCTTTTATTCAGTTCAGTTATATCTCATGCTTTATTAGATGAAATTCAAGTAGGAGGCACACAATAAACCCCCACACCCACCCCAGGTAATATTCTTGTAACAAGTAAAAGTTGAACGTACCAGACGAAGGTTAAGTTGAACATGGTAGTGGAAGAAGCGTCTTCCCTGTGAGGTTATTGGTCACTATGTCCAACTTCCTCCTTCACACTGTGCAGGTCCTCTCTCTCCGTCTCTCACCCTGGCAATAGTTGGGAAATGGATGCACAAATGCCCCATGGCTTCACCACCATGTTAGAGACTCCATACAGCATGGCCAGTCTGCTTATTTATGTACTACAGGTTAAAGCTGGTGCTTGAAGGATAGTAGGGGCAGGAAGGGGCTGTGGTTTGGGGGAAAGTCTGAAGCACCACTCAAGGTACGATCCACATGCTGGCTCACGGCTCAGCATCAGTTGGCTACATGATAAAGAACGCGGTGCAGTGCTGTTGGCTCCTTGTTTATTTTTGTGGCAAGACTCTCAGTGAAGAGAGTGATGATGAATTACATTTCTGTGCACATCCCATAATTCATGTGGACAGACTTGTAACAAAGATTTGGCAACTGGCCATGATCTTTGCTAGTCTAAGACAGGAAGGACACAAATATCTGAGGTCTCTCATGGAATATTAGATTAGGATTAAATTTCAGGTTGTTTATTTATGCTATAGCCTAAGTTAGAAGTCTTTGTTAACTCTTGAATTGATTGGATTTTTAAAATTATTGTAAAAGAAGTGAGCTCAGAGGCCAGAGAGACGGATCAGGAGTTAAGAGCCCTGGCTGCTCTTGCACAGAGCCTGAGTTCAGTTCCCCACACCCAAATGGTGCCTCGCAACTGTCCATAACTGCAGTTACAGGGCATCTGCTGCCCTGCTGCCCTGCCTTGGCAATAGGTGTAGATGTGGCACACAAACTAACATATAGGCAGACACATAAAATAAACGAATCAAGAAAAGAAAGTTCCATTTTACTCTGTATTTCACACTGTCTGTTAAGCTTTGGGACAGATGGAAAGGGAAGGAGCAAATCACCACAACATGAAGATAAAGTGGGCCTCCTTCTTGAGGCAGGCTGAGCCCTCTGATGGGAGGCCACAGGTGTAAGATGTCTTTGGTCTGGAAGGCTGTGGCTGCACACTAAGCCCAGAGTCCTCTGGGTTTCCCTGAGCTGTTTCTGGACACCAGATGGCATTGCCTCAGTCTGCTGCATCGCCTGTAATTTAGGTAGCATTCTTCATATCAGTTTATTTGCTGTCTCATTAATTTTACCGGATGCAAAGCTTTTCCTGGTCCAGAAGACTGGAGCTCAGGCTGCGTGTGGAAAATTCCCCCCTATAAATCCCCGGGTAGAAGTGAATGAAGATAAAGGTTTCCTGAAGTTTAGCGCCGCTGTCCATCTTCCTGGGGAACATCTGTGCTTGATTGGGCACCTTTCTACAGTTTACAGGATTTGACAAGCTTGTAAAGACAACCTTAAGATTGTTTCTTTGATTCTGTTCTTAATCAAGTGATTATATACATAAAAAGAGAGAATTTCTTTTTCAGGCTTAACGGATAGAATAGATTGGATGGCAGCGTCTCCTGTTTGAATGACTAGCGCTTGCCTGGGAATCTTTCCTCTCTGTGAATGTGTCACTGTCATTTAGAGCCCGTGTGTGTGTGTGTCTGTGTGTGTGTCTGTGTCTGTTTCTGTCTGTCTGTGTGAGTGTGTGTGTGAGAGTGCATGTATGTGTGTCTGTGAATGTGTGTGAGTGTGTGTGTCTGTGTGTGAGTGTGTGTCTGAGTGTGTGTATGTCCGTGTGTCTGTGCGTGTATGCACAGATGCATGTGTGTTATTTTATTACTTGTTAGTATACAAAGTAAGTTTTATTGTAATATTTTTTTATTTGTGTCATTATAGTTTGCTTTAACTTATCTAATCTGTCTCCTTTATGCCTGCTGTACTCGTAGTCCTGTTATCATTCCCAGAAATATGTTCAGGGTGTCAAATTCCTACCCAGTCATCTAGCATAATTAAATAAGCACTTTCTGTTGGCATCAGAGAGCAGGGGAAGCTTTTCTTTGTGCCTCTGGAAATCAGATTTGGATAGATCCCTGTGTTTTATCCCTTCGACCTTTCATGATGTGGTCATTTTCCTGTCCTCTCTGTTTAATTGTACTCAAACTCATGACCTCCACATTGAAAATCTATAGTGTAAGAGACCTGAAGTCTCTGCAGCCAGCAGATTTGGGGGAGATTTTGAAGGAGGGTGTCTAATGTGTTGGAGCTTTCTGTGTACCTGTGGAGACAAGCTTGCCCCTTCACTGCAGGGACCAGAGGAAGGTCTTACGTGCACCAGTCTATAAAGAAGCAACATTGGTTCCTTAACAAAGACAGTAGATACTCACTTGCCTGTAGCAAATGCTTAAGATCAGCATTAGAATATATCCCCCAAAGAGTCTACCAAATATACACGTGAAGTGGGGTCTATTAAAGAAACATAAATTGAAACAATACATTCATTAGGGTGGCCCAGAATAAAGACTGACCATACTAAATGCTGGTGAATGTCCAAGAAACTGAAACTATCATGCACTGCCAGTTGCAATTTTTAGAAAAATAAGAACCTGTCAGGTGAGCGTGCTTTTTGTACTTGTAGGTACCTACGCAAGCCTCCCCTCCAAATTAAATTAAATAAAAGATGAGATGGCATGTGATGCATGCACCTTTGTCATATAAGATTGCGGAGGGTGCAGCAGGGGGGTCAGAGATTCAAGGCTCACCAGGTCTGTATAATGAGGCCTGTTTAAATGTCCCTCAGTAGAAGAATGGATAAAGAAACTGTGATACATATACACTATGAAATACTACTCAGCTATTAAAAACAAGAAATTCCAGAAATTTGTGGATAAATGGATTGAGCTAGAAATGATCATAATGAGTGAGTTAACCCAGAAGCAGAAAGACTCAAATGGTATATACTCACTTATATCTGCATACTAGCCCAATGGGCATGTCCCACGAAAGCCTTCCCTTACCAGGAAACTGGGACAGAGGGGAGGACATCCTATTGGGACTCTAGATGAGAGAATAGCAATGTAGAAGGATCCAGAGGGTCCTAGAAACCTACAAGTAGAACATTATGATAGGCAGATTTGGGCCAAGGGGTCCCGCTCAAACTAAGGCACTAGCCAAGGACAATACAGGCGGTAAAATTTAAACCCCTACCCAGATCTAGCCAATGGTCAGAACAGTCTCCACACTTGAGTGGAGAGTGGGATATGACTTTCTCATGTACTCTGGTGCCTCACATTTGACTATGTTCCCTGGCGGGGGAGACCTAGTGGCACTCAGAGGAAGGACGGCAGGTCACTGAGAAGAGACTTGATACCTTATTAGCATATACAGGGGGAGGTAATCCCTCTCAGGAACAGTCATAGGGGAGGGGAATAAGGGGAAAATGGGAGGAAGGGAAGAATGGGAGGATACAAGGGATGGGATAACCATAGAGATGTAACAAGAATAAATTAATAATTAAAAAAAAAAACGGGGAAAATAAGAGAATCCATCTGTTCCAAAACTCCCACGAGGCTATTGATGAAAGTTCTATATTTGTAGTAGCAATTCCTAGACAATCCCACCCAGATCACAAACAAACCATGCTTATACAATGGAATACACCGTAGAAACATAAAAGAAACTATCGCTCATGTTACAGCGTCCATACGTTCCAAAATTGTGAGCTGTAAGAGAAGCCAGGTACGAACACATAATCAGGATCCCACTTGTATAAAATCCTACAAAATGCAGACTATCTGTGTAATGTCAGAAACAAAGCAGTGCTTTCCTGAGGAGACCCCTGAGAGGGCAGGTGAGGAGTTAGTGAGGGCACTGGGTTGCTTGTGAGAGTGGTAGATGTGTCCGTGTTTTCCGTTTTGGCGGTGGTTTCCTGAGTGTGCACAACTTCAGAACTCGTAGTTTACACTTGGAATGACTGTGGCTTATGTTTCAGCAGCTCCACTTCAGGGTGACTTTTGTGACACACACACAAAGCCCTCGCCTCTTAGCTGCTTACTTCACTGTCACAAATGATGTTAAGAAGCCATGAGGCAAGGTTAAGACTTTAAAGGGCCTGGCCCCATTGAGTATTTAGAAAGAGCTACAGTGCTGTCTCTGGAAGTGTGCACACAAAGTTTCATCCAAAATTTAGAGGTTTGTAAGGCTAAAAGCCCAGGCTAAGGTGCTTATAAAATTCTTCACTTCTAGGAAGCAAGGGCTGTTTAACTATGGGTGTCTCCCAAGAAGATCCCCTTTTTTTTCTTTAAGCAAATGAGAGCATTCTTGTCATTATCTCAGATGAATGTTTATCTATCTATTTATCTATCTATCTATCTATCATCTGTCTTACTTTTTCATCTGCATTTTGGAGAGGAATTTAACTATAAGTATATTGGTCTATCAGCTACCATTAAGAAAATGAGGCTACAGCTGTATTGATTATATCATTTCATTGCTCTGAAAATGAGCAATAATCACGTAATGATTATTGGACACTTCCAGTACCATGTTGTCAGCCAGTTCATAAAATTCTACTTTCAGTGCATTAAACAAAAGTCAGGATCAAAATACCAATCTTCCAATTGTGTTTTAAAGGGCAAGATTCAGTAGCATACAGTTTTACTGTGTCAAATGATTTCCGTTGTTCACACCCTGTTCAAGTTACACTAACTGGAATTTGCCTGCACCGTAGGGAGAATTACAGCTGTATTGTCTCCGTTCCTTTAGTTTCCCATAAATTTCATCCTTCTGTGTATAAGAAATAAGGCACTTAAGCATGGCATTTTGGGTTTCCTACAAGCTAATGCTTGTAGTGCTTATCAAATCCTAGAAATCTCTTGTAAGTATCCCATTTCCTCACCAGGATTTTAATTGAATGAAAGGCCAAGAAAAGTATTTAATGCCATTTTTCATCTTCTTCCAGTATTTTTTTTTAATCATCTTTACTCTCTCAGAATTCTGTAAAGGGCGGTTCCTTCTAAGGTCCACTCCTTAGCAGAGCTCCAGGCTTTTCACAGAAAGAGGATGAGCAGAGTAGATTTGAATCCAGGTGGGTTTTGTGATGAGCATTTTCAGACTCAACACCTGTGAGACAGTTAAGGCATCTGGATGTGGAGAAATTAACTTGTTCAGACCAGAGAAAAGGCCTTCAGCAAATGAGAGCTTTCATGCTGAGTAGACCCCCAGGGTCATCAGGCCTTGAAGTTATAGACTATCTCACTCCCAGGACCAGCCACTGAATGCAGGAAGGCTTGTGGAAGAGCCCTGACCTGGGCTAATCCACTTCTCTGGCCACAGGGAACTCCCAGAGACACTAAGTTAGAGCTATCTGCTAACAGCAGCCCCAGAGGATGGGAAGACAGTTGCGAGAGCGAGCAGATCTGCTCAAGTGGGCTATGGAGACCCGATGGAGACCGGAGCTTTTATTCTGAGCTGGGATTGAGCAGACAGCTTTCAACATTGTTGGCAGGCGCAGAGTATTGTTATCTGGTTCACCTGCCCAACAGGGAGTTCTGGCCTAGCATCTTTGCTGAGAACTGTTCTACCTCATAGGGAGAGAAATGACATCTCATCTCTGGGGGAAAAACTGAAGTCCTTATAAACATACTTGGGTTAGTGTGTGAGACCTACTATTCAGTTGAGATGAACCAAGAGTTCCTTTGTTTTCTTTTGCTTTGGGAAACAAATGGGATTATGGAGAACTACTAGTAGAAATTCTACTGACATGGGAACAGTTCTTCGTTGAGAAGCTCATAGCTTGGTTTATCTTATATCCCTCCAAAGCAGCATGTAATCTTTCATAAGCATGAGTCTAGGGAGGAAGACTTCATTGTGCTACGTGCAGCTGAGAACTAAGAACCCAGAGATCCATTTGTTTGTTGTTTTCATGTGTTCAGCACAGGTTGGCATTCACTACCAGGCACTTGAAAAATAGCAGGAAATGACATTACTTTTAAAAAGCTTATTCTGAAGTTGTAAGTCATAGATGGGGTTCTGTACATGCCAAAATAACAATCCATAAGTATTTAGCACGTCTGGCATTGATAAGTGACATTGAAAGAAAAAAAATTGTGGGTAAAGAGAAAATGAAGCTGTTTGGATGAAGGAGTGTGACAGTACAGGTAGGGGAATTTGTGCAGAGACTGAAAGAGAGAGGTGGCCCTGGAGGTGGCTTTTTTCTTCTAGCAGGGTAGTGGCAGGTTCAACGGTTCTTGGTAGGAGCCTGCTGTGAATGCTTGAAGTCAAGATGGGGCCTGTTGTAACTGCAAGCACAGAGAGGAGAGAACACTGTGGGGATAAGGTCAAGGCTAGAGCTGGGGGCTTGATCATGTGGACTGTGTAAACTTTGCAGGGCCCATACCTTGTATCCTGACCTGGAAAGCCAAAAGGGTTTTAAGCATAAAGGTGGCACCAACCAATACATGGTGACAGACGTAGCTGACTGCCGGAAGAGGCCAAGGCTGGTATCAGAGAAACTATCAGCTGTTATGCAGATGGTGAGGAGAGATGACCATATCCTGATGTGGGGCACAGGCAGTGGGGTTGGTGAGATCTCACCATGTTCTATATGTACAGATAAATTTTTAAAATACATCTTTTTTTTTAAAGTAAGAGGCTCTTTAGTTTGTCAAAAAGTTTTCAGTCTAGCAGGGACATTGGGCATATGCAGGTGCTTCTAGCAAGAACCAGTGGTAAAGACTAGACTCGAGGAGAGTGGAGTCAGGCAACCATTCCCAGCAAGATTTAGAGTAGGAAATAGCAAAAGAAATGCTGGCAAAGTTGGAAGTTAGACTTGAGTGAGAGTCTAGACTCTGCTGAGATGACATTATCCAAGGAGGCGGCATATTCTCCTTTGTGACCCAGACTCTCACATAAATAATGAGTGTGAAAAGAGATGCTATGAGCTGGAAAGAATGAAGACAGGCCGGCTAAGTTACCGCAGCTGCCCAGAGCAGAAAGCAGAAATGTGTTAGCATGGTGAATTCCCAGAAGCACCCAAGCACTCACAGGAAGAATGAACTTACTCCAGTTCAGAGAGGTCACCAGCTCTAAGCAAGAGGCAAGCTTTGAATGCAGATGTCCTGGCAGGGGATTCGGATGTGAACACAGTGTACTTCATTGCGTCCCCTGAGGTCAGAGGCCTCGAGATGTAGGGAGAGTACTGAGGTGGGCCTCCTACTTCATCCAGGTCTGGAAGGGAACTGGCCATTGGCTTTAGAGTAACACATAGAAGACAGCCACCGTTTCCCCCTTGAGCTGGGATTATTTGCCTTCTTTTGTCATTTCTTGTTACTTTTCTGCACCAACTGAGTGTGGGATCAGAGATGCCCTGCGTCTCTTGAATAAACCATCAGATTGAAGTCATCACCCTGTCAGGTGTCCCAAGATCATGCCTGTCTTATCTTAGTGGCCATCTGCAGACTCGTTGATCACTAGCCCCTATTTTCCTCCAACACCTTTGCTTGGTACTAGGTCAGATTAAATTAGCTCACCATCACAGGAACATCAGCATTGTATGAGATTGTTATGAAATAAACCGATGTCCCGGGAGAGAAGTGCATCTTTTGACTAATTGCTCTGAATATAATCGTGAGCTATAAACAGTCCTTAAATCATCTTACTTCCACAACTATGAAAATGTGGAGAATTTGGGGAGCACAAGGAATTCACAGAGCAAACTCTCTGGAGAAGGCCTGGCTTCACTTGCTGAAGAAGTATGTGCTTGTCCACCTGGACACTGACAGATTGCCATGACAGTCTTATTTCCTTCTCTGTTTCCATCCAGGGAGGAACGAGCACGGTTTCCATGGGGACTATTAATGATGTTATTACAGTCCCGGAAGTCACAGCGCTAGCTAGAGCTTATGTCACATGTTATAAGAGGAAATGTAAATACAAACTTAGCACTGGTGGACCTCCAAGACTGAGTGTGAAGCAAGGTAAAAAGAGGCTTCCGGGGTGCAGTCCCCCTAGTAACAATACTCTGCTTGCTACAGACAGGAGCCTAGCATAGCTGTCCTCTGAGAGGCTCCACTCAGCAGGGAATCCAGTCAGATGCAGAGACTCATAACCAAACATTGGGTGAAACATAGGGAGTCTTCTGGTAAACTGGGGGGGATGGATAGGACCAGGAAGTGACATGAGCTCCAGAGAAGACCCAACAGAGCCAACTAACCAGGGGCCCAGAGGGACTCGTGGAGACTGAAGCACCATCCACGGACCATAAGTAAACTGGACCTAGGCCCCCTACATAGAAATAGCCAACGGGCAGCTCAGGCTTTAAGTGGGTCCCCTAGTAAGGAGAGCAGGGGCTGTCTCTCTGACACGGACTTGGTTGTCTACTTTTTTATCACTCCCCACCCTGGCAGGACTGCTTCGCCAGGCCACAGGGAAGAGGACTTGCTCAGTCTTGAACCCACTTGACGAGCTGCAGTGGGTGGGCAGTGGGGACTCCCGTTTTCTGAGGAATGTGGCGGGAGGGATGGTAAGACTGGGCGGAGAGGAGGGGGCTATGATTGGTCGGAATATAAGGTGAATAAATTAATTTTTTAAAAAAAAAGGTGTGCAGCAGGCTAGTGGGCCTCAGTGTGTCCCTATTTCCCCAAAGACAGGGAAGTTTTTAGGACTCAATTCAGTGTCCGGGGGAGAAATGGGGAGACAGTCTCAAAGGAGAGAGTACTGGGCGCCAATCCAGAGACCTGAGTTTTAGCTGAGGAAGTCAAAGTTGAGTTAAGTTTAGGTCTTGGCCACTAAGGAAATGGGCTTCAGAAGCTAGCCTTTTCGAAACCATGGAGCTTCTTAAAGCAGCAGGTTCAGTGCTCCCCGACATAGACGAGAAGGCTCCCCAGACTCACAGGCTCTTCCTTCTCCACTCACGTTCCAGGTAAGGAGCATTTTTATTTTTGAAATCCAGGTGCACAGTCAGGAGAAAGGAGAAGGCAGTGACACCCATCTTTTTAATGAGTCTTGCTGCTGGAAGGGAAATTAGCATCACCCTGGATTTTCTGTGATGTCAGTTAAATGAAGGTGTTTTATAGCACTTTACAACAAATTAGAATCAACTAAATTGAAAATAAGCCTAGCAGCTGGGTTGAGTAATCAGGTAAGTGGCCAGTTTTGCTATTTTGACTCTGAGCTGAAGACAGAATTTGAATTTTTAATGTCCCCAGAGGGTATGGGGCTCACACTTCCGGGATGGGGGGGGGAGAGCGAGGGGGGGGGCTGGGTCCTAGGGTGATTGTTTAAAGTGCTGGCAGCCCATGGCTGCTTCTGATCAGGCACACAGACTGCTAGCCACTTCCCTGGAAGTTGGCCCTCGCGCACACGTTTGCACACCAGAGGGCTGTGAATTAGTGCAGGGCAGAGCAGTGCTTTTGGCTGAACCGCAGAGAACAACATAGAAGTAGATGACGCAGAACAAGGCAGTAAATCAGCCACATTAGCCAAGAGAGCCTAATGAAAGGACTAAAATTCATGTGAAGACTTTACAGCCACTCGTGAAATCAGCCCAAATCAGTGGGGCCATTAGAATGTTTTTATGTCTTCAGAACGCAGGCGCCCTTGCTGCAATCTGTGTTTAGTCAGAGTGTCCTGACACAGTAAATACTGCCTCTCTTTGGTAGACAGCGTTTCGTACTTGAACATCTCACTCTGTGAGCCAGTGTTTCCTACACAAATTGCTAATGATTTTAGTATCTAGAATCTATTTGTGAAGCCTGGTATGGCCAGCCTGATGGGTGTTGGTGGCCTGGGCTGTGCCCAGTAGGTGTGTACTTGTGTCTAGTTGCCCTTACTAACAGGAAAAGAGGAGGAGATGAAAGGGGAGCGGGTGTGGGTAAAAATGAAACCTTCCAGAATGTTCAGAATGGAACCAGTGAGAAGGCAATACATGCAGGTAAAATTATGCTTGTAATTGTGACTTATAAAGAAAAATAGGCCATATCAAGTCTGTAATTTTTACTTTGCCTTCCTCTACAGCTAACAGATTAAATGAAATAAATCTGTAGAAACCCTTATATCTAGGTTAATTTCTAAATATAACAGATTTTCTTCTGCTTTCTACTTGAAACTCGTAGTATATGGAGATATTGTACCATCTTCTCAAAGTTTTGGATCTCAAAAGAAAAAAAAAAAAACTCAGAAAAACAATGGCATCCAGCTGCTTAACCAGCAGTTATTTTCTCATGACGTAAAAATGACAAACAGACCCCGTCGTTTGGGCTTTTGTTCGGGCAGTAGCCCTTTGCAGGCGTGGGTTATTCTTGAGGTCTAGATGAAGACGGCAGCTTTCAGTTTTCATCCCCTTTGCTTTTTGACAGTTCTACTCATAAGCGGTACTTCAAGTTAGGTGGGCAACTGGGAAAGTCTGCCTTCTGTATGGCAGCAGCATCTCGGTACCAGAGCATCACAGAGCCCGGGGGCGGGGGGTCAGCCTCCGATGGATTCATCTGACCCAGAGCCTAGCTCTCCAGTGCAGAACTCTGCACTGCCAGCCTCCGTGCGTGACCCTGGCCCACTGACTCACGCCCTGTGGCACATCACTGTAGAGACGGATCACTGTGCCGTGGAAGTACCACAGGCTGTCTGCTGTACTGTGTTGCATTGATAAAAGTGGGTGCAGAGAACTGACTGAATTTACAGGCCAAGAGTTCCAATGTGCTGACTGGTTCTTTCCCAGAGAAGTATATAACAACCCCTCTCCTCTTTCGCACTGCCCTCTTCCTGGCTAATAATTTTCTTAGTAATTAGTTTTTTAGAAAAACCAACTGGTTGAGACTCTGGAGCCGTGGTCATTTCTACTTTCCATTAGAAAGTAATTTCAAATTTTATGATAGGAAATGCAGGGTTGATGTACAGTGATTAATCCAGATGCACACAGATAAGAGGTGACAGAAATGATATTAAATGGTTTTTGGAAAGTATCTGTATGAAAGTAATTTGGCCATTTATATGGACTTTGTAATGTCTGTGAAAGAAATAATTTTGCAGTTTATTGCATCATTAGTCAAATTTTCCGAATCATTGATGTGAAAATCCAGACGTATTGGAAATAACTTGGACACTGTTTCTCTGTGTTTATATTTTACAGTGGCTGCTAATTTACAGAAGATTGTAGATGACCCCAAAGCTTTAAAAACATTGACATTTAAGTTGGTAAGTGGAAAGGTGGAAATGGAAGTTATGTTTTTGTCTTGTTGGTACCAGTAGCAAATTGAATCATGTCATTTTATACATATAATTTTGTTGTTGCTAGATTTGGGGGGAAAAAAATCACATGTTGTGCTCATTAGTTGCCTCTGCCACATCGGGGGCATTTTTCTGATCACGACTGGGAACTCTTCCTCTGTGAATGCAGGTAGTTCTTTCCTCTTCATACCTTTGGCTATGAGCGGCCCTTTGAGACCCTCAAAGCCCTGGCTGCCATTTTTGTTCCAGAACCTCTTTGTATTACACCTGGACCACAGAGAAAATTAAACCTAATTCAAAGCAGCGCTCTTACTGAAGCTTTCCTGAGTGAAAGCCGGGTAGTTGTAGCTTTTAAAAATAGAGGCCAATAGTTGTGTAAATGGTTCCGGTAATTGGAAACGATTGCAGGACAGCCCACTGAAGGGTAGTGAACAAAGACATAGCATCTCACCCCCGCTCTGAAATCATGCCGTCACATTTTCTTTTAAGAGAAAAGATGGTCCAACAGTCCTGTTACATGTATTAGCACATTTTGAATGTAAGGACAGGTGGCTGCAGGAGACGGAACAGTGAGCATTCTGGGGTGACTGTGAAGCAAGGATTTAACTCCAGATCATGAAGACTGGTAGTTTTCCAAGCAATTTTAGCAAGCAGTGTGTTAAAAGCAGAATAAATGACTCATTTTCCAACATAAATGAATCTTATCAAGGGCCAGTCGGAATGCCACAAGCAATTTATGATCTAGAGGACCAGCATATGACCATGCACAGCCAATACTGATGACCTGCCTCCTTTGTTGTTCCTTGTGAAAATCAAATGGAAATGTGGCGGGCCACAACTGCTACATGAGGAACCACAGCAGACACAAGCCTGGCGTTAATGAATTTTCTATGTCTTCCTTCTCATCTCATTTCAGAGATCTAGGCTTTGTGATCACATAAAAAATGCAGGGAGTTTCGCAGAATGTACCTGGTCACAAAGGAATACTTTGTTCAGTATAGAGCACAACAAGAGACAGAACTTGTCTGTGGGGCTGTCTACACCTCTGCTGTGTTAGAAATTCACATGTAATTTTGTGCATATGTTTTATTCATATGAGAGTGTGTGATGAGGAACTGGTAACCCGTTCCAGCATTTCAGACCCTTAAAAATAGCCTTTATTGGGGTGAGGCACTCTCTGAAGCTCATTTTCCTCGTTTGGGATGTCTGCACACAGTCAGGCATTTCAAACTCTCTTGTTGATTCAGTCCCATCGTGTGCGAATTTACTTCCTCAAAAACTGTAGTGACGCTAGCACCTCTCTCAGGAAAGTTACTCTGAAAACAGCTACCATACCTTCCAGAAAGCCTGAGGGTTGACAACGCCCTCCACATCTCTTCCTCTGCTTAGCTTTCAGGGTTCTTGGCTCGGCTCTTGATTCTGTCTTCCGGGCCCAGACACTGCTCTGCTTCTGAGCCTGTCTTCCTACCAACTATCCATCCCCCAGTGCCCAGCTCTGTGTGTGCAACTACAGGTCTGTCCAGGGTACCTCCCTGATGTCCCAAAGTGCTGCTGCAAAGAGTGGCCCCCTACTGTCTTCTTCTCAAACCCTCCTCCCGGTTTATGACACAAAAGCTGTCTCTTTTTTTCTTTTTTTAAAATATATTTTATTAATTTATTCATATTACATCTCAATTGTTATCCCATCACTTGTATCCTCCCATTCTCCCCTTACTCTCCTCCCCTATGACTGTGACTGAGGGGAACTTCCTCCCCCTGTATATGCTCATAGGGTATCAAGTCTCTTCTTGGTAGCCTGGTGGCACTCAGGGGAAGGATAGCAGGCTACCAAAAGCCATCTCTGATCCTATGTCTTGCGCATCTCCTGCTACATGTCCCCTCTGCTTGGTGGGATCCTTTATGTCTTGGATCAATGTCCAGGACCACACAGCAGATGCTGCAAACCCAACTCTGGTCTAGCTCGGAGCCCGTGCTTACAATCCTGTGTTCTCCTTCCGAGGCAGCCCCAAGCCCATCCTTTCAGGAATTCCTCTGTGGATTCTTCTTTTGTATGTCTAGATGTATTTACTTTGCTTGAGACCAGGTCTTTTCTGTACCTTAATGAGTGAGCAATGCTGCCTAGTACAAAAGAGTCCTGGAAGCAAATCCATGCGTGTGTTCCTCTGCATCAGTTAGACAGGTAGCAGTCTGTGTGTTCTCAAGACATGGAAATTGATAGTGTTTCCTACAAAGGTGGTTAGAGATGTTACATAAAACCAGTCGCAAGGATGACTTTCTCTTCCTGTCTTAACTCTCTGTCCTGAGGTGGTCCTTTGTTGTTAGCAGTAGGCCACCAGGTTAAGACCCACGCTCCACAGAGCTAATTTGAACCATAGGTAACCAGATAAAACTCAGAGATTTCGATGCATTGGCTTTCAGTCAACAACTTGGTTGTTTTATTTGAAGACTAAAAGATCAAAGTGTTCCAGCGGTGCTCTTTCCTCATAAGCTGCTGCTGTGGTTCAAGGTCTTCTCATCTCTCAGCTGTTTATCATGATTCTTATCCTAAGGCGCAGGGGTCTGGAAATTGCCTGAAGGACAGGCACGTGGTGATGTGTGTGCGTGCGTGCATGCGTGTGTGTGTGTGTGTGTTACTACAGTGTTCCTTTACCTTACTGAACTATTGCTTCACTCGTGGGACTGGAGAACTACTTCTAAAAACGCCTTAATGCTCAGGCCACTGCCCAGGTTCTCTGCTTCAATGGCTTGTGCAGCCTGGGCTTTTAGAATTTGGGGGGCACCTCTTAGTGTTGCTGCCATTTTGTCACAGCTGGAGGCATTCCTGCAGATTGGTAAATTGCCATTCGCCCCCACCCCCACCACTTGGTTCACCTTTTGTCCTTACCTTGTGTATCTGATCACTGAAGAAGCCAAAGGGCCAGTGTTGGTGCATGTCTGTTATCCCAGCACTCAGGAAATAGAGGCAGACGGACCTTTGCAAGTTCAAGGCCAGACAGGCCTATAGTAAGACTCTTATCTCACAAATATATATATATGTAAATAAAGTTGGTTTTCCCCTTCGCCCAGGAAGATCTGTAGCCTTCTTTGACAGGTCAGGTTTCCCTATCATCTGGCCATGGCTAGGGATTTGCTTCTTTGATTTTAACAAAGTGCTTCAGCCATGAGGTATCCTGTGGCTTCCAGTTGACACAGCCTCACGGATGTAGAATTGTTATTTTTTAAATTAGCCACCCTGTGGTTTTTTTAATGTAGGTGAATTTTACTGCTTTCAATGTGGAATTTGAAAAACTGCATTAGTGAAAATGTGAAATAAGATATGTTTAATTTGCTTTTGAAAAAAAAATAAGTTCAAGTGCATCTAATTCACATACAGTTGGCTCCCATTTACATGAGCATTATAGATTTTAGTTGCTGAAATGTAATAACATTATGTATACCACATAAGATTTCATAAGCATTTTGATGATTAAGGACTAAGGGACTTATTTCTAGGGGCTTGGGCTTAGGTCTACTTGGATCTTGGAGCTTGCATGACTATATCTTTTCCTGAAACAAGGATAAAGTCAAGATAGGAACAGAAAACTATTTGAGCGTTTTGAGCTTTTCCCCCTTACTACAGGGGAACCAGGCTGACATCTGAGGCTCTCTGCCTGTTCAGAAGGTCCACATGGCAGCCTCCTGCTTCTTGTTCTGTCTGAAGCAAAGGATGGCCAAATGTGGGCCAGAGACCAGCAAGTTGGACAGAAACCTGTGATAAAATGGAAGTGCAGGACCTTTTTCCAGGCTGAGGGCACAGGGACAGATGAGTTCTGAGGCACAGGAGTCTCCTTAGCTGTTTAAGTGAGAACGGGAAACTCGGGAGCCTCAAGTTTGAGGCCCAAGGCTTCATGGGAAACATGGGTTTCACACTCCATGAAGCACTGGAGTAAATAAAGCCTGCCTCTCAAACTCCATGGTTCCCTGTCATTTCCTGGGGAGCTCAGAGCATCCTGGGCTGTACCCAGACCAGCTGAGTCACCACCCATGGGGCAGAAAGGGGCTTTAGTATGTTTTCAAATTCTCCCACTGATGCCGAAACACATCCTCCTTTGGGACAGAAGGGCAGAAGGTTGCCACTGACCTGCTGTATCTCCAGCTCCTGCCCAGGCACATGCAGTTCCTGCAGCCTGCATGGAAGAATCAGGAAGGGAGCTTCAGGAATCTGACTGCAGGCTTGAATGCTAACAGTCATGCTGTTCTTCATGGCTAAGTAAAGTCCCTGGGAATGTGTGTGGTTTTCTTTTGTGAGAGAGGCCAACTGTATGTCTTCCTTATGTTTTGGGTTAAGCCTGATAACTCTACAGGCCATGAGTATGATGGCATATGCTTATGATTCCAGGGCCTGGGAGGCAGTCAGGAGAACTCCTAAGTTTGAGGTCAGAGTGGAGTGCATTAAGACCTAGATGCTTGGTTTGTTTCACTTTATTTTTAAGAAGGAGGAAGAGAGAAATATTTAAATTGATGAATAATGAGATTTTTCAAAAGGCATACAAATTCAGGAAATGAATACCTAACATAGCCATTAATGTTGAACAAAAATCTGGACAAAAATCAAGAAAGTATACAGAACAAAAAAGTAACACTAGGCAAGAGGGCATAGGGAAAGAATAATTAGTGATGGAGCTGTGGGTAGAAATGTAGATTTTATATGTTCTAGTCATACTTTATTACTAATTTATACTTGATATTGTACAAATACTCTTACCCTCTCTACTTTATCACCAAGCCCCAGTGTTCTATCTTATCAGTCCATTTTACTGGTAAGTCCTCCACTGAGATTTTTATTTAACTTTCTCGGCTCTTCACTGCCAGGAGTTCAGATTTTCATCCCCTTACTGAATTCCATTTAGCTATCTTATACAGGTTTCCTTGTTTCATTCAGCTGATTTTTCCCTCTTTGATTAGTGGTGTGTGTGTGTGTGTGTGTGTGTGTGTGTGTGTGTGTGTGTGTGTGTTCACTCAACTTTTGAATTCTTTGTCTGGGAATCTGTGTTCACTTACCTTAGAAGCCATTACTGTGGGAATAGTAATGTTATCATGTTGCCTTGGGCCATCATGGTTCTTGTGGTTTTACATTGGAACGTGCACATCTAGGAGTAGAATTTTTGTTAGATTTGTTTTTAAACTATTCTTTTTTTTTAATGGAAGCATTTGCAATGTTCAGATGGAATGCAGACTTAACAAGATTGGTTTGTACAGATCTATTTTGGCTTGGGTTTTTTTTGTTGTTGTTGTTTGTTTTTTTTTTTTTTTACCTTGGTTGCTTTTTCTAGGTACAGGGAGAATGCTTTCCACTTAAGAATTTTAGCTGTTGTTTGACGAAGGTCAGAGTACGAAGGTCCCTACTGTTTTTTTGTTTTTGTTTTGTTGTTGTTGTTGTTGATGATGTTGTTTGTCTGTTTGTTTGTTTAGACAAGACCTCATTTTATAGCCCTAGCTGGCCTGGAATGATCTATGTAGAGAAGGCTGTCTTTGAAGTCTGATCCCACAGTTGTCATCTTTAAGAGTGTGTTAGCTAGTTTTATAGTTTCGTGTCAGCTTAATAAAAGCTACCTACAGTCAGAATACAGCAGGAAGTTTCAATTGAGATAACACCTCAAGATCAGGCCATAATCAGGCATGTTGGTATTTTTTTTTTTCATTAGTGATTAGTGAGGGAGGGCCTAGCCAATTGAGGGTGGCGCTACAATGGACTGGTGGTCCTGTGCTCTACAAGAAAGCAGGATGATCAAGACATGAAGACTGAGCCAGTAAGCAGCATCCTTCCATGGCCTCTACATCAGCTCCTGCCTCCAGGTTCCTGCTCTGTTTGAGTTCCTCTCTTGGCTTCCTTCAGCAGTAAACTACAATGTGCAAGTGTGAGCCAAATAAATCCTTTCATCCTCAACTTGCTTTTTGGTCATGGTGTTTCATCATAGCATTAGAAACTCTTAAGACAAAGGGTGTCTTTTACTTTTAATAGTCGAAATGCCAGAACTTCATATTCTTTCGTAGCATGTTCTAACTTCCTTCTTTCTTAAGTTAACATAAAAAGAATAGGTTTCATTATAATATTCTCATACACATATGTCAATACAGTTTGTTTTTCCTAATGCCTTTCTCTTTACTCTCTTATTTTCCCTGTTTTGATTTCATGTCTGTGTCTCTATGTGTCTGGAACTCTCTCCCACTGCCGTGTGTGTGTGTGTGTGTGTGTGTGTGTGTGTGTGTGTGTGTGTGATCACTCAACTTTTGAATTCTTTGTCTGGGAATCTGTGTTGTTCACTTACACTGCATACAAGAGAAAATGTGGCATTTATCTTTCTGAAACTGGCTATTATGAAGAAGCATCAGTGAACATAGATGTCCAAGTATCTCTGTAGTGTGTTGACTTATAGTCATTCAGTATCTGTTAGAAGTATTATAGCTGAGTCATATGATAATTCTAAGGTGCATATGTGTGAATGCCTTGGTACCCAGTTGGTAGAACTGTTTGGTAAAAGTTAAGTAGTGTAGCCCTTTTGGTAGAGGTGTGTCATGGGGAGGAGCTTTAAGTGTCCCACGATTTCTAGTATATTCTCTCTACCTCTTGCTGATCAAGATGTGAGCTCTCATCTGTTCCTGGCACCATGTCTTTGTCCTGCGTTATAAACGCTAACCCTCTGAAACTGTAATCATACGTAAGCACTCTTTTAGTAAGTTGGATTGGTCATGGAATAGAAAGATGAAAACCCCTGTGCGGATTTCCACGGTGGCTGTACAGGACTTTATTCCCCTATATCCTTACCCACATTTATTGGTGTTTGTGTCCTTAATGATGGCCAGTCTGTAGTGAGATAAAAATCTCAAAAGTTTTAGTTATCATATCCTTAGTAGCTAAGGATGTTAGGATGCTAAACACCTCTTCAAATATTTATTGACTCTTAGAATTTCTTTTGAAACATATCTATTCAGTTCACTAAGCCATTTATTGATTGAATGATGTAGGGTTTTGTTATTTAGCTTTTCTAGTTGTTTGTTTATTTTTCCTACGAATCCTTGTCCAATGCATAATTAGCAAAGTCTGTATTTGTTCCCATTCTGTGTGATGTCTCTTCGATCTGGTAATTGCTTGCTGTGCACAGATTAATTTTATAGAATCCCATTTGTCTAAAACTGTATGGACTATCTATGTCCACTCTAGCTCCGAGTAATGACATGGAGACCTAATAGTTATTTTTGACAGCTTTAAGCCTTAGCTTTCTGTTGTTCCCAACTAGCTCTGAAAACCTCTGTTAACCCATTTATATTAATCTCTGTTTTGCCACATGGCTCATGACCTCTCCTTCATTTTCATATGCCTGCCTTCCTAGGTGAATCTTCTTGCACATCTTTCTTTCCCAGAGTTCCTATCGCTGCTGCAAGTCCTATGTTCGCCTGCCTTTGCTATAGGCAGTTTAGCTTTTCATTCAACCAATCAGAAGGTGATGGAGAACAGTGTTTATAAAACATTGAGACAGGTGATGCTTAAAAATACCAAAGTAAGGTGTGTACTCAGCTCTCTGCTAGTGCAGAAATCAGCAGTTGAATTTACAACCTTTTCACAGTGCTACAATAACATCACTCCAACATTTGTCAGTTCCTTTAAACTTCATTTTGAAGCTGAGATACACAAAGTGTAGGTAATTCATGGGCCTCTGAGATTTGCTGTGACCCTTCTAGAAGATTCTATGTCACAACACTTTTCAGATACTACTAAGATGGTGTTGCACTGCCTTTTCCACTATGTTGACCTTGGCACAAAGGTCATGCTAAGTCAATCTCACAGAGCTGCCATAACTCAAGGAAGGAGCTTCAGTCTGTCTTCCATTATACAGCATGCCTGTGAAAAGTCAAGTCGGGTTCACTTATAGCTGCTCCTAATGAGACTGGGAACACTTCTGGCTTTATAAAATTTCAACCTGAACTCATGTCTACTTACCCCTCTGTGGATTAAAATTGGAGGCAGATCATTCCTTTGGTATGCAACGCAAGTACAGTCAGGGGCTTCAGGAAATGCCCTCACGAATAGCTGGGTGTCAGCTAAGGTTCTTTCTACCCACTCCCACCCTCTCCCACAGGAAACCATTGTTTAGCAGACAGCACCTTAAAACCAGACACTGTTTGTTGTCGGTAAGAAATTGGAATTTTCAAAGGAAAATGAGGTTTTGGAAAACTTCAGCCCCCAAAATACTTAGAGGCTTTTGTGATGAGACTACGGTTGGGCCGTATCAATGGCTACAGTTTGTTTACACTATATAACATTCATATTCTGTAATGAAATAACCTTTAGAAGATCTATAAAACTCGATGATGCTTTAAAAAATCACACCCAGGTAAAGATCCACTCAAAGGGCAGAGGGGACCTGTGGATTTTAATGGAACGTAGCACGGAAAGTTCAGCACTCTTGTTTGGGATTCACACTGCAGCTAACCTTTCAGAATTACCGCTGGGAAAGTTTTGGTATTGTAGCAAACAGCATTTGGAAAAGCTTCTAAAAATACTACCCCTTTCTAAACCCGGGTTTGCGTGAAGCTAGGTTTGTCTTCACGCACTTGAGAGCGGGCAGCATAGAGTGAATGCAGCAGGATATAGGAGAATCCAGCTGCTGTTGCTAAGCAGAAGGTTACAGAAGTTTGCAGAAATGTAAGTCGCATCATTGGCCTCCTCAGGGATTGCTGTTGCTGCCGACACTTTGTGGGAGACCTTATTTTCCATGAAGATTTTTATTTATGTTAACATGGGATGAGTTCATTATTAGGTTTAATGAATCAGTAATCAAATATTTGAAAGCTGTATATTTTAATTTCTAAGGTAATATAATAAATATAACCTACATAAACATGTTTTTAACGTATGTTTTTTGGGGGGAGGTTTTTTTGCATTTTGGGGGTCCTGGGGCCTGAACCCAGGGCCTCATGCTGCATGGTAACTATGTGAGGTACCACTGAGGCATAGCCTCAGACATTACTTTGAAATACTCTAAGCAACTTACTTCAATAATGTCAAAATATTTTAAATTTTCTCACTTTCAATTTTTGAGACAGTCAGTGCAATGATTATATTCCACATAAACATAATTTTGGGGGTCTTCAACCTCTTTCAACACTAAATACTTACCATGAGTGTTAAAGGTTGGAACGCTTTCTTGAAAGGGTCTTGGTCCCTTGACTCTGAGTGATGGCATGCTGTGTACATAGTCTCCCTTGGTGTGTTATAGACTGAGGAAGAGTGTAGAGGCTGAGCACAGCACGGACTAGGGATAGGAGGCTGCATGGAAGTGCCTGAGTGTTAGAGGCAACCAAGCAAAGGCTGTCTGGGAGACAAGTACATCCTGCTGCAAGGCCCAGCAAGGGGGAGTTGAGGGGAGACTCCCTCTGTGCCCACAGCAATCAAGGGCCCTGTCCTTCCCAGAGAAGGAGTTCATAGTTCTGTTTCGCTTCAAGTCAGCTTAATCATTGTGGATATTTTGGTTTCATTGTTATTCGTTTCACCAAATTTTGATCATCTTTGCTGTCTATCTGTGACGTAGCTTTGAAGCTCTTGACAGTCTTCAGCACTAGCCAGTCGGGTCATTTTGCCACCAGCTGTGGCAGTAATGTGTCCTCAGCTGCTGTCACTCACCTGCCTACCAAACCCATGGTTTCTGCTGCCAGTCAGTGAAATTTAGTAGAGCGGCACAGGGTGGAAGGAGAAACATGTCACGGGCAGAGGAAGGAACAGCCTTAGCGGAACAGGAAGTAAGGGGGGCCGAGTGCTTCCGTACTGATGTGGCAAATGCCACTAAGGAGCATCTGCTGAAATCTCTGCTGTGCTGGATCTCCTTGTTGGAAGTCAGGTAAAGCAGAGACTGAAAGTTGTTTTCACTGAGTTGCTCAAATGTCAAAGAAAGTTACAGATGTCAATGAATAGGCACAGCATATATTTTCTTTGCTATAAATGCTGCCTGATTTTACCCACCTTCAGGGAACTGATTTGACATTGGCATAATTTACTGAGTGTTATTTTGGAGACAGTTACCAATATGTCTTCAGAAGTTTAAAACGTTTTAACTATATTCTTTTTTAATATATTTTATTGATTTATTCATATTACATCTCAATTGTTTTCCCATCCCTTGTATCCTCCCATTCTTCCCTCCCTCCCATTTCCCCTTACTCCCCTCTCCTATGACTGTGACTGAGGGGGACATCTTCCCCCTGTATATGCTCTTATTTAATAAAAAAAAGTGAAACATTTGACGAAGGTCGGTTTCACATACTCCTGCTTGAGCTTCATGCACACACAGTTCGCACTTAGCAGATGAATGATGGTGTTTGCAAATGGTTATGAGAAACTATTATTCGTTGAAATAATTTAGCATGAATTTAGCCTAGGAATTTTTGATAATTTAATCATTCATCAAACTCCCCCTCCCCCTTTAGCGTTTCTGTAATCGCCTATTATGATCAGTGTATTATAAGGTAAAGAAACTTTAAAATAATGATCTCCTCCACTCACTGTGTGTGT
>OU015750.1:41540688-41556300 GCA_907169655.1 Acomys percivali | reverse complement strand
ACACACACACACACACACACACACACACACACACACACACACACACAACCTGAACCAAATACTGAACCGTGTGATGATGATAATGGTGAAGGGATGCATGGTTAGCAAAAACAGTGGTGTGTTGAAGAGCTCGTGTTGAAAAGCTTCTGGTCATTCTAGTAATTCTCATTCAGCAGGGCTGCTAAGTCAAGTCATTTTCCTCTCATTTGCCTGGAAACCAAACGGTTATTTGTAGGATGATTAGAGAGTTTTGAGTCGGCAAGGAAGAGAGAATAGGATGAGAAAACCCATGAGCTCTTGGGCCATTATGTCTTTCCCTGTGAGCCAAATGGAGGAATGCCTAGACAGAAGTGCTAAAATGCCCTCCACAGAGCACGCTTGGTTTCAAGTCTTCTGCAATGAATAACATTGATTCCCAGTTAGCTACTGTGCACTCCTTACTAAACAATACACAAGCTAGATTACATTTGGTCCTCATAGCAGCCCCTGCAGAGGGTGGGGTAACCTTGACCTAGAGATGAGGATGCTTGACTTTTGCTATTTGGGCAACTGCTCTGGATCTCAAAGAGAAGGCATAGCAAGGAGCCCAGACAGTGGCTGAGTGATGCTTCTTCTACCTACCTTCACACTGACAGTGTCACACCAAAGTCTTGAGGGTGCCTTTGAGTCATCTGTCTTTGTTGCAAGGCATTTTACTCCAGAATACCCGACTCCTACACTGTGAATACCTGCATCATGTGTAGCGGGTACATATTCCACTAATATAGGAAAAGTTGGGTGAGATCTTTTTAATTAAGAAAAACACAAGGATTTATTGTAGCCTCTGGTAGACTGTTCAGAATGAAGAAAGTGTGCCCAACTTCTCCATGAAAAAAATACAGTTGTTGGGTGTTCTTCAGAGTTGCATTTTCTTCTTCTTTAGCAAACCATCCTGATCACTGGATCTTGAACCCTTCAATAAATAAGAGGCAATGCTCAGCTTGTTTCCTTTGCAAAATGAGCCAGATATTTTCCCCTCCAAAACCGGAGCCTGGAGAGTTGTTGTTACTTGGTAGTGCTGTTATAGGGACTACGCGATTTCACAATGTTTCCTTAAGTGTTTTTAAAATGGGTTAATTTGAACAAACATCACATCTCTCTGTTGCCAAATGCCTTTTGGTGATGTGAAAATGAATAATTTGGGTGAAAAGTGGGAAAACATTGGAAATAACTGCCTCTCTTTGCCTGAATAAGGACAGGATGCAAGAGCACTAATGTTTGGTAATTTGCAAGAGCTTCTCATGAAGAGACACATATTTAAAAACTCAGTGTATGTTCAGCTCTGAAGGTAACTTTTGTAAGTACTTTTACCATTGGGTGTCCCAAAAGGGGAGTTGTATTTGGAAGTCTATAAACCACATGCATGTTAAGAAAAAAGCAGAACAAGAGAGCTCTCTATTTTTTCCTGTCCCAATAAAAGCTCTAGATGCATGAGATGACTTGTTAAGAAGCCCTTTCTTCCATATGTTCTACTCAAACTATTTAAGCACCAAGGCCCGCTTTACTGCAGCAACAAAAAATGACTCTGTGATTGTTTTCATGTAATGATGTCACAAAATTAGAGTTACCAAATCCCGCAACTCTGAAATGAAGCTCAAACACATTTCCCCTGAAAATTCAGCATATAAGATGCTCCATAAAGTGGTCAAACCAATGAGATGCTGGTAAAAGCATTCAGCCCACTGTCTTTGCTACAGTCTTGAATAGGTCATCTCTTTACTCCTACCTTATTTTTGTGACCCTATCATATAGCACTATCTCAAATATATATATTCTCTCTGCTTATGAAATGTGTTTGTCGTAAAATCTGTTGTGGTTTAAATATATAATGACCCCCAGGCACATAATTTGAATATTTGTTCCCTAGTTGGTAGCACTGTTTTAGGGTTTAACTATGGAACCTATAGAAGGGGGATTGTCTAACTTTCCAAAAGAGACATTAGTTATAAATCTTTGAAGGTTAATAGCTGGCCCTGGATTCTGTTTTTTCTCTGCTTCTTCATCTACCGTAACAATACCATGAGCTCCACCTGCCTTGTCTATCAAGATAGACTGTGCTCCCTTAAAATTGTGGGATGTTGAAAGATCCAGCAGCTGCCTACTTTACATTGTTTGCACCAGGTGATTTGGCCATCATTAGAACTAACACAACATTCAAAAGAAATGGACTAATAAAAGGAATCATGATGCCTCAAATGAAGGTGGTATACAAAACTTTAGGAAACACAAGGTGCCTAGTGAGCAAATCTCTCCACTTAATTCCAAAGAACATGAAATACAAAACATTTCAGATTTGGTGAAAAGACTGATAAAGCATTTACTCTACTGTAAGCCTGTTCTAGGGCTCTACGAAATCTCATATGAACGTCACTGAACCCAGGACACATTGCTTCTCTACGATCTCAGTTACCAACAGAGAGCTTCAGCAAGCTGGAGAAAGCATAAGTTCTTTTAACTCTGCAATCAAATTTCCCCCAAATGACTAGTACCTAAACAGATACCGTATAGTTGTTTATTGGATAGAAATAGCAAAAGGACTGATAAAACAGAAATACTAAGGGAAGCTAAACTTTTAACTGCCTCCCACTTCTTGGGTGTTGAAAATAACTAATATCCAAACACTAGGAAGCTTTCATTAACCAGGAAAGCATCTCTGCAGAAACCACAGATCTGACACACTCTGTTCCCAGTCATGTCCATACAAGGTTTGCTATCAACCTCTCTTAAGCTGGTAGTAATAGAGCTAAAACTAGAACTCAAATAAATTCATTGGGTAACTAACACTTCACTTTTTAGGAAGCCAGATAATTAGCCTTTACTACACTTATCACTGGAATGCCTTTCTGCTGACCCCTGGTCTTATTAAGTCACCAGAGGAATTGGCAAAGGCTTTAGGGATGCAAGTATCAGGGCATCATGTTATCTGTGAGTTTTCCAGAGTCCTGAATGTTGGGAAGACCATGGATGGGGCTTGCTAAATTTAAGACTGAGAACTGGTCCACTTACACTTTAAGTTTAGTAGCTGTAACATTTTCATGACAGCCTGAACTTTCAAGGTTTAATTCCAAAGAACATGTTTTGTTGAGTGTTATTGATTTCAGAATGAAATAGGAGGGAGAAAGAAAAGGAGATTTATTCAGGTCTATTTTGATATTTAGAAAGAATGCTTTATTGTCCTTTTGAAGCTAAATTGTATTTGTTTAATGCCATGTTTACAATGAGGTGCCAGGTAATATATTTGCACAAGTCAGCCAGTATATTGCTGACAGGAAATTAAGTACAGGTAAATAGAACCTGAAAATAGACTTCTGATTTCTCCATTTATATTTAATCTAGGAGCTTCATGAAAAAGCTTAGCATCACACAGACACAGAAATGTGTGTAGCTGGTAATGAGGCCACCAAGAAAACCTCCTGATCTTAACACAGGTAGATGTTGCCAATAGAACTTTGAAAAATGCACAGACGATGTCAAGAGTTCTCCACAGAAACAGAGTCAGGCTGATATGGGATGACACAATATTGGCTTATAGCATGACAAATGCTGACAACACTAAAATATCTGCATTGGCATGCCAGAGACCCAGGCAAGCAATGGGATATTCCCTATCTGCATTTGAAGGCCTGCAATCCAGGAGTTGATGCAAAATTAAAAGTCTGAAGGCCAACTGGCTCAAGACTCAGTCAAAACCCCTCTTCAAATTATAACGTACACATACACATGCATGCACATGCACACTCACATGCACATTTTATTTTTATTTTTTACTTAGCCATAGAGAAAAGGGATATAATATCATATACAGAAAAATAGATGGAACATTGTAAACAAAGCTAGCCAGACCCAGAAAGATAGCTATAAAAATGTCCCCTGGAGGGGGAGACCTAGTGGCACTCAGAGGAAGGACAGCAGGTCACCAAGAAGAGACTTGATACCCTATTAGCATATACAGAGGGAGGTAATCCCTCTGAGGAACAGTCATAGGGGAGGAGAATAAGGGGAAAATGGGAGGGAGGGGATAATGGGAGGATACAAGGAATGGGATAACCATAGAGATGTAACAAGAATAAATTAATAAATAATAAAAAATTAAAAAAATAAATTATCAATATGGTTTAATAAAAAAAAAAGTCTTCTCCCATATGTGAAAAGATAAAGTAAGTTGAGATAAGTATCAAAGATGGACTATAAGAGAAAAGGGAAAGAGAAATGACAGGCTAAGACATGTCAGGAGATGATGGAAGAAGATGCAGAGACCCACAGCCAAACATTAGGTAGAGCTTAGGGAACTCTGAAGAAGAAGAGGAAGGATTGTAGGAGCCTGTGGGGTCAAGGCCACCAAGAGAACGTGGCCCACAGAATCAATGAAGCAGGGTTCATAGGGATTCACAGAGACTGAACAGATAATCCTGGAACCAGAATTGGGTCTGTGCTAAGTCTTCTGCGTCTTTGTGTGGTTGTTTAGCTTGAGGTGTCTGTGGGACTGCTTCCTGTGGGGAGAGATGTCTCTGACTCTTTTGCCTGCTCTTGCATTCTTTTCCTCCTACTGCATTGCTTTGTCCAGCACTGCTATGAGGGTCTGTGGCTACTCTTACAGTATCTTGTTATGCTGTGTTCGGTTGATATCCCTGGGAAGCCTGCTTTTTTTCTTAAGGGAAATGGAGCAGCAGTGGATCTGAGGCAGAGGGGAGGAAGGATGGGGAAAATGGGAAGAGCGGAAGGAGGCTGAAGTTGGGGTGTATTGTATGATAAAAGTATAAATTTTTTAAAATTTAAAAAGAACCGGTAGGAGGGAGGTGATAAAGTAGAGTACAGGCATATATAGGAATATTATAATGTGATAAACACATTATAAGTAATATCATTGAATAAATGCAATAATAATACAATAATAAGCAAATAGTGAAAGTCTGATGCCCCAGCAGGAAGACTATTGGGCAGCGAGGCTTACGTCTCTGTTATTCACCTGTTTCTCTTCAGCCTGACTGGATAGGGGCCACTCACACTGGGGAGGGGGGACAATGCTTTATTCAGTCTACTAATTAAAACCTTAATGTCTTTCAGAAACACTCCCTCAGTTACCACCCTTAATGATGTTTAGCCCAACTTCTGGGCATCTGCTGATCTGTGAAGCTGGCACCTAAAAGTAGATATAAAAGGACCTACCTTTTCAATCACCTTTTCAATCTCTGCCAGGAATTTCTATTTTCTTTCATTGAACGAGCTCCTTTCTTTTGCTTCTTTGCTTTTGGTAATGCTTTTCTAGGCCTATCTTAAAGTACCTCCAGCTGGGTGGTTTACAGAACAGAAATTCATTTTCTCATAGCTACAACTCCAAGATCAAAATGCATTAAGGTTGATTCCTTCTGAGGGCTATGAGAAACAATTCTAGTCCATTACTCTTTCATAGCTTCCTGTGGGTTGTTGGCAATATCCGGCATTCCTTGGCTTGTAATGTGCCATCTCTGCTTTAATTTTCATATGGAATTATTCTTGAATATGTGTCTATATCCAAATTTACTCATTGAGTAAGAACATCTGATAATACCAACCAGAGCCCACAGTAATGATCTCATCTTTAACCAAGTACATCTGTATAAATCATATCTAATTAGTTCACAATCTGATCATACTAAAACTTAGAACCCCAAAGTATCTTTTACTAGTTGAAAAGAAGTGATAAATGATCCACAATACCTTCTAAAACATGATAGAAGCTTCCTTATTTTTCATTTTTATTTTTTGAGAATTTTATATAAATACTCTATTTACACAATTCCCCCTTCCTTTCCTCCAATTCCTCATGTGTTCCCCTCACTCTTCAAATTCATGGAATCTTGTTTTTTTTTTAAAAATTATACTTGCATTAATTATAATTGCACATATATTTTCATTAGTTTATAAATGCAACTGGCTGAGATTACTTAGTGTTTCTCATATATATTGACCTGACCTCTTGGGATTGTCTAGTCTATTAGGGAGCTCGCCTCTTGGGGAGACAGATTGTCAGCTACCAGTAATCACCTATAGCTCTTCTAGGGTGAAGCTGTGTGAGAATTCCACCATCTACATTGGCATGGTCATTGTCAAAAAATGCTAAGTCTTGTTAAAGCAACCATGTTGCTGAGATTTCCTGGGCAAAGCTCTCCTACCATACATGGAAGACACTTCTCGCAGCAGACTTCTCTCTTTTTTTTTTTATAATTCAACATAGTTTTATTTATACACCATATATTTTTAATTCATGCAGTTATCTTTTTTATTAATTTATTCATATTACATCTCAATTGTTAGCAGACTTCTCATCTTTGTCTTCTGTCTCTTAAAATCTTTCCAGCCCTTCTTCTGTGCTGTTCCCTAAACCTTTGGTGTAGGATTTGTGTTATAAATATATCACGTGGGGCTGGACACTCCCAGTCAATATTCTAAATTTTGCCCAATGTTGGTTTTCTATAATGGTTTTAGAAAGCTTCTTTAATGAAGTGATCGTTACAGCTATCTATGTAAATAAGGATAAGTATTTAGGGAGTGGCCATTTTCAGAGTTATATGGCTTTAGACAGGATAAGGATTTAGAACTCAGTTAGAAATTAGCTTTAGTGACATGGTAGCAGTAGGTTCTCTACCAGGGTGCATAGCCTCATCAGCCATTCGTTGGAGGATAGGTTAATAGTACCAGATATACATCTCTTCCATTGAGAAGGCCTTAATCCAGTGAGATGTTTGTTGGTTACTCACAGGATATAAGTGGCACTGTTGCACCTTTCAGGATATCTTGAAATTACAGTCATTGTTGTTGTCTATAGGCATCACACCTGGATAGGACTATGGATTGTTTTGTTTTGTTTTGTTTTTCCCTTGACAGCTTGTATTGCTCTTCCCTGTACTATCAGAGCTATCCCTCAGGAAGGAGACTTTCAGGGCATTTCCAGCTCAGTTCCTCCAAGTCTTCTGTCTGAATTGTATACTGTCTTTAGTATTGGGGTCTTACCTTCAGTTTCTGAGAGGCAACCAGGAGCAATGGTGGCAATAGCCTGGTATTTGGTGGTGGTGGGGGCGGTCACTTTGACTCCATTGATCAACAATTCAAAAGGAAAAAGGAATGATGCAAATTTTGCAATGACCAAAGAACTGTATTTCTAGCTGGCCACACTCTCCTGATTGTGAACAGTCTACCTTAGACCACCTTAAGTCTACATTAGCCACCTTGAAGGCAGGCATGCATCCTTGGTCTACACTGTATCCAGGGAAATCCTACTAGAACTGATCTGTAATTTGTGTCAAATGATTGTAAACTATATTTGTACAAGTGCTTGGTAGATAACAATAAAGCAAATAGATGTAAGACTGTTAAGCACATTAAAGTAAACTTTCTTAGTTCAAACTTGTTCACTATTGTTTTTAATAATCTTAGGAATATAGTATAAACCACTGTACACTTACTGGAAAAGGAGACTGAGAATAGCCGCAAAACATCTCAGTACTTTTAATAAAAATTATTTGACTTAGCAGATGCTGAGTCTCAGATAACCTCTGTGAGTCCCTGGGCCATGATCTGACAGCCATGCTGAGGACAATAAGGAAGAGACGAAGGGGTCTTCTGATCTAATGAAGACTTAGAGTTTCTATTTGATCTAATTAAGTAAGACCCCCACACCTTGACCTACCAGCAGTGACCTTCATATAAATGATAAATAATATCTCACAAGAACTGTGATAATTTGATCTTTGTTTAAACCAAGCTTAGATGCTAATTAGCATAGTCTTTTGGCAGGGTGGCCTGTGTTTCATATGGTAAAGTAGAAAGTGAGCTATTTCTTTTATCAGTGTGTAGTATTGAATAATAGGGAGGCAACAGTGGACCCAGAGGGTATTCATTTGCTGGATAAATTGAAGTGGCACATGTGCCCTACAGAAAGTTATGGCTTTCAGATCCAAGGTGTACCTTTACCACAACCCAATAACTTCATTCATTTTTAATAGCAGATGGGCCACTAGGGAGCTAGTGGAGATTCTCTGTCAGGAAAGTGAAGGGAACTGAACAATGCCCAGGAAAATCAGCCTGACAGTAATTGAGAAAGGGAGCTAAAGAGAAGGGAGGGCATCAATTGGATGCCAATTGCTGTAAGGATTAGATTCCATGAGAATTAGTTCAGAACTAAATTGGTATTTGGTGCAAGATGTATAGTGAGCTTAAAATGCTAGTGTTTCTGGGTCTGTGAGATGACTCAATGGTAAAGGCATTTGTCATGCAAACTTCACAACTTGAATTTGATCTCTTGAATCCACTTAAATGTGGAAGAAAAGACTCCATAAAGTTGCCTTCTAACTTCTACAAGAACATAATGACAGACATGTCAACACCCATCCACATCCATCATCATAGCAGTGATAAATATGATGATAATTATGTGTCAATTTCAGCTACCTAAATGGTAATACTTACCAAGTATCATGGTCTTGGCTCTGCACATGTGCTGACTTGTCATGATTTGTTTTCAGAATCCTACCTGTTGACCTGGCCCATTAAGAACACAAAGGATTTTTAAAAGACTTTCTAAAGAACATTGCAGACCTATATTCCTTTCCCAAGACAGAGTTTACCCCACAACAGTGAAGTGTGTTTGGGACAGAAGATGTGTACCATCTTTCCACATCTTACCAGTAAGCAGGCAGATGAGCAAAGAAAACTTCCCCCTTGCAAGGAGTCAGCCTCCCAGTCCCAGGAAGCAGACAGTTTCATTGCTCCAGCAGCCCCTGGGTGTGTCCAGGATATCCTTGCTAATTCTTGAAACATGCCATAGCTCCTTCCTCCTGAATATTGGAGTGAAGAATTAGAAAGAGAAAAACGTGCCTAGCTAAGAATGAGAAGGATGACTGTGGAAGAATTTTAATTTTGAACATGAATGCTCTGGCAAGAGATCATATCCAAAGACCTTCTAGGTGCATGTGATCCAGTTGGAATATAGACATGCCTTCAATCCCAGGAGACAGAGGGCAGCAGATCTCTGAGTTCTAGTCAGTTCTGTCAGGCAGTTAGGTTGAGTCAGTGAGCTGAGAGGCAGGGCAGTGGAGCTGAGTTCTTGGCAGTTCAGTTCATGGAAATTAGAGGCAGTTTTGCTGGGACAGTTTAACAGAGAGAGGTTGAAAAGAGAACAAGGTAGGCACAGGTGAAGACAGATGAGCCAGAGAAGGAGAAGGAGCCAGAAGATTAGAACAGATTGCTAGAGTTAGTTTGATGCCAAGCAGATCAAGAAGACAAAAGCCAAGAAAGACAGATTGAATCAGCTTGGAAAAGAGTTTGAGCCAGAACAGCTGAGTTGAATCAGCCAGCCAGAGTTCAGAAAGAACTATGAAGGGTGAGCTTATTCAGCAGTAAGTCTCAGAGGCTGAAAACATTCTAGGCCTAGATAAAATTGTATGGAGGCTAGAAGCTTCCAGGACTAGGTCTAGTTTAGCAGATTGAGGCAGTATGCCTCCGAGATGATAAGTACACAGGAGAATAAAAGCTACATTTACATATGATGTTACCTAATATAGGCACATAGTTTACAATATGCCAGACATGTCTTTGAGTGTTTTTCTACACATTACACCATCTAACACTTATAACATCCATTTAAGGAAGCCACTGATACAATCCCCATGCCACGATGAAAGAAAGTAAGCAAGAAGTATTAATTACTTGCTGACATTCTATGTACCGGTAACCAAAGAGTTGGCATTTGAAGTGGGCCATCTGACTCTTAACCAAGCATCTTACAATCTCAGGTATAATTTTCAGAAATCATTATAGGTTAATGAAAACATTTTGTTTTCAATAATGTAAGTAAAGGATTAAACAGGGAGGAATGGATTTTTTAAATATATAAATCTCTTCAGAGTGCTGATGCCTAAGCAAATAGAAAGGGGATAGAAATCAATCTAGTTCTGAACCTTTACCCTGTCTTCTAATTCATGGGGCTCTCCTGTATGAAAGTCAGAACAGTAATAAGTAATGTGGTGTGTTGGAGGTGCTGCACTGTTGGTGTAGAATCCAATAGTCAGCTTTCATTTGTAACCTTCTGAACAAGAGAGAAGCACATGCTTGGATCTAGGTTGGTACTGGGCTTTTGAATACACATAATTCAGAAAAAGACTCTCACAAGTCCCATCACTTCCCAGAAACCAGCAAAGCCTTCCTCTTACCTGGTAGCTAAGTCTCTAGGGTCTGAAGGCTCTCTTGAGAAATGAAGGAGACTTTGACATAGTTGGTCAAAGGCCACTGAGATGTTTTTCTTCCTGATTGCAACTTTTATTACTGGACTTATGTTTCTGCTTTTGCTTCGACATTAAAACATATACCCATTGAAATCCCATCAATGCACTGACTTCTTATCTTCCCTGAAGCAACCCCTACTTTGGATTTTGATGACATTACATCTACAGTTTCAACATCTGAAAAACTCCAAGAAAATCTGTGCTTTCTCTTCCTCAAGAGCAGGAGCCTATGAGAACAAAAATTTCCCTCCCATACCATGTGTTAATAGCTCACTACTCAGAAAGCCCCATGGTTTGTGAAGGGCAAATGAACAAATGAAGAAATTCAGAGGTAAAGCGCAATCCTAATAGTCTTCATGATGCTTGCTTTATGAGGTGTCCTGCAAATAACTCCACCGCGCCCAACATCTCCTTCCCAGCCCTGTTTCTGTATATGACTAGAAGGCTGTGACAATTACAAAAGGCAGCAAGAGAGCAGTCCGTCCTTGGCCCTACACTATTGGAATAGGGTGGAATAGTTTATACATTGAGATTCAGATGTGGTGAAAGGGTTTGCAAAGGATTGAGTCTTACAGGTGTACAACAAAGGGATCTCTTGCGGAAGGGAAAAAACGGTAGATGTTGAAAGGCAAAGGAGAGACTTTAGGAGAGGAACTGAGAGCTACAGAAGCCCTTCCCTTGTACTATGAATCTAGCCCAGAGGGGGAAAGCCGCTAATTCTGCATATCCACCGATTCATGTGTAGGATCCTAGTGCTTGTTTCACTCTCAAGTTTATACACAGAGCAGAAGAATAGCAACTAGTCAAAACCTCCTGGTGATGTGGGACCTAAGGAGCAGTGTTTTCCAGGCCAAATCAATTGCTGCACACTTAGCTTTCTCTTTTGTCTGAATGAATTTAACAAATCAATCCAGTGGATGAGCCCACATTTTCTTTTCACAGCTGAGTCTCACAAAGCAGAACGATTTCCCCAGCCTCTGATGGTAGTTGGGTCTGGCATTGACCGTGCTGTACGATTTGATGGCTTACTAAGCAGTTCCAGACATCTTTGATTGCATTCAAACCAGGAAAACAAACCAGGCTGAGCTGCCATGAACCGTGGATGGGAGGCTAATGTCTGTTGAGACTCTGGTCATTTCTCCTGTCTGACCACAGCCTCTCTTCACTCCTCTTTGCTTCTCCCTGCCCTTTGGGTCATTTGTTTTTTCCAAAGCCACCTGCTCCTCGCTTGAGTTCCCAGGTGCCAGCTCTCTGAGATTTGACCTTGGGAACTGCCAGCTCAGAGCTGAGAAGGCTTTTCCCATTTGCAGTAAAAGCCATTTCGGAAAGCGGGGAGGAAATCTAGGGCTTCTCATATTTTCCTTACTGGATGTGTCTGAGGCTGCAAAAACCAATTACTGAAGCTCAGCTGTAAGAAATAAAATGTATTTAGTCACAGGTAAAGTTCAGGAGCACGGTATTAGCTCCAGAATATGTGTGGAGGCATCTTTTACAAATGAATGCATATCCTACACCCTGCTCCTTTTACAAATAAGCCATCTCCAGGGCAATATTGATGGCAAAAACAGAAACAAGTCTAATGGGCAGGCAGCCTCAGTGCTGCTCAGAATAACGAGCTATGGCACCCAGCACTTCCTCTTCATCAGCTCTTTCCGTTTGCTTGTTTATAGCATCGGAAGCCCTCATATTCTCTTAAGATCAAACAGGCCTGTAGCCCTGCAGGATAAGCTCTCTCCTATGCACCTTCTGTGTTAATATTTCATGCTGTTGCACCGTGAGAAAGTACTGCATAGAGAAAACTCACAAAGCCCATGAAAGCACATATGGGTGACATTTGACTACGAGGCCCATTGCTGAGAACGATCACACACTCCCCACCAACTGGCCAACACCATTTTGGAAACAAGGGGCCAACCTGCCAGATTTAGTTGGTTTGTTCACAGTAGATACAGTTTTTGTTAAAATTATTTTTCTTTTATTGAGAGGATAGGTTTTTTTCCCTCTTCAAATTCTGTTTCCATAAAGAAGTTAAAACCGGGGAGACCGCCTATCTAATTCTATTATAAGGAAACATGGAACATACTCTAAAATCATATATCTAAAAGGACCTTGACGGTTCAGCTTTGCAGACTGTGGGATCACTGCTCGCACCATCAGATGAAAAGGTATTTGTGTGGTTCACTTGGACCTTTGATGGAGTATGGCCTCCTCTGGGATTGCTCTTCTTGGTTTGCCTCCTGGCAGGGGGACATGGACTGGTCAGGTGGAGGGCTGCTTCCCACTGCCAGCCCCCTGATCAATACTGCAGGGTCGAACCAGGTTAATCCTACCACAATGCTGGGTTGCTTTGAACATGCCTTTGTTCTTTACTTTCTATTTGGACCAATGGTGGGCTTTTACAAAAAAGAAAAAAGAAAAAAAGAAAAAAAAAAAAGAAGGTTGAAGGCAATTCAAAACTAGATTTCACCCATGTTTTCAAAAGTGTCCAGGGCCTCTTTCCTGTTTAGCCTTTCTCACTTGTGGCCAATGACCTCATTGCTCCTTTTAGGGCAAAGGACAAAAGTATATGCTTGTTTGTGCCCCCTCTGGGCTCCCCAAAATGCCATCTTTCTATGATGACTCTTCTCCTTTTTCATCCCAGGAGGCATCTGGCTCTTCTTTGCTACACTTAGGACTCACTTGATCTTTTCAGCCCCAGTCAGCTCTACTTCACTTCAGATGCTCTGCTACTTTCTTCCACCACCACCACCACCTCCTTCTCCTCCTCCTGCTGCTGCTGCTGCTGCTGCTTCTCCTCCTCCTCCTCCTCCTCCTGCTCCTCCTCCTGCTCCTTGTACCTGCAACTTCTCCTCCTGCCTTGGCACTATCCCAGTTACCTCCAGATAGGAGCACACCTGTGTCTGGATGCTGGATGATGTCCACAGCTATCCTTTTGATTTGCTCCTGTGTTTTTTGCCCCACTAAGATCCTGGGCCAGATGCCACCCAGTTCCATTCCAATACCAGTACTACCAGCAGCAACTAATGAGAACACGGCAGTGCTACTCTGGACCCTATACTGAATTAAATAATGTAAGCTCATCACCTTGAGCTTCACTCACACTGGGAGGGAAGTATTGTGATAGCCATTATTTCTATAATCTCAATGGTAGGAAAATGAGAAACACAAAGATCACACAGGCCAGATAAAAAGATTGAAACCCAGGCAATCTGATCTCAAGTGCCAAGCCTCTTCTAGACGTTTGTATTGCCTTTTCTCCAGTTCTGTAGCATCCTGGACTATCCTTTCAGACTGTCTTATGCAGACTGTGTGCTGACATCAAAAGAGCTGACTCTTACTGACGTCACTAAGTTATCATTCTCTGCATCCTTTTTGCAGTATCTCACACAGCTAACTTCCCGTCTCTACATTTTTTTTATCACCCTCTTTTTCCCTTTGCCTCTCAAAGCATATACCAATGTAATGCCTATCCATTCTCTTCCATCTCTATAATTCCTTCATTCAGAAATATGAGCACAACCCAACATGAGCCCACTCTCACTACATAGTCTCACCCTCACTTCATTCTCCCATTGTGCCACCTGCCTATGAGCCTTAGGTTTAAACTCTGAAGTTTCAGGTTTATAGTGTTTTATGGTGCTGGGTGGGACCTTCCAAATGCACGGTGGATCTTTGTTATAAATCAGTGGGCTTTGTCATTGTTCTGTTTTTTATCAATGGTGGTGTTCCTTGTCTGGCTACCAAGGCTTCAGATGTATGTTCCATCTTGAAGAACTTGTCCATCACCACTGTAAATCACAAGCTTATCTACTGTGTGCCATTTTCATATACTTCCTATTTCTGACATGCTTCTTTCATCCTCCAGGGTACTCTTTCAGTGCCCTCATTAGCTCATGTTCAGCCTGTAGTGGAAACCAGACTCTGACCTCCCTGCCTCTCATCTTGGCCCCAATCTATCTGGCTGGCTGCCAAAATGCCATCGATCTAAAAATACTACTTCCATCACGCTATTACACTGCCCATGAATCTGAGGCAGCTTCTGATGAGCAAACCCCCAACTCATTAGCCTGGCATCTAGTGCCCTTTCTAATCTGACCACAATTTATCTATCCAGTTCCATGTGCTCAGTGGCAGTTGGGCTCTTGCTCATGTCCAAACATGCTCAGCTCCCTTCTTTGTCCATATCACAGATCTCTATCTCTGGAGCCCTGTTCCAGCTCTTTTCCACTACCCACTCACTAGCAGACAGTAGCTTCAGTTTTATGTATCCAATCAATATAACATGGCCACATTCCTCTGGAATAAGCTTATTCCTCTGAGTTGTATAGCAAGGACTGTCAATTTAGTGCCTCCCATTTCCTGCTTCTATTTTAGTATGAAAGATTTCTTTCACAACTTAAGGGAAAAAAAGACAGCTGTTGCAGTTTGAGCACTATATTATACTTTCAAGTCACATTATTTTAAAATGATCTTTAAAACTTGGTATTTTATGACCTCAAGGACAGTAATCCCACTTAATTCTTCCTTGTACATCCTATTGTACCCAGCACAGCTTATCAACATATTTAATGCTCAAAAATATTGCCTAAAAGATGTGCTACCAAAAGTGTAAAAATTAAAAAATATAATAAGGCATAAACAGAATTAGAAAATACATTACAAGGGGAAAAATCTTATTGTCATAGTGAAAAATAATTTGGATGTTTTACCATTCAAAAATCATAAATGGCTGAGGGACAATGGATAACATGATTTAAATAAGACAGCGTATCCATGTACTTTAACATCACATGGTACCCCACAAATATTAAGATTTTATGTTTTTAATAGTCAACATAAATAATAAGTTTAAAAATTTTTTTAATTAATTAATTTATTTATTAATTTATTCATATTACATCTCAATTGTTAGCCCATCCCTTGTATCCTCCCTTTCATTCCTCCCTCCCCTTTCCCCCTCTACTCCCTTCCCCTATGACTGTGACTGAGGGGGACCTCCTCCCCCTGTATATGCTCCTAGGGTATCAAGTCTCTTCTTGGTGACTTATATCCTTCCTCTGAGTGCCACCAGGCCTCCCCATCCAAGGGACATGGTCCGATATGGGGCACCAGAGTTTGTGTGAAAGTCAGATCCCCTTCTCCACTTAACGGTGGAGAATGTCCTGTCCATCGGCTAGACTGGTTAGGGGTTCGAAGTTTACTGCTAAATTTTCCTTGGCTGGTGCCATAGTTTGAGGAGGACTAGAGGGCCCAGACCCGCCTGTATCTTTCCAGGACCCACTGGATCCCTCTATTTCCTCATTCTTCCAGGCTT
>OU015750.1:41500786-41530688 GCA_907169655.1 Acomys percivali | reverse complement strand
TGCTCTTGCTTTCTTTTTGTTTACATTGGTTTACTGGCCAAACTTTTCTTTATTTCTTATGTATTTGAATTACTTTTTTGTTGTTGTTGTTAAAGAAATGCCCCTGGGGTCTTTAGTAGAGTTAATTTAACAATTCCAATCCAAATTGTTTACTTGGGGAAAAAGCCAGAAGTATTGACAAATATGCACATGAAAGAATAAGTAATAAAAGGAGCTGATTAAAATATGCTACACTCAAAATATGTAAAAAGAAACAATAAAGTCAGATTGAATAAGAATGCCAAATAGCACAAAACATTTAAAGAGATAGATAGTATTATGTTTGAAAAGAAGAAAAGATATTAAGTGATTTGGCCAGTTATTTTAGAAATGGTTTAGTTTGGTCTCAAAATGAAAACTAGTGCCCATGCCTAACTCTTTCTTTCTGGCTGTGTAATGTGGCTACATGAAGGCTAGGCGATGAATACAAAATATCAATAGGTGCTTCCAAGTGGAAGAATTGTGGATGCCTTTGAGTTTCTTTTCAGTGCTTTATTTTGTATTCTGAGACTTTTATAATTACACTCATCATTCTTATAATCTCAAAACATGATTTTTCTCTAAAAGTGAAAATTTTATAGGAGGTATTATTATTTGTAGGACAATTCTGGCATTTGTTAAGAATGGAACAAAATGTGGCCAGAATATACTGTATTACTTTTTTTTTAATAAAAAGGGCAAAAAAATAGAGTGTGCAATACTTGTCACATGCCTCTGTGTTCTGGCAGAGACCTGGAAAGTGTGTGTTCTTCCTTGAGTAGAGGTTTTCACCGGAGAGGAACTCAGTGACTGTGCTTCACCCCTGAAGGTGCACTTCTCTCTCGGGCCCTCTTCCCTGCTTATTTTCAAGTCCATGATATTCAGCCTAACTGGCATGCGACCTCAGCTTTATATGTAGCCTTAGCATGCCATGTACCTCCAGCATGGTACACAATCTCACCATGCTACCCAGCCTCACCACGGCACACAATCTCACCATGCTACCCAGCCTCACCATGCTGCACAGCCTCACAATGCCGTACAGCCTCACCATGGTATACAATCTCACCGTGCTACACAGCCTCACCATGTTACTCAGTCTCACCAAGACATATACAGCCACACTTTGGTATATAGTCTCACCATAGAACACAGCTTCACCGTAGTATACAGCCTCCTATGGTACACAACCCACAGCCTCCCATTGTACTGAGACTCACCATGATGTACTGTGCAATTGAGCCTACAGATATTTGTAGCTGTTCTTTCCCAAGAGAGTCCCCAGCAACCAGGCATTCTTCTTTCCATTTTATCTGCTCACTAGTCTTTTTTTTTTTTTTTTTATTCCTTTGAATAAATTCCTGTCAGTTTTGCCTTTCTAGTCCTTCAATGGATAATTTAGCTGTCTCATTAGTGTTTTTAATGTGTGGATTTTTCTAGAACTCCTCTGAGTTTTTGCTGTCCTTTTACCAGTTGATAGGGAGACACAGGCTATCATTACAGAACCTCTTAAGAAATTAAAACCCTTCTTGCTTGCAAACAACGCCCATAAAGAACTTTAAAGATTAGTGCCTTGTGGCCCAGGCAGGGCTCCTCTTCATCAAATTCCTCCTTTGTCAGCATCCCAGCCCCATAAGAAATGCATGTGTGGTTGTGTGTGTGTGTGTGTGTGTGTGTGTGTGTGTGTGTATGTGTGTGTGTGTGTGTGTGTGTGTGTCAGTGTCTGAGCGAGGGTGGAGAAAGCACTTGCAGTATGATTTTTGATTTTAGTTTTGTTGTTGTTGTGGTTGCTATTCTTATTTTGACGCCATTTTTAAATTGTCTATAGCTGTAGAAGTTTGAACAATTACATACAGAAAATGAAAAAAAAGGGTCTGAAAATGAAACTCAACAACAAAATCTTTCTTTTTATTCATCTCAACCTCTCTCTGCATAATTTGGGGTTGGGGGTGATATTCGGAGTAAAAACCTATCATTTTGTTGTAAGTGTATTACAGTCTTTCCACCTGCGAAATTTCTATATCCAATTCTCCAGAGCATTCTACAGGCAAGGGGAGGTATTGATTAAGCTTTTATATAAGTCTGCTGCTAGGCTGAGGGAAAGCTGACTTAGCTGGTTAAAGCCAATATTTCCTTCTTTTTGTCTCATAACCAGGAACAGCGCCAGGGGAAAAAAAAATACCATATAGGCACGCCTCTCTTATTGCTAAGACCTTGGCTAGAGCGCCCAGCAATGAACACAGACCATCTGATGCCTTGTGTGCATAACACACAGGTTGCATCAGACCAGCCAATGTACTGCAGGCAGCCTGAAAAGTTAATCATTCACGAGGGTCACATTAAAAGAAGATACCAAGACTCTCTTAGAAAACAGACAGACCCTGCATGTGGAACTTGAGAGTGCAGAGCCCCCGGTCACCTTTGGTGGGGGTACTTGCTCTCGTGCTCTATTTCACCACAGTCCCCAGCTGTCCCTGCTGCTTAGCACCTGTTTCCTCAATGCTCTGTCATTTGCCCCTGCCCTCAAATCAGAAGCAAACTTACTACTTATCTACAGGGTTGTGGCTTTTAAACCTTAGCAAACAGGAAAATCCCAAGGAGCATTTGCTGGTATGTAGATGGAGAGGCTTAATCTCCAGAGCTGATGCAGGTAGGAAGCCAGAATTTGCATTTCTAACAAGTTCTTAAGTGATGCTGTTGTTCATGGATGAGGGACCATGCTGAAAACTGCTGCTTCCAGGTAACATTTCTCTCAGAGACTGCCACTCATTCATTCATTTATTTATTCGTTCATTCATTCTTATAACCAATATGTATCATACGACGCTTTCCTCTGCATTAGAGATACAATAGTGATCAAACTTCTGGTTGATCAGATTCTATCATTTGCCCACGGGTGTGACAGGACTGTGAAGAGCAGTCGGGCCTGGCTTCCTTGGGGAATGACAAGAACTAATGATGATGGAGGATAATGAGGCTTGGGTAGGCAGCCCCTGAGGAGAGGAGCTTCCTAGGTCAGAGGAGAGCCTATGCCAAGCCAGGGCGAGCATGGAAGAGCTTCGGATGGGACGCCTGATGCACAGAGGCAGTTCAGGCTAGCAGGGTGCTTCCTGACCTCCATTCCAAGGAGCCAGGTGCCTGTTCTGATGATTTCCACGGAGAGGATAATAGCTTCCCAACTGCCAAGTACTGAGCCGGGAGGAGGGAAGCACGGACACCTGTGCTCTGATCCAGCGGTCCTAATGAAGTGGGCTGCACAGAGGAGCCCTGGCAGAGTTGTTCGAAAATCCTCCTCTTTGGAGAACTCCCACTGGCATGCTGGCAAATCTGCCCAGTTTCTCAAGATTCCAGTTTCGGAGCTTCAGAATATTACTAGGAGAAAAAAAGGACACCATTGAGGCCAGAAGAGATCACCAAGATGTCTTAGCCTGCTTTTTGCCCCTGGTCACTCATTCTCCACTGTATAACTCATCCGAGCCGTAGTCCCCTTAGCCCATCCCACCCTCAGGCTCCTTCTGACTTCACTTGAGGTTGGAGAGCTCCACATCATCTATGAATTCATCTTCCATAGCATCAAAAATATTTATTGATATTTATTTGGTTTATAAACAATTGTTAGTTTTTGGGGGGGTACACGTATGTGTGCGGTGTGCATGCATGTGTATAGGTATGTTCTCATGTAAGTCAGTGTACATGTGTGTGTATTAGAGAGAGTGAGTGTCCATGCATGTGTGTATGTGAGAGGGTGTCTGTGTGTGTGTGTGTATGTGTGTGTGTGTATGTGTGTGTGTGTGTGTATGCATGTATGTGTTCACATTGGGTATCTTCCTTACTCAGTTACTACCTTATGTATTGAGGCAGTGTCCCTTGAACTCAGAGCTTATCATATTCTGTTAGACATAGCTAGCTAGCTTGTTCCTGGGATGAAGCCCTCCTAGCGTTTGTGAATGCTGGGAGCCAAACTGCACTTCTCCTGCTTGGGAAGTTAGCGCTTTACCCACTGAGCTGTCTTCCTAGCTCTTGTGCCCCATCATTCTCTTCCTCCTCCATCTCTCTTTGAGATAAGGCCTTTCTCTGTATCCCTGGCTCCTCTGCAATTTACTATGTAGCCCCAGCTGGTCTTGAACTTGTGGACATCCTCCTCTCCCTACTGCTTTAGTGCTGGGATTATAGGCTTATGCCACCATCCTCAGCAACTCTTCCTTTTTATCCACAGTACGTGAAGATATATAGAGCATCTCTGAAAAACTTTCATCTTAATTTCTGCTTTCTGTGTATGCACATCTTTGTGCTCATTTGTAAAGTACAACTCCTTGCTTTTACTCTCCATTGAGAAACTGAATGCTTTAGCCACTGCCAGCCTCTGCTGGGGACTATCAGAGCTGGTTTGCTTTGTAGTCCTGTGTTCTTCTCGTGGATCTCATCTGAACTGCCGAATGGCTTTTATGGCTGTCCTCTGAGGCTTCCTTTCTGAGCTATTATAATTGCAAGGACTTGTCCCCTCTTCCGAATGAACTTTGAATCCCTAGCTTTTAATAAATGAGTTTTTCTCAATTTTGTAGCATCATCAAAAAAAGATTGTACCTTTTACTCTATCTTTTACAACTTTTCTCCTACCTCCAAATTAATTGTACTAACGCCATTAGCCAAGTCTCTTTCATATAATTAGGTTCTGGTCTCTTAAAATGGTTGAAGTCAGATCCTTCCCTAAACATGTTACTTACAATGATTTCAATCTTTTATTAAGGTTTGCCTAGGTCTCTTGTGACTTTAAAAATATTTTTTAATTTTTTCACACAATATATATATTTTTGATCATATTCTTTCTGTCTCCCCAACTTCTCTGCCCTCCTCACTTCATGTTCTTTTTTTCTTCTCAAAAAAAGAAAAATTGAAAAATTAGGATTTGACTTTCTCAAGTACTCTGGTGCCTCACATTTGACTATGTCCCCTGGCAGGGGAGACCTAGTGGCACTCAGAGGAAGGACAGCAGGTCACCAAGAAGAGACTTGATACCCTATGAGCATATACAGGGGGAGGTCATCCCTCTCAGGAACAGTCATAGGGGAGGGGAATAAGGGGAAAATGGGAGGGAGGGGAGAATGGGAGGATACAAGGGATGGGATAACCATAGAAATGTAACAAGAATAAATTAATTTAAAAAATAAAAATAAAAATTTCAAAAAAAAATCCAATTAGACCACAAACAAAAAACACAAGCTAAACCAAAACAACAACAACAAAAGAGTCCAAGACAAAGACAATAAACAATAAACAAAAACAACCCAAAACCCACAGAATTAGATTTCCGTTGGCCAGCTACTCCAGAGCGCAGGCCCAACCCTGCAGTGTGGTTAATAAACTCTGTTTAACTCCATTGGAAAAAACTAATTTCCCCTTAGCTTCCTGGTTAGAGGTGGGGTGAGTGAGTACTTTCCCTGCCCAGTGTTGGGATTTTTGTATGGTTTGAACCTTGACAGGCCTTGTGTGTCTGCCACAGTCTCTGTGAGTTCATACGCACCTCAGGCATGTTTTGTGTAGATGACTGTTTGCGTGAAATTGTCCAGCACCTCCGGATCTCACAATCTCTCTTCCTGCCTCCTCTTCCACATAGATTCCTGAGCCTTGAGGGCACAGGTTTCATAAACTTCAGATTGAGTATTCTGAAGTTTCTCTGTCTATGAAAATTGTTCAGGTGTGAGTCTATGCATTATTTCTCATCTACTTACCGCATGATGAAGCGTCTTTGATGAGAGGTCTGTGAGACATTGGTCTTACGGGTGCAGCAATATGTCGTTAGGAGGCTTTTACGCCTATATTCCTTTAGCACAGTGGTTCTCCCCTTCCAGGTGCTGTGACCCTTTAAAAGTGTCTCATGCTGTGATGACCCCCAAGCATAAAAAATATTTTCATTGCTACTTTATAACTACATTTTCCTACTATTATGAATCATAAAGTGAATATCTGATATGGAACCCCTGTGAAAGGGTCATTTGACCCCAAAGGAGTTGTGACTCACAGATTAAGAACTGATAATAGCGTTTTCCCTAGGGACCATGACCTACTTTGTCTCATGTGCTTGGCCATCTTAGCTGTGTTAGGTTTGTGTTTCTGCTCCTGGAGTGCGTCTTAATCCGATCATAACTCAGCTATAACTCTGGAGGTTATGTTTTTCTTGTCAGATTTGTCTCAAGCAGAGGACTGATTATATCATCTCATATGAGGAAGTAGATTGGATCCTTAACTCACTGTCTTTGCACATTTCTTCTGGGAGCTGATGTATTTTGCTAGCCTTAGCATATGCTGGCACAGCCCACGTATGTGTACTCTCATTTTAAGCAATTCCTCCTGAGTCATTCAGGATCTCAGTAGCCAAAAATTGTACCCAGGAATTCCATCCCCTAGTTTCCTCTATTCCTACTAGGTGTTTAGGGGAGACACTATCCCAACCCCAAGTCCTCTTAAATGAAGTATATTTGTCTTAATATTCTCAAGTATGACCTCTGTGGTTTTCTTTCCATGTGACTTAATAGTGCTAGTGATTCTGACCTTCTCTCTGTATGCATGTTTTTCTGTTTAGGCGACTTTATTTACTGAGTTGATAGTTTCCTTGATCTCACTCTGTTCTTTGGCTCCATGAGTCTCCTTTCCATTGTTTTCCATGCAGTGTTATTCTATTCTCCTGTATTGCAAATTTTATACCCTTTCTTGATGTTTTCATTATTTCACTATTTCCAAATGCTTTTATCCATTTTCTTCATAGGATTTGGGGCACAGATATTTGATTATTTTCTGCTAACTTGTAACCTATAATATAATTTAAGATGATAACACTGTAATCTTATTATGAACTGTAGTAGTCAAAAGTAAAAAAATAGACATTTTCAACATAAATGATGTCATTAAATATTAATTTTCTCTATTCTTATGTTTTCTGTTTGTTATAAAATTTGAACTTTAATACTATTTTGAAATTATTATTAATATTGAATCTTATTTAATTTCTATTTTTATGATACATTTAGTTGTATAGACATGTTATAGAATTACTGTTATTTTACCCTATTGTAAATACTTTCAATTCTATCCATCTAGATTTATTCACTCTTGAATTATCTTTTTATTTCTGCATAGTTGAAGCAAATGCTGGGGTAGATTTAGTCTTGATGTTTATATTTGTAAGATCAACTGGACTGCCAATTTAACTTCTTCCCAGAGGTTCATTTAAAACACACAGTATCCTTACTGTTGATTTCTCCCATAACAGACAACCTAGCAGATTTATGTGGATACATATTTTTTCTAATAGATTTTTGAAAATTATAATTTATTCACTTTACATCCTGGTTGTAATCCCCCCGCTCTTATATTTCTGTTCTCACCCTTTCTCTCTCTTCTACCCTGTTCCCCCCCCCCTCCCTAGACCTCTGACAGGGGTCCATTCTCCCCCACCAGCTGACTATAGCTTATCAGGTCTTATCTGTGTAGCCTGCATCCCCTTCTTCTGTGTGCCCACAGGTCCTCTCCACCAAGGGGCAGCGATCAAATCGCTGGCACCAGAGTTCATGTCAGAGGCATTCCCCTGCTCCCCACTGTACCTTGTGGAGAATGAGTTATCCAATGGCTACACCTGAACAGGGGGTCTAGATTCTCTGCTTGCAATGTCCTTGGTTGGTACATCAGTTTGTGCAGGGCCCCCTGGGTTCAGATCAGCCAGCCTTGAAGGTCTTCTTGTGGAACTTCTAACACCACTCCCCCTCTCCCTTCCATCCCCCATCTTTTCCTTACAACTCTCAGCTCTCAACTAAAAGTCCATCTTTGAATCTCAGTATATGTCCTGAGCCCCCACTGGGTGGAGTCCCTCAGAAGACATCTATGTTGCACTAATATCCTCTTATAAGTAATATAGACCATGCATGTCTTTCTGGGTCTATGTTACCTCACTCAGGACAATTGTCTCTAGTTCCATCCATTTGCCTGAAAATTTAAATGGTTCATTGTTTTTGGTAGCTGAATAGTATCCCATTGTATAAATGTACCACAGTTTCTTTATCCATTCTTTGGTTGAGGGACATCTAGGTTGTTTCCAGATTCTGGCTATTACGAATAAGGTTGCTATGAACATAGTTGAGCAAATGTTCTTTTTGTTATATAGTGGAACATCTTTAGAGTATATGCCCAGGAGTGATATGGCTGGGTCATTAGTTAGTACTATTCCCAATTTTCTAAGAAAGAACCAGACTGATTTCCAAAGTGGTTGTACAAGTTTGCACTCCCATCAGTTCTGAGGAAAATTTCCCCTTTCTCCACATCCTCACCAGCATGTGCTGTCACTTGAGTTTTTGATCTTAGCCATTCTGATGGGTGTAAGATGGAATCTCAGAATTGTTTTGATTTGCATTTCCTAGATGACTAAGAACACTGAACATTTCTTTAATTGGTTTCTTACCCATTCGATATTCTTCTGTTGAGAATTCTCTGTTTAGTTCTGTATCCCATTTTTAATTGGTATATTTGGTTTGGTAGGGTTTAATTTTTTGAGTTCTTTATATATTTTCAATATTAGCCCTTTGTTGGATATAGGGTTGTCAAAGATCTTCTCCCAGTCTGTAGGCTGTAGCTTTGTTCTGTTTACTGTGTCCTTTGCCTTACAGATGCTGTTCAGTTTCATGAGGTCACATTTTTCATCTTTAATATTCAACCAAGTGTAACCATCATAGGTCTCTGTCGACAGTTGACTGTAACTGCATAGTGTTCTGTTAATGAAAAAGAAGTTAAAAAAATAATAAAGAAAAGAGCTATGGCAGCTGTGCTAAAAATAGAAAAAGAAACCTTATCAGAGTGGTTTCTTCTTTCTCCAAAGCGAGAGACTTTGGAGTTCTCAGCCCTGAATGGAATGTCTTTACCACATTCCTCTCAAGGCTCAAGGATCTATGCAGAGGGTTTGTGGGCAGAATGATTGTAAGAGATAGAGGTGGTTGACAGTTTTTAAGGAAACAGTATTTTCCAGACACAACTGGGGAGATGCCACATGAACTCACACAAAGTGTGACAGTACACGCAAATCCTGCACAACTCAAGTCAGATAAAATTCCAATAGGAAGAAGAAGTGGGCACAATGTCCCATACCTACTCAAAAAGCTATTTACAAATAGCAGCTTTTGGGAGAAAGGAAAGCCAGTTTTCTTCAATGAAGTAAATATACATAGCTAGGGCCATATTCTAGGACAATACCCATGTTCAGGAGCTGCTGGCCAACACAAGTTGGACCCCATGTTTTGTAATAGTGTTTTCTTTCTTTCTTTTAGGAAAGAGAAAATATGAAAGTCTATACGTATGGATGGGGGAAGGAAAACCAGGAGGAGTTAGGGGATGGGAAGAAATATAGTAAATAAATATACTATAAAAATTTCAAAGAATTAAATAAAAACAAAATCTCTGTACATAATATTGAAAGAGCTCCAACTTATACCATCGATGCAACAAAGACAACAATGTATTATATATGCATGTTTATACCATCACTATTCATACTAGAGGATTAACAGCAATTCAAGTATCCATCCATCAGTGGGTGGGTAGATAAATAAAATGTGATACAACACGCTACAGATTACAGAGAAATGAAATCTCAACACACACTACAATATAGATGAACTTTAGGAACATTTGCTGAATGAAATACATTATCATAAGTGATAAATATTGTATTGGTTTTACCTGTATAAAGTATTTCAATAAATAGAAACAGAGAGCAGAGTGATGTTTATCTGAGGCCAGGGCCTGTGGGCAGTATAATGGGTAGGGTTTCAGGTTTTTAAGACTTAAAATAAAGAGAACTGGTTGCTTAACTCTATCAAACTGTCCAGTTATAAAACATGGCAATGTTTGTTATCTATTTTTACCACAATAAAAATATATTTCACAGAATATTAAAAATTGGGGACAGCTCATAGTTTTGAAAATGTGATTTTTGCTCTGTTGGTCTTCTTGTGGAGCTCTTGTCACCTCTACGTCCTTTTATCCTTCCCTCCACTTTCCTACTAGACTCCCTATGCTTTGTCTGTGCTTGGCTGTGAGTCTCAGCATCTGTTTCGATCTGGTGCTGGGTGAAGCCTCTCCGAAAACAACTCTGCTCGGCTCCTGTCTGCAAGCATAGCAAGAGTATCATTAATAGTGTCAGGGCTTGGCTCTCTCCCATGGGGTTGGGCCAGGCATTGGTTGGACATTCCCTCAATCTCTGCTCTATCTGTTCTATCTTTATCCCTGCAGGGCTTGTAGGCAGAGTAAGTTTTGGATGAAAGTTTTGTGGGTGGGTTGGTGTTCCCCCTCCTCCACTAGGACTCTTGTCTAGTTAGAGGGTGTCCTCTTCAGTCTCCATGGCCCCTGCTACTAGGAGTCTCAGCTATAGTTCCCCTTATAGCCTACCAGAGGCCTATTCTGACTTAGGTCTCTAGCTTGTCACAGCAATGCCCCAACCCACAGTTTCTCTTTTCTTTGCAGGCCTTCTGTCCTTCTGCCCTCACTCTCTCAGGTCTGACCTCCACCCTTATTTCTCTCTGTGTTCCCTCTCCTACCTTGTTCCCTCTCTTCAACCACTACCTATGTCTATACTATTTCTCCTTCTGGGTGAGACTTAAGAATCACCCTTTGGGTCCTCCTTACTATTTATCTCCTTTGGTTCTGTGCATTGTAGTATGTCTATCCTGTATTAAATGGCTAAAACCTACTTATAAGTAAGTACAAAGAGCAAACTAACCAGGGCCCAGAGGGGCTTATGGAGTCTGAAGCATGAGCCAAGGACCATACATGGACTGGACCTAGGTCCTCTACACAGATGTAGCTAGTGGAAAGATTTGGCTTCATGTAGGTCCACTAGTAAGGAGAGTGGGTGCTATCTCTGACATGAACTCTGTAGCCTGCTTTTCAATCACTTCCCCCTGATGGGAATGCCTTTACATGCTACATGGTGGGTGGGGGCTGGGGGCTCTCCCTTTCTGAGGAATAGGGAAGGACATTAGTAGGGAGTGGGACTGGGAGAGAAAGGAAGGGGTTACAACCAGGATGTAAAGTGATTAAATAAATAAATAAAAATTTTAAATGTGATTTTTTTTTTTTACAACAAATAGCACTGACTGAGCTATCACAAAATATTTGGTCACGCTGTGAACCTCAAGATTGTGTTGTTTACTGAAAAAACCTGTTTCTAGTGGTAGTGTGGCTCAACTCAAGCACACACCTTTAATCCAAGAGCTTTCTGTTTGAACAGGATTAAATAAAGAAATCCATAGTTCGAGAGACAGAGCAAGCAACTTGACAGGAAGTGAACATAGGGAAAAAACCCAAGAAAGTTAGAAGTTAGGAGGATGGATAAAGAGATGCCAGGAAGTAGAAGGGAGGGACACTTAGTTTGAGGGTTTTTGAGACAGAGGCTTTTTTTTCCCTTCTGGGACATCAGCTGAAGAGGAAGGTCAGCTGGGTCCTTTCTCTGACTCTCAGAGGTAGCAAGCTTTCACCCCAGCATCTGGCTTTCAAGTCTTTATTGGTAAAATCAAATGATTGTGATTGTGTTAAAAACAACACTGAGCAAAAGACAGCCACATGCAAAAATAATGAATCTAGACACAAGCTTTAAAGCCTTCACAAATATAAACTTGAAATAAAATGGATCACAGACTCCATGCATAAAATAAAGCTATAAATCTCCCAGAGGATAACAGAGGAAAAAGCCTGTGGGGCCTTGGTTTTAACAAGGATTCTTCAAGCATGATGCCAAAGGCGTGGTTCAAGGGGGATCTGGTAAAGAGGACTTCTTAGAAATAAATCTTCTGCTCTGTGGAAAACATTGTCAGGAGAATAAAAAGACAAGTCACAGACGGAAAGAAAATGTTTACAAGATACACAATCTAGAGAGAACTTTTATCTAGACTCTAAAAAGACTTTACACACACACACACACACACAGAGAGAGAGAGAGAGAGGAAAGAAGAGAAGGGAGAGAGGAGGGGAGGGGAGGGAGGGAGGGAGAAAATAAGGAAAGAAAAAGAACCCAAACAAGAGTGTAGAAGTAGACAGTAGACCTAAAAAGACTCCTGGAAAGGAAGATTTACACTTGGCAAATTAAAAGCTGGAAAGATGCAAATGTCATCAGAGGACTTCAAGGTAAAACAGCAATTAGGTACCAGCACCCATGAGTGTGATACAAACTTGGAGCATCAGTGTGCTTACTCCAAGAATCAAAGCTTTTGTTTATACAAAACACTTACTTTTCGATGTTCTCAGCAATTTTATTAATAATTACCTAAACTTGGAATTAGCCTAGATGGATGATAAAATAAACTATAATGTGGATTCAAGAATCCAACTTTTTTCAGTAATAAACAAAGTTACCTTCCAGGCCATGTGACTCTTGCTCGCTTACTCTAGAGAAGGCAAAATTTGGGGGGCCAGCAGTTGCCGGTGTGTTGTAGGGAGGAAATGACAAATAAGGCAGAGAACAGCTGACTGTGGAATAGTGATCACACCTTCTCATTTAGTGGTGGAGACAGAAACAGATAAGTGTGTTGAGAGCCACAGAGTACATAGCACAAAGAGTAAGCACTAATGTCAACTATGAACTCTGGGCGACTGTTGAGGCAGGTGCTTGTTTATTGTAACACATATAACCGCTCTGATGGTAGACGCTGATAGAGAGATTGGCTTGTTATTAATGAGAAATTTGTGTCCCTTTAGCACAATTTCTCTGTGAAACTAAGAGGGTTCCAAAACATAAAAGGCTAATAAATGTACAAATACATTTCATTTATCTGAATATGCATATGCACTATAGGATACATAAGATTATATTAATACTTTCCTATTTTTCCACTATGATAATATATTGCTAATTCATCAAAAGTAGATAAACAAAAACAGTGAGTAGATCATGCTAAAGGTAATAATCAATTGTGTGCTTTTAGGTTGTGTATCTGGTAGGAAGGAAGGACAGTCCATGGAAGTTTCACACCTGCATTCAGAACTGTTTCTTTTTTACTAATAATCCCTGTTTCATAATCATGCTCCTTCCCACAGATGTTCTTATCCTACTATATGAAACTTGCAAATGTGTTCTTCTGGACAGCAAAGGAGAATAAAAGTAGCATATAGAATTAAGATTGCTAACCAACTGACTCCCTGTTGGTAGAGCATTCTAGGTCACCTACCGGGTAGGAAGAAAGCACAGAGGCTGTTGGAGTATAAGAGGAAGGCAGAAGAAGAGAGAGAGGCGATGAGCAAAGGGCTTGACCACTATTGCTTTGCTGGTTTTGAAGATGGAGGAAGGGTGCCCCATGGTAAGACGGCTGTGGGCTCCAGATGCAGGAAAAGGTGAGGTGCTGACTTATGCTTTGGGATGGATTGAACACAGGGCTATCAGTGTCTTCATTTTAGTCCACAAGGTCCCAGTAAGATTCGTGATCTGCAGAGCCACAAAGTTATGAACTTGCAATCTAGCTGGCTAAAATTTTGGTAATTTGTTGCAATAGAAATAGGTCCCGGGAATGACAAGTAAATACAGTCCGCACTGACTTAGGTGACTGAGAAGGAAATGAACTCCAACTGGTGTCCTAAAAACTTGTGCTTATATGCTCATAGGGTATCAAGTCTCTTCTTGGTAGCCTGCTATCCTTCCTCTGAGTGCCACCAGGTCTCCCCATTCAGGGGACGTGGTCAAACATGAGGCACCAGAGTACGTGTGAAAGTCAGACCCCACTCTCCACTCAAGTGTGGAGAATGTCCTATCCATTGGCTAGATCTGGCTAGGGGTTTGATCATGAATTAACATTGGATAGTGAGGAAGCAGAATGCTCCCCCACCCCTCTCCCCTCCCTCCCCGCTTCCCCTTTTCTTTCTGAATGGACCTGTGGTCCATCTCCCATGTTGAAACATTTGCTTTCTGCTGTTCATTTTCCCCCTGGGATTTGTCAGTAGACATTTCTTCCAGACTCTCAACTTGCTGATAAGTGTCTCCGATTTCCAACTCCATCCCATCCCCATGACTCACCTCTGTCTCTCACAATGCTGAGAAGGGTGGATGGTCACCATTGCCTCAACATGGTAGGCAGGCCTGCAAAGGCAGCTGTACTGTTGAAGTGAGGCCAGGCTGTGTCCTTAGCTGGAGCCGCCTTCTCTGCACACTATTCCTCACCCCGGAACTAGCTGTGTTTCTCCTTACCTCTTCTTCTTTGTTTCTTTTCCGTTTCTATCGGAAGCCCGTCTCAGCTATGAACTCTTACTGCACCAAAGCCTTTCTGTGTTCAGGTGGGCAGCGCTTAGGCTGTCACTTGTCATCTGTAATTGTAGGCCTTTGAAACTGGCTTTAGTCGCTTGCCTCCAATTCACAACCTTGAGACTCTGTGGATACATAGTCTGTTTTCATCCTAAAGGCTAGACACAATGTGTTTCCTCCTCCGGAGACCCAGCTATGCCCTTTTCTCCAAACCTAACATGGCTTTCCTGACTGTAGGCTAGACACAGGTGATTTATTGAACCACATCTGTAATATGTCTTTGATTCTTTTATGCTCTCCGAGAACCTTCTGTATCCTTAAATGAAAAGCACTTGGCAGGTAGTTAACCTTATCTCCAGCTGCCACAGTTCTTTTTCATGCTAGTATCAATGAATCCAGTCCTAACCTGTCTGATGCTTGTACTGAAATCGTCCATATGTGACAATCTAGCCTTAACAAATCATAGATTCATTGATCTTTAGTGTAGAAAAGGGCCCTAAAGTAAGATAATGATATATACTGACAGGAGAAGCACATGGTTACAGCATTATATGAGCCAGGGTGTAAAACTATATGCACTTACGTGTATGTATATGTATGTGAAGATATTTACAATATGGTTTTGTGTGTGTTGTGCCCTCCAAGGGCATGTATGGAAACAGTAATAGGGCTGTTTCTGAGTGGGAATCTTTTGCTGGTTTTGGTCTTCCTTCTTACATTAAAAAAAAAAAAAAACCTCCAATAATTCTAATACTAAAATTTAGAAAATAATATGAAATTGCTTTTACATTTTCAAAGGAAAGAATCTTCAGTTAGGAATTCTCTAGCAGCTCACTCACTTATCAGTGAGAGGACAGAACTAAAACACATTTAGATCTGAAGCCCCTGTAAGTTTCCCTTCAATTTGTTCCTTTCAGAAAGCTCAGTGAAGGGAATATGCTAATAACATAGAAGGCACAGGATGTAGAAAGCAGAAAAACACAAATGAAACAGTATTTGAAGCAATTCTGAGGTTGAAAGTCATGCAGCAATCTTAAGGAGCAGTTACCACAGAGAGGAACTGAAGCTGAGACACACACACGAGAGAGAGAGAGAGAGAGAGAGAGAGAGAGAGAGAGAGAGAGAGAGAGAGAGAAGAAATAATTAAAAAGAAACAAGTCTTGAAATGTCCCCAAATGTCAGTCTATGGAGTGTCTATTCATGCCTTCCTCTGCGCAGGCCGAGTTGCTAAGGACCTCTTTTGTGTCACTGCACTGATAATTGCTGGGGACATAATAGTGGACCAAAAATATCCCCCCTTTTTATAGAACATAAGAAATAAAAGCTATTATCTCTTTTGATTTTCTCTGCAGCACTGTTTTATAAACTAGGTATCCTTCCCACAGTGTTGTAAAGAGGGTGTGGTCCTCAGAGGGTTCACATGGCTTTCCCTAGGGTTGCCAATTAGCAAGGGTCAGCACTGGGATCCAAGAATAGTTAAAACTCAACACTTTCTTTGCTTCTGTTCAAAGTTTTCTCTGTGCAGAAAAATTCTTTACTAAAGAAATATGCTTTCATGGAGTTGTATATTTAGAAAAAGAAAGAAAGAAAGAAAGAAAGAAAGAAAGAAAGAAAGAAAGAAAGAAAGAAAGAGTGAGGAAAATAACTTTGGGACTCTCTTGGCTGGCCATCTCATGGTAATGCCTCTGGATAAATGTGCACTTGATGGCCTGTGGCAATGCACACTCATACATTCTTGGACACTCAGCTGATGAGACTGGGGCTCACAGCCTGAATTGCTGCCGCACAGCCCAAAATGTCTGCTCAGCATAACTGCAAATTGGAAATAAATTTGTAAAGCATTGTCAGTGGTGTAGCTCAAAGACGTTATGTGCTGAAATGTCTTTAAAGTTGTTTTTGCAGTGAGTCCTTTTTTCAGCAGAGGGAATTTATTTTCTCCTCCCCAAGGGTGCTCACTGAGGAGAAAATGGAGCTTACAGGGAAGATGCAGTTCTGATATTGTGCTACCAGGTGTGGGATTCATCCTTTTCTTCACATCTGGGAATTCTGTCTTTCTTCCCAAAGTCCTCCCCAGAGCATCTCTAGTTCTTAGGGAAGCCCCCCCCGAATATTCAAGCACAGCATTCAGTCAACAGACACTTACTGAATACAGACAGGCATCTGCCTTGCCTGCCATCTTTCTGGTGTTGGGTTTGACATAACTACTTATACCTATAGATCTTATATTTAGGTCTTGATGTATTGTGTGAGGGTGGGGCCTGGTGGCATGAGGTAAAAGTCTAAAGTCATTTCTTTTTTATAGTGTTATCTGACTGTTGTTGATTATTTGTTAAGAATTGCTTGAACCAAAAATGGAAAGGCTTCTTCCAGAATTCTTAGCTCTATATCCTAATCTCAGTTTATATCCTACATTAATATCACACTATCTTGACTTATTGATTTACTTTGCATTTATATTTAAATTGGTTGACACAAATTCTCCAAGTTGTATTATTTTTTTTTAAAAATTGTCTTGACCATTCATTTAAAGGTTCCTTATATTTCTATGCAAACTTTAAAGCCAATCTTTCAAGTAATAAAAAAAAAATTAAAAAAAAAAAAAAGAAAAGAAAAGAAGACAGCCAGTCAGTGGTGACTCATGCCTTTAGTCCCAACACTAAGGAGGCAAAGGCAGGCTGATCTCTGTGAGTTCGAACCTAGCCTGGTCTACAAAGTGAGTTCCAGGATAGCCAGGGCTGTTACACAGAGAAACCCTGACTTGAAAAACATGTCACATGCAAAACACAAGAACAAAAACACCCCAAACAAAAAAGCAGCATTGTAGCTATTCAGTCTTAGCCAGACTCATAAGATGTCTCCTTTTACTTAATTTTTTATTAACTCAGTAACTTACTTCAGTATTCACTATATAGTTTTTCAACTACTTTGTTAACAAATTAAATATTTCATTGATTTTGATGCTTTAGAGAATAAATTGTTTTGATGTTGTATGTTGGATTTTTACTACTACTGTAAGGAAATCCAGATGATTTTATATAAAGATCATATAAAGCAAAAGCTCACTGAATTCATTGATAACATCTGATGTTTTGGGGGTTTTGTTTGGTTGGTCATTGTTCCTTGTGTTTTTCTACCTTCAAGCTCACATGTTCTAGACATAGTTTGTTTTTGTCTCATTGTACTTGCTAAAACATTCTTTAAAATATTAAACAGAAGTGATTCACTTTTTTCACCCTTAGAAGGAAGGTGATATTTCACTAAGTGCGATGCTGGTTGGTGTTTTCTGGTGTCCAGTAATACTATCTTCCTAGCTGGTGTTGACCCCTCTTGAAAGCTGATCTGCCGACTGACTGACCGACTGCCTTGGAGCTACAGATCTCAGTACCTACTTTCACTGCTAGCAGAGGGGCACTCGTTTCCCACTTTCCATTTCACAGCAAGTCAGCACCCTTCAGTGACAACATTTACACCCGCCACCCCCTGCCCCCATGCGTAGTCTCACTCTGGCAAAAGCGTTACCTTAGACGGGAGAAGAAGGAGGACCATGAGTCGCCAAGAAGATCTTTAGCTGGCATTTTTTTTTTTACATAAAGTTCTGACAGCTTTTTTTTTTTCTAAAATGAATAAACAATCCCTCAAATTGTTGTTTGCTTTTAGCTTATTTCCAGGGCTCCAGAAGAGTTGTTTGTGATCATTTTACTCAGTTGTATTGCTGCTTTGGTGTTTAGGGAAGGGTGTTCTAGGCTGTGTATTTTCATCATAGCCCTAGATGGAATTTTGAGTTGCTGAAATTATAGCTAGTTATGTATGCATTTAAACTTTTTTTCTCCAAGTGTTATGAATCAATAGGAATTGTCTGCTAGTGCAAACCATTTCTTTGTCACTATATGAAAGCTTTAGTGGTTTAGTCACTTCCTGTAACCCATTAGCTTATCATAATATTCACTAACTTAAATTATAAACTGCCTATTTAATTATTCTCAAACTCCACTAAAGTATACATTTTATTAAGGCAGAGAATATTCCTTTTTTTTGTTTATTAACTATATTACTAGGGCCTAGCAAAGTCTGGTCTATTTGGGTGGGCTTAGAATCCCTTAGAAATATTTTCTAAACTTGTTCCTTGCTCCTTGTGAGTCGCTGTTGAGAAAAGAAGGCAGAACATAAGAAACAGAGGAGACATGGTGACTAGGATTCTCCTTGTAGGTAATTGGTCACCAGGGTTCTTTTCAGTGAAGAAAACATAGCTGTATTCTCTAAAAGTGAATACACACTAGCGTTATTACTTACTTCACATATTTAGCGAACACTCAAGTTACATCTGAAAGCTTTAGCATGTGGTTATCGGTAATATAATTTTAGTGTAATAGGTCTACAATTTTGTTCTTGCCCCTGTAAGTAGCTGATGGAATACCCTTCTCTCTGGTTTCCATTCTTCTATTGCAATATAATAAGTTGGATTCTTTTATTGGTTTTTCAGACCTGGCTTAGCAGGAGAGCAACCTATGGTCTTGTCCTGTTGTTTTGGGCGGTCAGGATGTGGCTGTCTGTATTTCTGAAAGCTTGAGTAGTGTGTTTTTCATAGTCAGGGGGCCCAGCGAGTGGGAGCCATCGGAGAGTCATGGGGCTAGATCATCTCAAAAGCTCTTTCAACACTGAGATTGTTCCTCTCCATTCTTCTTCCAGCAGAGAAACGCTCTTTTGGTTATGTGCTCATAGTCCCCTCAGTCACCCCAAACTTCCATGTGGAGCCTGAGTCTTTGAAGTTGTAGCTTATTCAAGCAAAAGAAAAGATAATTTCTGGCCTATATTTGTGCAGCCACATAAAACTTAGCTTGCACCTACCCCTCAGGGTGAAGGGCAGAATGAGAAATGGGATGTCACAAAGAAAAAAACATCTTTTTTTTTTTTTTTACTCACTGTAAGTGATATAGTATAGTACTATTAATTACCTAACATGTTGGGATGGCCATTGTTTTGGTCCTTGCATCTTTTCTGGACCTGCGAGTGAATGTCCGCTATTGTGTCTTTCTTTCCCCATGCCTTGGAAAAGCAACCCTTCCCAGCAGGAGCTTATCTTACAGTGGACTGAAGGAGATCTTTCATGTGAAGAGGGCACACACTGGGTTCTGCGGTCCAGATTCTGCTTAATGATTTGCACAGACTGCTTTGCCGGGAACACAATAAAATAAACTCTGAGCTAACCGTGGCAGAGAGCTGCCCAGACCACGTAAGTGCTCCTGCTCAAATGCAGGCATTTGATTCCCCTTTGTAAGAAATAAAGACACGCTTAGGTCTCTAAAGGGGAAGCTGAAATCAATGTGATGGGCTGGATGCTAGTGACTTCTGTGGTGCTGGAAGAAATTGCTTCCTCCAGAAGCCAAAGGCCAAGCTTTGCTCAGGCAGGCTTCCATCAGGCGCCTTAGAGCAGTGACATCACAGTTTCTCCCAAGGTGCCAGAAGATGCTCTAGCCTCCAAGTACAAGCCAAGCACAAGCTGTGCGTCCCTATTGGAGCCTCCTCTGTGGATTTGGTGCTCCCATGGTAGGCAATAGTTGTATCTAGAAAGCAAGAAAATAAATAATTTTAATATGCAATTTCCTATCTCAGGCATTTTTTTTGTCTTCTTGGAATTCACGTTGCTTGTCAGAAACATCTAATACTGGGAGACATTTTGATTAAGTTATATGTACCAAAGCAAAGATATAATGTGTCCACTAAAATGGCATATGTAATAAGTGAAAAACACATACATATTTATGCCTTTAATAAAATAGGATTCAAGATAATGTGGAAAATACTCCTAATGTTAGCACTAATTCATGACCATGCACTTACCTTAAGGGAATGTACCAAATAGTAAGTGCATACACAGCAGAAGAACTATAGTTCACATATCTAGTTGAATATGTCAAAATAATTAATAGGTATTTTGAATGGTTTCAAACCAAAGAAATGATAAGTATTTGAGGTGACAGATGACCTGATCACTACGTGTTACATACATGTGTTGAAATTTTGCACTATAGTCCATGCATATGGACAATTAGCCCATGCCGATTAAAAATTTTTAAAAATTAAATAATAATAAGTGTCTTATGATGGTGAGATTGATGCATATTTTTCTCTTTGGCACTGAAGTGTTTTAATATTTTAAGATGAAGGTTAGTTCAGAGCGACGGCTAGCTGAGTGCAGACCCCCTAACTGCCAAGCAGGCTGTTCTAATCCGGTTCCTTCCCCCTGAGCTTTCCTTCATTACCAGCAAAGGAAAGGGATAAGCATTTATATGAGAAAGAGATCTAGAGGCTTGGGTTGAATGCAGGTTTTAATGTTCGTCTTGCTGGACCACAGTGACTATGTTGATTTACTGGTGATGGAGCACTCAGCACACCAAGACTGTCCTACTAAGTATGAGGTCATTAGCCAGGCAGGGGGTATTGACAAGATATTTCAGCAAGGAGGAACTGTGGCATGTGGCTGCTGCAATCATGGCTGCACCTGACCACTCCACCATGGTTTAGTCTCTTTGCCTTTGTCACTTGTGTCCAAATACATGTTCAGGAAAATGCAAACCCTACTTGAATACCCCAGTATCACCATGGTTCAGCTTTCAAACTTTTCAATTATTGTGCTTCTCATTTTCTAGGGCAGCCATTAAGTTACAGCCAGATAAAACGCTAAAAGCATTTTCCCCCTTCTGCTTTCTCTCACACTACTATTCTCCTTCCTTGGTATATGTGTGTTCTTCTCCATAAGCTTGGACTTGCCTTACTTTGCTGGGATTATTTTACAATGGTTACTCAAAGCCCCATAGCATGAATTGTAATACCAGGATTTACTCTTTCCCCACACACTGAACTCCTCCTACAGGAGGGTTTTGCCTTACTAATCTTCAATATGGACCACACCATGATGTTTAGATATATAATAAATAATTGCAAATATTTGTTAAATGGAAAGTATTTACTATTAATTCATTGATTTATGTTATTCTGTTTTTCCCATTGTTTTGTGAATGACTGAAATAATGAGCTGTCAAAGATCATTTCATGTAATAATGGGATAAGACTCTAAACATCTGCTCCATCTTAAAAGAAATAAGAACACTATAAAACCTTTTTACAGCCAAAATTGTCATTTGGGATGCTGCACACATTCATACTAGGTAAGTACTGTTCTCTGAGCCGCACTCCAGTCCTAACAGTGATGGTTGATTTTCATTGTGAACTCCACAGGCTTAGAGTCACCCATGGAAATACACAGCTAGGTGTATCTAGGAAGCTATGTTCAGAAAGTGTTAGCTGACAAAGGATGATAGACCTGGATGTGGACAGCACCCTTCTCTAGGCTGAAGTTCTGGATTGAATAAGGAGGGGGGACAAGGTGAGCTCAGCAGCAGCATTTGCTTCCTGCCTGCTGGTGCTGTGTGAATAGCTGCTGCCTGTTCCTGCTGCCATAGCTAGACTTCTACTGCCCTCCCCTCACCCCTCCCACTCCCCTCCCCTCCCTGTCCCCTCTTCTCCCTTCTAATCCCCTCTCCTTAAACTCCTCTCCCCTCCCTTCCAAACCTCCCTCCTCCCTTCTCCTCTCCGTTCCGTTCCGTTCCATTCCATTCTTCTTCTCAGTTTCATCAATTTTTGAACCATTCTGTTCCATCCCATTCCATTAAAAATAATGCTAGGCAACCCGATAAATAGATTTCACTACGCTCTGATGTGGAGGATGATGGTAAATAGCCACAAAGTAAATATTTAAGCTCTGTAGATAAGTGATCTTGGTTGCCAAGGTCCAATTCAGACTTGAAGAGCCAAAGTAGTAGACATAGACAGCCTGTAACTAGAAACACTTGGTGGCTACATTCAAATGAACATTATTTACAAATATATGGGGTGTTATATTTTGCTGACCTTTATCCTAATGGAGATGTAAAATAAGCAGAGTGCAAGTAAACAATCAACAAGTGAGGAGACTGAGTCTCTGCTTTGAATGCCTAGCTGTATATTATTAGCTTGAAATTTGTCTTCTCAGCTGCCTTCTAAGTGCTTAGGGTAAAGATTGGATTTTTTAAAAATTGCACAAATAGCTAAAACACTAAGAATGTAACATTTATGTAATTCCTGATTGTGTCATGGTTCTTCTTTCTATAGGTAGTTTACTGTCCTTATGTGTAATAATATAAATGTATATGTAAAAAATAAAGTTTAATAAAAATATATAAGCCTTTAAAAAAAAAATTTTGCTGTTATCTTCCATACTCTAAAGCTAGGCAGACAGCAAATGCTCAGTGTGTAACAGCTGACTTGATAAATGCACTAGGGACTGCATGCTTTTGACCCAACATTGTTCAGAGAAAACAGACGTGGAATTATCTATGGACAAGTCAGAATTGTGATGGTTGGGCTTCTGTTGTTGGCTTATTTGCTTGTGGCTCTATCCCCCAGTACTCATATTATATATCGCACACAAAATAAGTGCCAGGGACCCTACCTGTGCAAGGGAATAGACAAAGAGATGAAGGCTGGAACATTGCCTTTGTGATGCTTTGTCTAGGTGAGATATGCAGAGGTGCAGGGGCAAGGACTAGAGTGCAATGGCCAGGGAGAACATGCTGCTTTATCTGCCTATGACAGACATGTAGTTTTTCTATGAGGTAGAAAAAGCGTAGAGGAAGATGTTCACAAGGGTTTCAGAGCTTGGAATTACAGCCTGAGAATCAACTACCAGCTGAAAAGGTGGGGGCTGTAAGAGGATAGGAGAAGGAAACTTTCAAGCAGAAAAGATAGTATATGAAAGATGCTCAAGGAGGAAGGTTGGAGTCCGGGATGTTAAGGGAGGATTGAAGAAATCGGGGGGGCTGGCTTCCCGTGGGTCAGGTAATCACGTTTAAGGAATCTTGCCTTCATCCTTCATTGTCCTATTGAAAGAGTAACTGGTTAGAAATAATCGAATCAGACCTCCGAGTGTTAGAAAGATTATATCCAATAGTAGGAGGCTTATGGAAAAAAATAGATGACCAAGGGACAACATGGTAGTTATTTCCTAGAAGGTGAAGGAAGGGCACTGGTCGACCTGGACAGGGCCTGGGTGTGAGCCCCCTGCCTCTGAAATGAAATCACTAATGGCTAGGCATACATTTAGACCTTGAAACATCTTCGATTAAGTTTATGAATTTTGTTACCATTAAAGGACAGAGCAGAGTTTTAAAATTTAGAATGAGGGGAAGCCCCTTTGGTTTGAGAACTGCCTGAAAGGTTGGCATTTCTCTTGAGGTGCCCATGAGCTTAGGTGACTTAGTTGCTTCACAGTTTCTTACTGGACACTGCCCTTGTCTAACTCCATGTTAAGTGATGGTCGACATCGGATATGGACAAAGCAGGCATGGGTCTTCATGGAACGTGCGTTTTAAACCAGTGGATGGTGCAAAAGAATGCGCAAGTAAATTGACAGCTATAAATATTGATAACCCTGATAGAGAAATCTAATATGGTACTACACAAAGGAGGGAGAGAGATCGATTTCAGATGGCCCAGATTCTCCAAAGGAAGTTCTCAAAGTCCATCAGAAAGGGGAACTCTGAGAGTTGAGACTACATGAGCACAGCAGAGACTAGGTCCTGGGGAAAGAGAGAGCTCAGTGTGAGTACAATGCGACAAGGACCTGGGGACATGGGATAAGTTCCCAAACAGAGATCCTAACATGTAAGACCTCACAGGTCATATCAAGAATTTTGTCTTTTCATTCTTCTCCAGGGTCTAATCTAATAAATAGATGAACCCAGAAAAGAACATATTGAGTGAGGCAACCCAGACTCAGAAAGACAAATTTCACAATCCTCTCTCATCTGAGGCAGATAGCAAGGTTGATTCTTGGACTTCCAATGTCCAGGAAGTGCCCACATGATATGGGGGAAAAATGGTTTTGTGGAGAAGATAAATCACGTTTGCAAACTTCACTGTTGGTTATCATTGGCTTTCTCCATTCCAATGACACCAGCAGTTGAAACAGGAAAAGGGTGTGCCAGCAAATTCTCTTATACCAGGGGTTGTTCGCCGCTTTCACACTGTATCTGGTGACCCTTAGCAGGGGAAATGAAGAGTCATCCTCAGCCAGGCCACAGGGGAAGAGGACGAACACAGCCCTGATGTGACTTAACGACCTGGGGTGGATGGGTAGAGGGCCTCCTCTATTCCAAGGAGTAGGGGAGGAAGGATGGGAGAAAGAGGGTAGGACCTGGTGGAAAGGAGGGAGGGGGCCCAAGACGTAAAGTTAACAAATAAATAAAAATGTAAAGACTCATCTTTAACTGTACTGAAGCCTCACACTCCTCATAATACATGATAGGCATACTTGAGTATATCTTATCTATTTATTTTTGTTATGACTAAGCATAATAAAGAACCCCACGAGTAAGCATCATCTGAGTTGGGTCTGAATATTTGGGGAAGTTGAGATTGGTGTATAAGGTCATCCTAGAGCATGAAGCAGCTACTATGTGTGTGTGTGTGTCGGGGTGTATGTGTGTGTGTGTGTGTGTGTGTGTGTGTGTGTGTGTGTGTTACATTAAAAAGCAATGTTATTTTGTTTTACTTTTGAAGAAAATACCAACCAACACTATTCTCATCTCAATGAATCTTCACATACAGGAATGAGTGTAGCATTTTGGACAATGTAGATAAACTTGTGTCTTCTGTCATTTTAATTTGTGTTATATCCACGTTCCATAACTCACTGGAAGGTTCATAGACTGTGGTATATGGCATGGGTCTAGCATGCATTCATAACATTTCTTATTATTTTTTCAACACAGAAAGGGAACCTTTATATTCATAGTTAGCATTCATTTATATAAAACCAAGATCTATTTTTTCTTTTTTTTACATATACATTTATATTATTACACATATATAAAATAAACTATCTACAGCAAAAAGAATCACAAAACAATCAGGAAATCTATAAATGTTACATTCATAGTGCTTTGTCTATATGTATTTGGCTATCTTGAAGAGAACATCTTTCCTATCTTGATGCATCTAAAATTCTGACTGTAAGTCAATATCTATCAAATCTCATCTTTATCAACTTAAAATATCTATCTAGACCTAAAAACATCTTAACCCCAAAACAACTAAGCTTAATTGTAAAAATAAACTATCTGATCTTCAATCCCATCAAAGACTTGAGAAGGAATAAAATTAATTATGTAAGTAGTCAGGAAGTGCAGGTAAGCAGCTTCCAAAATGAGAAAATGACAGGGGCAGTTTGATGCCTGAACAGTCACCTAAAACTCTCTATGACATTGGAGCATCATCTTCAGCCTTCTGGCCCAATATATCTGACAGACATTTGTAAGACAGGCGCTATTGAGGACTTGCTTAGTCTGTGTTGGCAGAGTTTTGCCATCGACTCTGCCTGCATCCAAGTTGCTCATTTTTAGGCAGAATTCTGTCTGTGGAAGAAATGACGACATTTTGCCCAGTGTTTGATTTTTCATATTTGAAGCCAACCCATAAGGAGGTTCACTGATGCTCATCATCTTCTTTGAGATAGGCTGTTGCTAGGAGTCAACCTGTCATGTTGTCAAAGAATCTTTAAACTAATAAAAAACATATTTAAAGGTCATATTCTGTATGTATCTGAGGTTTTTGAAGACCTTATCTAACTATTTTACCTTATCTGTCTATAGAATCATATTTATCTGTTAAACCTAAGATGTATATTGTTGTGATAGCAATAGACTAGTAATTGACAAAACCATGGTTTGGTCAACTAACAAACAATTAAGTTGTATTACTTAATTATCCTAAGCACCATTCAATAGCACTTTTAAAGTATTAGGAGTAAGCCTTGTATTATAGTTAAGTTGTATGGGTACAATACTTCATATTAGAGTAGAAATATATACGCTGTGTGTGAAGAATAATTTGAGTTCTATACCAATGTATCAAACTTAACCTTATTTTGTCTCAATATAAAATTTCTATACCAGTGAATGAAAAATAACCTTGTGAGTAACAATTAAGGCATTAATTTGAGGAATAGATTCAATAATCTACTTTTTGTCCTATCATCCTTATATATTTCTATATTCCCCTTTCTTTCTTTTCAACCCCTATCTCCAAACTTATGAAAGAAAGATAAGGCAAATAAGAGATATCCCTGAGTCCAATCTTGTTTTCTATCTGGATAAGACCATTAATAACTTATAATCACTTCCAAATGAAAATATACCTCTATAGCCCAAGAAAGCAACCGAAAGCTTACCTAATCTTCCTTAAAGGAAATAGGGTGTCCTTCTTTTAAGGTTTCTTCTGGCTCATTTGGGATGGATAGCACCTCTGTGGGGTCCAAAATAAATGAATATATTGCTAATCCCACTATATGAGAATAGTTCTGAGACTGGCTGAGACATGAATGTCTAGGCATAGACAATGCTTCTTGTTGGTCACAGAATCCCTGTGACTTATTATTAGATGCCATTCTTCAAATGGCATGAAGGAAGATTTGTAGCTGTCTTTCTTCTTCTCATACAAAGAGCAGAGAGCCAGCCTTGACTATTCTGTGCATCCCACCAAATAAAAGAAAATAAAATAAAAATAAGAAGGGAATTTAGTTCCTTTGTGATCCTCTGAATGGCTCTTGGCAGAAGGCCTAGATACAGAAACAGAGAGATGAGCTCAGGTGACTTGCAGAGGTTTAGGCATGGACTCCAGGTTTGGCTGTCCAACTGTCTGTCTTTTGATAAGTTACATTTCTCTTAAGAACATTTCTTGATAGATGTGGCCAGATGTCAGAGGAGGATGGCTCCCCTTTCTGACGAACAGGGAGGGAGGGAGAGAGGATGCGGGAGGGAGTGGGGATCTGGAGGCAGTGAGGGAGGGGGCTACAATCTGTATCTGAAGAACTGCAGAACAAGCAGGTAACTTGTTTTGCTAATCCCACTACATGGTAATAGTTCTGAGACTGGCTGAGGCAAGAATGCCTAGGCATAGACCATGCTTCTTGTTGGCTACAGAATCCATGTGATTTATCATTAGATGCCATACTTTGTATGGCATGAATGAAGATTTAGAAATGTCTTTTTTTTTAATTTTTTATTTTATTTTATTTTATTTTTATTAGTTTATTCTTGTTACATCTCTATGGTTATCCCATCCCTTGTATCCTCCCATTCTCCCCTCCCTCCCATTTTCCCCTTATCCCCCTCCCCTATGACTGTTCCTCAGAGGGATTACCTCCCCCGTATATGCTCATAGGGTATCAAGTCTCTTCTCGGTGACCTGCTGTCCTTCCTCTGAGTGCCACTAGGTCTTCCCCTCCAGGGGACATAGTCAAATGTGAGGCACCAGAGTACATGAGAATGTCATATCCCACTCTCCACTCAAGTGTGGAGACTGTCCTGTCCATTGGCTAGATCTGGGTAGGGGTTTAAATTTTACCGCCTGTATTGTCCTTGGCTAGTGCCTTAGTTTGAGCAGGGCCCCTTGGCCCAAATCTGCCTATCATAATGTTCTACTTGTAGGTTTCTAGGACCCTCTGGATCCTTCTACATTGCTATTCTCACATGGTTTTCTCATCTAGAGTCCCAATAGGATGTCCTCCCCTCTGTCCCAGTTTCCTGGTAAGGGAAGGCTTTCGTGGGACATGCCCATTGGGCTAGTATGCAGGTATAAGTGAGTATATACCATTTGAGTCTTTCTGCTTCTGGGTTAACTCACTCATTATGATCATTTCTAGCTCAATCCATTTGTCCACAAATTTCAGGAATTCCTTGTTTTTAATAGCTGAGTAGTATTCCATAGTGTATATGTACCACAGTTTCTTTATCCATTCTTCTACTGAGGGACATTTAGGCTGTTTCCATGAACTGGCTATTATGAGTAAGGCTGCTATGAACATGGTTTAGCAAATTTTCTTGTTGTGTGCTGGCGCATCTTCTGGGTATATTCCAAGGAGTGGAATAGCTGGGTCTTGAGGAAGCCCTATTCCCAGTTTTCTGAGATAGCACCAGATAGATTTCCAAAGTGGTTGTACCTGATCTCAAATTGTACTATAAAGCAATAGTAATTAAAACAGCATGGTACTGGCATAGGAATGTCTTTTTTTCCTGCTAATACAAAGCAGAAAACCAGCTTTAATTGTTCTGTGCATCATGCACACCTTATACATTTATAATTTTAGGACTGTATAATGCTTGGGAGAAATTATATGCACTCAGAACAAAGGAACCGGACACTGACATTGGATCAGACCTGACAGGATTCACTCCTCTCAGCATGCTGGACACTGACATCCTGCATGCTTCATGTTCCAGTACCAAGTGCTTCAGTTGCTGTTCTTTATTAGAACAGGAGAGCTCCCAGGACAGCTTCGAAGAAAGCTTCCAATCCCAATTGCTCCAGCATTTCAGACTGCCCACACTGGACTTTAATTAAGCCTGGAATTTCTCAACATTCAGAAACTGGACCACAAATGTGAGTCCTAGCTTGTAAGGCCTTCTTAAATTCTCAATTTCCCAGGCACCAAATGGAGGCAACAATAAGTGTTGAATTTATTTGGGGGGAGGGGCTAACTTCGATTTTGTTTTATTGTTTTTATGCCCAAACTAGTGTCTGTCCTCTCCCCCTAAACACCAGTCCTCTCAAGAGGTATATCAATTGGTGTGGCCATGTTCCCAGGGAGTAGTGTGGCCCTTTCCATGGCATGTGGGGGGTTGGTGAACATTTGTCAACACACAGTGGACTTCCATGTTTTTTTCCCATGCTGTCCTTCCAGCGTCTTATTGTCTCTATGGTCCGGAATCAGGGGCCCTCTAGCACAGAAGAGCTTTTCATCTTTCATCCATTCTCTGTGCTAATCAGTGTGCCTGCTCTTTGTCTTGGTAAGTGGTGGCTTTGCCTTACTTTCACATTGTTGGTAGGTCATGAGTCTCTACTTTGTTTTCAATTAGTTTTAATATAGTAGCTTGTATTTGGCTACTGGGCACTGAATAAAAGCTTTAGTCAGCTATCCTGTTGGTGTGACAAAAACCTAAGAAAAATAGTTTAAAGGGAGAAAGGATTTATTCTGCCCCACAATGTCAGAGTGTCAGGAGCAGCCACCTACTGTTTTTGAGCCATGAAGAAACAAAGTTTATGGTGGAAAAGTATGGCAGAGCGAAGCTACTTACCTTGTGGAGGACACAAACCAAAAAGGTAGGCAGGAAGGGGCCATGGACACAAGATACCCTCCAAGATACTCAATACCTTCAGCCTGGTTTCATTTATCAAGTAGGAACAAAGTTATTAATCCAACAGGGAATTAATGACTTTATCAGTTAACCTACATGTGCATGATTGCTTAGTATGGAACCAAGACATCAATAAATGAGACTTTTGCTCATTACTTCTTGTTTCAAAAATTTTAACAAACACCAAAATAGGAGTGTCCTGTTTTCCTTTCAACCATTTCTCTCCCCTCCCCCCATCTCTCTTGTGGAATCTCAACTTACTTCAACAGGTCTTAGAGAAAACATTAAAACACACACATGAGACATATATAAAAAGGATAGAGATATGATAGAAAATGGATGATAGATAGATAGATAGATAGATAGATAGATAGATAGATAGATAGAT
>OU015750.1:41474403-41497374 GCA_907169655.1 Acomys percivali | reverse complement strand
ACACACACACACACACACACACACACACACACACACACACACACACTTAATTAGATAGGAAAGATGCTTCCCTGAAGCCAATGAGAAGCAAGTGAGAATCATGTCTCCTACACTCAGAGGTAGTCCACAGCTTGTTTATTGTACTAAAAGTCTACAAGTTCACCGCTAGTTTGCTTCGTGTTGCTATGGACAAGCTCTGAGTTGTTTAAACCATTGCTTATGTTGAAATTGTTAGAAATACAACATCACATCAATAGTGACGTCTCCCCAAAGAGAGCCAGAAAACAGAATGAGTTCTTCTTTTGTTTATTTGTCCCAGGAGTTTAAAAAATTAGCTTTATGGAACCATGATCTTCCTCTTGACAGATGGGCCTGTGCATTCGCATCGTGCTTTCATCCCACAGTTTACATTTTAAGAGGAAGGGAAAGAAAATGAATGAAAAGACAGCTTTAGCTATTTGTCACATGTTGTAACACTGATACAAAAAAATAGTATTCTGATTAGCAGCTTGATTGGCAACCCATGTAACCCTAAATAGTACTACAAACCCAGAGAGTGCACTTTAACACACAGTTACTTTTGGCAAAACCATATGTACAATTTTGAACAAATAAATACATAAATACAATCATTCATATATAACAATATACCTAAAGGTCAATTATCATCAAGCGTTTCTAGTGAATTCTTTCATTCACAGGTTACTTGTTGCTTATAAAAAGTATCTTCACCTTTACAGAAATGATACAATCAATTCCCGCATTGAACCCACGTATTAGGAAAGGTAGAAAATGAATTCCACACACTGTACATAAATATTCCATTGTCTTTTGTTAGAAGAAATTTGATTGAGAAACTCCTTCCTTGACTTCTCTGTAAAGAGTTTGTTTCCCCTCCATATCTTATCACACAAGGGGTTCTGTTCTTCTAGATTTAATTCAAATAAAAATTATCTTCATGTTTTGAATCTGGTTATTGAAAAGTACGTTGTTGTATATTGAAATTGCTCCAAGAGGACACGAAGCCACATAAATGAGGCACCAGAGAGAAATCATCTTTCCTCTAAGAAATACATTAAGAAAAATTTAAGATTATAGATGCTCACGTTATCCAGTACATAATGGAGAAATAATACGGAATCAGATAGTGTTTAGAAAGATTATTTGAATGGCTTCTGGTACAATATTATTGCAATGCTGAGGACTGAGCACAGAGCCCTTTGCATGCCAGGCAAATGCTTTACCACTGAGTCACACCCCAGCCCCAGAATACTGCCATTATTATGATTTTTTTCCTCAAAGGAATGGTAAGAATGGTTTAACAAAAAATGCAATAATAATTTGACTAGTTTTTTTGTCATAGAACTAACAAAAGTAAAATATAGAGCTTTTCCTTGACAAGTTAAACATTTTTTGAACATCCAAACAAACAAACAAAAAAAAAAAAACCCAAAAACCAAAGAGCGAACATGCTTAAGGCTATTTAAATACTGGACAAATGGCCTTGCCTCATCAAGCTCCATGCAGAGGAAAATGTTACATGTCAAGCAGATTCTAGCTGTAAATACAATTGAGGGGACAAAAAAGGTGCCTTTAAAATATATACACATGAAATCTTGGATGTCTATTTACATGTTTGCCGTATGGACACTATGTAGCATAAAAAAGTTAAGAAATAGTCCTTTAAGACATGTAATTTTCTGAATTTTTTTTTTTTGCTCCTTTTCAAGAATAGGGCTCTGTGCATATTCTGTACATACATATAAAGCAATTCATTGATGTACATACATGGTTATTATAACGTGAAATTCTTGACATGAAAAGTGGCTTGGCTGAGCATGGGGGAGATGCAAGGCCATAGAAGGAGACAGAGATTGCAGTCATCTGTGCAACGGGGAAGAAAACAAGGCATGAGAAAGTCTGACTTTCCCAGGAGTTGGAGCTCACAGCTAGATGGTGGGAGGGCGGCTCATCTTGTCCTGTTTCATGTCTTTCCAGGCCACCTGACAGTGCTCAGTAATCAAAACCCATCATTTTAAAGGACAGGAAGTCCTGTATCACTTAGTACTTTGGGTCTAATGAGAGATCTAGTGTTTCCTAGCAAGGGGTGATTATTATCTCATTGTCTCCCCATCGCCATCAGCTTCTCTGGGGGGCATTCCAGAGTCAAGATGCAAATGAAATAGAGAAAGGAAACCACTTTTTCATCTGTGGGGATTTCTTCAAATGACAACCTTGAGTTTCCTAATGAATGGTAGATGTGCAACCTGTAGGGTTGTTGAGCATTTATTCATCTTCTGGTAGAGAAGATTAGCTCTATGTGTCCTAAAGACTTTTAAGAATTCAGAGCAAATGTTTCCTATAATTTAAGTTTTCAGGATGCATTTTGCAATACATATGCAAAGCTCCGCTCCAAATCAAAGCAGATGCTCTTGATTTAAACATCCTGGGGTACCAAGGCAACGCACTGACATAACACATTCGTCATCACAACCAGAGACATAGAGAAATCCAAGCTTCCCCAGTCAACTAAATTACAACCAAGGAAACATCAAAGTCTTGGAAGAATTAGGAACACTAAAAGTTCACAGTCAATCTTTATTTTGGTAAATTATTATATTAAGATGATGTTACCACAACAGATGACCATCTCTATAATTACTATAATCATTTTTAGCATTTAGCATAATGCATGGTATATGGCATTACGTAGCACCTTTTAAACTAAAGATCTCAAAATACTTATTAGCAAATGTGATTTGCTCTCACAGTACCTGTGAGGTAGATTTTTTTTCTTTTTAGCCATTTTACAAGTGAGCATATAGAAGTACCTCAAAAATGAGATGCCTGTTCATATGGTCCATATAAGTTTGTGGCATCAGTGGGATCTGAACTCAGGCTTCCCCACTCTTTCTGCCCATGGATCTCAGCCACAGAACCTCCAGAACATCTCAAACAGCTTTGTTGCTAATGGTACTTGAATATTTTAGATGTTAAGAACATTACTTCTATCGGTAGCAGGGCCACATCTTTCAGTACGTGTACCACAGGTATCACATCTTTCTCACGTGCTTGACAAATATCTGAGAGGGGCATTGTACACTACTGCTAAGCTTATGTTAGTTAGAATGGATAGTTAAATTTGCACTTTATCAATTGTTCTTTATTGTTTCTGGGCCTCCTACCAACGTGTTTTCTACGCATGGAGCCATACACCTGCCCGTTCCAAAAACTGTAAAATGCACATAAGGGCAGTATATGGAGGGAAGCAAGTGAGAGCGCTACGTTTGGCAGTCTCCTTGGTGGCACCATGTAATATTTATTCTGAAAAAAAAAAAAGTTTATTTGTTTACTTAAAGTAGCATTTTATGTACATCCCACCTGATGACCAGATTTAATCCTTGGAAGTACAAGCTGAGGTGTTTTCTATACATACACAATAGTTGATTCTCAAGTTGAAATTCCCATCTGTTTCATCATGGTCTCCCTACCAGGAATAAAATCACTTATTGGTAGGATCTCACATTCTGTTCACATTGTGTTGCAGTGTAAAAATGCAATGTGACAACAACACACAGCGTTGATAATCACATCCAGTGTGTCTTCCTGATTTGTTTTTATCTTTCAAAGAGAGTTACTATTTACTTTTGCAGAGATGGTATGAAGATCTTGCTGGGAGTTTCTATTTCCTGACCAGATTTTTATCTCAGATGCACAGCGCATGAAGCCTAGCAGTTATTTAGAGTCACTTTTTGAAATAAATGGCAATGTCATAGGGCCGGAGGATGAAATCTGGCCCTTCTAACTAACTCACTGTTTCTATGACCGAGCCCATTACTTGTAAATTACTGATCCAAGAAAGAAACTAGAAACAGGAAGCAAAAACTTTACAAAACCCCTTACCACTTCATGTTCCCTTGGTGACACCTGTAAAATACCAACACCTTGGTCCCCATTTCTTAGAAAAGAAACTTATTTACATTGATAAAAATCCTAACACCGGAGATGCTTCTTGCTCGACATGTCATTCCAAATTCTGTGCATTTCCTCTGGAGAGATCTGATGGACGGTGATGACACGGCGGTACCTACACAAACTGTAGGCCATTTTCCAGTGATTGAAGCCACTATTCTGGAAAGGATGTATGCCTAGCTTACGAAGACACAGTCCCACATACACATCTTCAAGATGAAGCAGCCTAGTATGGAGCGAGGTCTTGTAAATGAGTTCAGCCACATCAGCGGAAAAGATATAGCCAGTCCCTGAACAGAATGGAGGGTAATTGCTGTCCGGGTACAAATCCCTAGGCATATACCACTTACTGCGGACATCCCGGATCGGCCCACCATTGATGACATAACCGGTAAAATACCTTCTTCTTGGCTTGGTAGAGGGTTTCAGAAGTTTATAAATAAGGTTGTCCATGTTGACAAAAATGTCACTGTCTGTTTTCATGACGTACTTGGCTTTTGAACAGAAAGTGGCGACCCATCTCATCCCCATTAAGGTTTTGAGGGTGAGGTTGTGGTAGGAGTCAATAAAGTCCTCTACTATGATGTCGTGGAAGATCTGGCTCTCTTGCTCCACCATCTGGTTCAGAACAGGATCAGCATTTTTGCCCAGGAGGAAAAGTGTGGCTATCTTGATCCCTTTAAAGTTGTTCTCATCCCCCCATGTCTCCCGGATCGCCTGGCGGGCATCAAATTCCTTGTGTGTGGTGCTAATGAGGATCACTAGGAAAGGAATGTTTTTCTCACATTTGTTGGGCTCGTTTATAAGAAACTCAAAAGAATGTGGGTTTATAGGTCGAGTTCTTATGTTGCCAAAGGTGAAGTTTTTCCTGGCAACTGTTAGGTGACTGAATGGCTTTGAGCCAGTATAGGATGAAGTAGGTCGTGTTATGCTCAAATACCAGAGAGCGCTGGCCCAGCACACAACGGTCAATACATACAGGCAGGAGACCTTTGAAGCCATTGTCTTGAGAACAGGTCTAGTCAAAATACTGAAGAACACGTCTTTTGGGCACTACTTTCTTGTCCTCTTGCAAAGGCAGCATATTACTCAGCAATCTAAAAATTCTGCAAGCGAGGAGTTAGTTGGTGGCTGTCTGTAGACCTTATATGTGTTGTGGCATCATTGTATGCACTTTACTTCCTTCTAAACCTGAAGCTCCATGCCTCAGAAATCTTCCTCAGAACTCTGCAAAATCAAGAAAGCACAGTTTTATTTAAGCTTACCTAGCCATTTATTTTTACTGTCTTGAAAAAACACAATGATGATGTAAGAATTACCAGTGATGACTAAAATGGACATGGTCATTTCATTTCCATGAGCCCCGAGAAGCCCCAGACATAACCTCCCAGTTTCTCCTCTCCTGTGAACAGAAATTGTTTATGAATATTGATATTCAATACATGAATACATTGACCGTGAGCACTAGGTGACTGGGGAGTAACTTTCTAAAAGTGATCTCCATCTTCAGAACAGCCTGGCTTTGTAGCTAGTCACTTTCTGGCTCAAAATCTTTTAGAAAAGCTCACACAGAGCTCAGATCTCTTTCATTTTTCCAGCTTTGGGCTTTTAATTGTTTGGTTTTGATTTTTTTTTTTTTTTTAAAAAAAAGCTTTGCTTTCTCCAGTTCTCCATTTGAAAAGGCGTTATCATCCACCACCCCCAAACCTTTGCTGGTACTGTACTTTCTTGGCTCAGACTCAGGGAGAATTACCCCCGGCTCCTGACCTGGCAGCAGGCATAGCTCTTACAGCATAATTCTGCTTTCTCCAAGACTTCAAGAAATATTTGTACTCTGTATTATGGCTGGGTATAAAGTGACACCTCAAGACACTCATTTACTGAATGTTTGACCCTTGAAAGGTGGGGCGTAGCTGGAAGAAGGAGACCCCAAGAGACATGCCTTGGAGCATGCACCTCATCTCTGATCCCCTCCTCATTGTCTGTGTCCTTCTCCAAGGAGGTGAACGGTTTCTACTTCTGCGCTCTTCTACCACTATGCTTCTTCATCACTGTCTACTTACGTGTCTACTTACACATTCATAGGCTTAGGGGACACCGAGTCAGACTCCTCCCTCACAATCAACACCTAAGAAAACAAAGACTGGAATTTTGGGACTCTAATAACTGGTCAGAGGAATGGACCCTTAGTCATACCACTCACTATCCGGGGGGAGACTTGCCTTGCTAAACTGCCTGGGATATAATTAGTAGATAACCATCTAAATCTGGCTCGAGGGATCCTAACTCTTGGGCATTTCCCATTGCCACCGGTGTTCCCCCTTCCAATAAGAGTCAATTCAAATGTTTTGCTAACTACTCGAATGCCTAAGACAAGGTCCCTCAGGTAGATCCATGTGGTCTAAAGGCTTTAGGAGCCATATAAATCTTTCTTAAAATGCAGACCGACACAGTGGTCTCTCTGAGCACCGCTCTCTCTTCGGACTGTGCTCTGCTTTTCCGTGCGACCCGTTCTACCTCCCCTCTATATCCGGGCTCTGCATAGCTTGTCTAAATTCTTCCAGCTGTGGTCTCAGGAACCAAGGGGAGTCCAGACTGGGAAGTAAGCCAAGAAATAGGAAGCCAAACCTCTGAAGATGCCAACCAAAATATATCTTCCTTTCTTCTATGTTGTTCTCTGACAGACTTTGGTTACAGTTACAGGAAAGTAACCAAAACACAGAAAATACCAACAAACCATCTTGGTTGTATTGATTTCAGAGTTGTAAACGGCATGGGATTTTCAGTTTTCAGTGTCACTACATATTTCTTTAAGGATATTATGCTGGGCTTTAAATTTTCTTTTCATCTATTCATTCATTAATGTATTTTACTTACTGACATGTGGCTATACTCATTGGGTGAGTATAAAGAGAGGGACAGTTGAGCTTAAAATGCACAAATTCAAGGAAGATGTGACAAAAGACGAACGAGTATTCAAATGAAGTCGGTCTTTAAAACAGTAATCCTTTCTAAAGGTGACATTGTTTTTCGAGCTTATAAACTCATCCCAGGCAAATACATGTGTCAGATTACAAATCCCGCTCACATAAACAATTATTTCTTCCTTCCTAGCTAGAGCAGAATTCAAAAGCCTTGGAAGGCAGAGGCAGGGATGCTAATCACAACAGTCTCCTTCAGAGACAGCTAGGTGCTTGGACTGCATAGTCTTTGCCAGGTTGACACTAATTAAAGTTACCTGGGAAACCAAAAGCACAATTGAAGTATTGCTTCCATCAGACTGGCTTTTGCTGTGCCCATGAAACACTTTCTTGGTTAATAATTGATGTGGGAGCATGCAGTGTATTGTGGATGGTACCACCAGGAGACAGGAGGTTCTGGGTTGTATAATCAAACAAGCAGAGCAAGCTAGTAAGTAGGGTTCCTCCGTGGCCTCTGCTTCCCTTCCTGTCTTCCAGGCTCGTGCCTTGGTTTCTCTCAGTGATGGACTGCAATCTGTAAGCCAAAAGGACCCTTTCCTCTGCAAGTTGCTCTTGTTGAGGGTGTTGATTACGGCAACAGAAAGCAAACTAGGTTTGTGCTTAAATATGCATGTATAGATAATTTAATTAAGGTCATGGGTGGAAAATCATTTCTAAGTTCAATAATCATGATGAAACAAAAAGACAAGATATGTAACACCACAGATAACCATTGAGAGCTAACAGTTAAACCAGCAATAATTCATTTTGGCTATGGTTCTTACTGAATAGTAGAGTAGTTTCAAGCCATATGCCTTCTGCATAGTCAGGACGTCACCCAGTAAGACCTCTGTAACATATAATCCAGTATTCCTAGCCTCCAGGAGGACATTTCTGCTCTAAGGCACAAGGTCAGGATGAATGTTTTCAAGCAAATCAGGGAGTTTTGACCCTTAAGAGAAAGTAGTTCTCCAGCTGTGGATCGTGACTTCCCCCAAAGAGGTCACATATTAGGTATCTTGAGTAGCAGATATTTACATTACAATTCAAAACAGTGGCAGAGGTAGAGATATGTAATAGCAACAAAATAAATTTTTGTTGTTGGGGGGGGGGCGGTCACTGCAACACCAGGAAACTGTATTAAAAGGTTGCAGCATTTAGGAAGGTTGAGAATTGCTGATTTTGAGGTAAGAACAAGAACCGAGGAAAACTAGCAGTAGGGAATTGGGGGAAGAGACTTTCCAATTTGGGATGTACAAATATTGACTTCATTTTCATTCACAAAGGCTGCTGAATGAGTATCATGATGGTATCGGAAAACCAAATGTTACCATGATCTCGTGTTACATACCCTGTTCTTTAAGAATACCTTTATCACTCCTCTGTCCCCATCCCTTGCATATTTTCCTACTGAATTAGGGGCCCAACTATTACTAAGATGCCAAGGAACTCTGAAGCAGCTTGGTGTGGAACCAGGTCATCTTCAGGGAAAATTAATCAAATGATTAATGGAGGATTTCTTTAGTTATTTGATCTCTCTTTTTTTTTTTTTACTGTCCCTACAGAGGCAAATTACTATCCTCCACTTTACAGCTGCCTTCGTTCAAAATTAGTTCATTCATTTGTGAATTCACTAACCATGAACATACCAATTAATCCAATGCTTGTCACACCTTTTGCTACAGAGTACTGAGAAGAGAGGACTAGAGCCCAAACTTGGCCCTGGGCCATGCTCCACTAAGGGGTTAGATTTCAAGCAAACAATTAAAACCAATGTTTATCCTGGGACTTTTGGAGCACACAGGAGTGGGTTGGGGGAAAAGAGTATTTGAGAAAAAGGCCCAGTAGAGTAGATCAGGCAGAGAGACACTTCAGAGGCTATCATTCATACATGCTACAGGGTGGGCCCCATTCTCTATGCATCCTTGAGGCAAGCAGGGATGGGACAATGAATGGAGTCAGTAAGTCAGAAAAAAGGTCCCTAAGTCGAAGCTTCAAACACAGCTAGGGATTTATCTAGATAGTAATTGCACAGAAAAAAAAAATACAGAGCACGTTCAAAGAACACGATGAGCACAAGGGACTATAAATGATTAAGTCAAGATAGAGGGCAAGGTAGTGATGAAGGTCGTGAGAGGTGGGGCTCTAGAGAGATGCAGTGGTCCTATAGTAAGCAGCATCCAGAATCTATTCTGAGCTGAGGAGCCATTTACTTATCTGTGTCTTCTAATAACAGGGCGGGAGGATTTTACTTTCCCCAACTCCTGTTCAGTGATTTCTATACCAATCCATCTTTCTATATTAAGGATTTCTTTCTCTTACTGTTCTATATCCTAAAATAGTGAGAATTCACGTTATGACATCTTTCAATGAGATTTTTGTCTGGACAAAAGGATTTTGTATATACAGATATATACAGGATAGTTTAGAAATATAAGAGAGATGAATGAGACTGTGAAGAAGGCTTATATACTTATAGATACGATCCACAAAAGAATAAATACTCTTGCCTAGACAGCTAATGCATATGATAAATCTTCGCATTATTATTGTTAGTTTTCATTTCAGTGCTTGCAAATTACTATTATCTTGAGTTTTGAGACAAGGTCTTGTTACATAGCCTAGGCTGGCCTTGAATTAGTGACCCTCTTCCTCAGCCTCCTGAGTGCTGGGACCACAGAAGTGCATCACCACATCTAGCTCATTATCTCTCATTTTAAAATGCATATACCAAGGGGATAGAGAGATGGCTCAGCAATTTAGAGCACTGGCTTCTCTTTCAGAGGACCCAGTTGGATCCCTAGGACCAATGTGGCAGCTCACAACAATCTGTAACTCTAGGTCCATGGGATCTGATTACCTCTCTGGCCTCTGCAGTCACCAGGCATGCAACTGAGGCATACATATGCATGTGGGCAAAACATATATGATATAAATAAAATAAAAAATAAATACAACATATAAAGCAAAATATACCAGACCAGGTGTCATGTAATGTGCTGTATTCTGTGGCATTCTAGTCTGCTTCATAGAGTACCATTCCTTATGGTGTTTCAAGGGAGTCATGTCTTCCTCCACTTTACAGGTGAGAGAAGGGAAACTCAGATGCATTAAACAGCTTGTACAAGATCACAGCTAGTACGCGAGCAGAGAAGTGGCCACTCTCCAACTTCCTAAGGCCTGTTGGGATCATAGGCATTGTGGTGCGTGGAAATAGGAATGCCACTCTAGTCTATGCTGGTACATCTTGGGCTGCTGTACTCTTTGTGGCTCATTGGATTTTCATTTCAAGTGAGCTACAGTGGAATGTGCAGCACATAATGTGCAGCACAACCAGGACTTCTTTGGAAGAAGTTGGGGCACTCTAATCAAAGCAAACAGTATATGCAAAAAGCACTGAAATGAGAGGAAAACACGTGGACACCAGGACACTATATGTTTCATCTTGGTATGTCATGCACTGCACTGAATCAATGCTTTGGAGATTTTTGATTAGTGAAACATGCTGATTGCAAAAAAACAAAAAACAAAAACCAAAAAACAAAAAAACCAGACAGAAAAACAAACAAACAAACACCCCATTATCATTTAACAGTGGGGGTGGGGAGTGAGGAAACACCAATATTTGAAGGATTCTGAAACATTTCACAATGCATCTCTCTGAAGTGCTGAAGCCCATGTACCTATTGAGCGAATCACTATTTCTACTGAACTTCTTTTGCATCAGAAGTGAGAATATAGGCATAGTATCACACCTCAGCCAATGCTAAATGCAAGTTAGCCTTTACTGAATCAGAAAACATAGAGCAAGGTCTGTGAGATATGAAAGGAAGACAGTTTGGAATCTGAAGAGTGGCCAAAGTTAATGTGCACTTATAGCTAGGGGAGAAACAAAACAGAGTTCTTCGGTGGCTGCACAAAGCTATGCCTCTGGGTCAGGAAGTAATATGACTAAAGATGAGACGGAGTCACTTGATACACAGAGCTCTAAAGATTAGCCTCCTGGATGTCAGATGAAGTTGTTGGTAATAAGCCAGGCATGTTCCCATTTGTTCTTTATGTAATGCTATGTTGTAATTTGGATTATCTTTGTCTCAGTGTAAGAGCAAAAATAACACCTGTTTGTTTACTTCTATATGTGTCAGAGGTCTTCACAATCATTGCTAGATCGTTTGTTTCTGAGGGGAGGCTTTAGCTAAAATTCAGCAGATAGGAAGATTTTGACAGTTTACCATTCATGGCTTGGGATCCTGAAAATAGAGATTGATTAGTTCTTTTACGTAGATAGAGTTTGTCTCGGTGTTTTGGTTTGTCCTTCTGGGTTTGGGAGAAGCCAGTAGGGATGTTTGAAAAACATTTCTTTTCATCCTCAAAAACTCAAAGTCAGAGACCCATTAAAAAGTCAAAAGGAAAAACAGCCAGCTGGGAATTTAAGGACAATACTGACTTCCAAATAAACGTTCTGGTGAGTTGGACAACATTTTTTAGAATCCTGCTTAACGAGCAAGTTAATAGATCAGTAAAATAGATAATAGCACACACAGCATTTATCATACCTTTTAGCAGTTTTACCACAACTTCAAGACACTGAAGACACATTAACTTGTCATCCATTAAATACAAATCCCTCCAATAGGAACATTCAGCTAGAACATTTGAAAGATGTTCCTTCCAGGGGGTCTCACTTTATTGCAGATTAGCTCGTTCACAGAGCTCTCCAGTAAGCACCCACCTTCACTTTTCAGGGAGTTAATGAGGCAGAATTTTCAATTTAAGAAGCGCATGTTTTCTTAGAAATGGCATGGTGGATTGCCTGTTTTTTTTTTTTTTGAATAACTTAATTTTTTAAGCCCAAAATTTTCTAAAAAGTGTACTCTTGTTTGACCACAGGGAAATCTTAGAAGGGAGTGTTCAGTGTCCCAAGTGAACTCTGCATAAGTGTGTCCATGTCCATCACTGGGCAGGCAGGGAGAAGGCTAATATTTCTGTTCACCTTAACTGGGCTAAAGGATGCCCAAAGAGCTTCTATACATGCCTTTCAGGTGGTGAAAGTATTAGAAACGAAATAGAAATAGACAATAAAAAGTCTCTTACCAAGGCAAATGGGTGTCAAGCAATCCGTTAAAAGCCTGACTAGCAGGACCCTCTTAGTTCTCTTCCACTGACCCTCTCTGTCCTCCTGGATAGGCTATGTCCATTCCCTTGTGACAGCTGCCAAGTCTGCAGGACCACTTTCTACCTGGGCCCTCCAGCAACCACACTGGCTGGCATGGAGGTTGGTGATCTTTCACTATCCTGCCAGACCTTCACTCCACTCACTCCAGACTTAGTCCTGTTTACAGAAGCACTTTCTCTCGCCTCTCCTCCATTCCCTGTGGACTCTGCTTCTTTCATCCCCGTCTTTCCATACTTTTTTTTTTTGCCCTTCTGTAGCCTACTTGCAGGAGTCATTCCTCACACCCTACCTCTGCATTCCCTGGGGACTTTGCCACTTGGTGCAGACCTATGGTACACTTAGCCCTTTCTGGAAGACTCTCCCAGCCATTCCTTCTAGGCCATCTCTATTGCATTGGGTCATCATTAAACCTGGAGAAATACTTTCTACCAGAAAGTCCCAGTGTCCACAATAAATTACATCTAAGTAGATAATTTTTACTATCATCACTCTGGTTCTCCATTCTGGACTTTTCAAAATTACTCTTAGTTCTGTAGCAGCCTACCTGAAGGAGCCCCCTCTCATCTTAATTCCACTCCCTAGGAACTCTACCTCTTGGTTTATATCCAAGTTCTCTGACTCTTTCCTGCTGTCCCTTAAAGCATATCCTCATTGCTCATCTTCATTCCTTTGTGTCAGCTACTGGCCTGAAGCATACTACTCTGACACAGTTAAGACACAAAGCAAATAGGCTGAGCAGAGGCATGTGTGGGCCACAATCTGCAGAATAGCAGCTTCTGGCTCTGCTCTCACTCTGCCCACCTGCAGTTTATTGGCCTAATCCATCTAGGTCACAGAGCAGACATGCAGAGCAGAGACCTGTGTGGGTCACATCACACATAAGCAATTTTGAGCTCTAATCTCTCTCCACCAGCCAGCTGTTTACTGGACTAGCCCAACTGGGTCACAGAGCAGATAAGCAGAGCCCTGTCATCTCAAGAAGGCCTGTAGAACACATCAGCAGCTTTGGGCTCTTGTCCCCCTCAGCTTCTCAGGTGCTTACCAGCCTGGCCCATCTGTGATACAGAGAAGATAGGCAGAGCTATGTCTGGTGCAGATTAAGACTCATATTTGCTGCCATCTCAAAAAGGTCTGTGGGGCAACCAAGAAGATCCAAGCTTGAATCTCTCACAGCCCTCAAGCTGCATATTGGCCTAGACCAGATCCATGCCATCTCAAAAAGGACTGTATGGCACCTGTGCACCTTGGGGTTGGAAATCTATCAGCCCACTCCTCTCCTGCCTGACCCAACTAGGATACAGTCAGGAAACCCAGTGGAACAGAGCTGGGTACAGGCTCTAACACCTACTATCCTGAGGAGGTCTCTGGGGAGCTCTAGCAAACAAACTTTGGCTCGGAGTTCACTTTACTTGCTCCCAACCTGCCTGGCCAATGTGGGACACAGACAGCAAACTCACTGGAGGAACCGAGACAACCAGATGCCTAGAGGACAGTGCAAGAAGCCTAGCAACACAATTCAGAGCCATATAACACCACAGCAAGCCCTGGAGATATGAAGACCCATGACATACAAGGGGAAGACTTCAAATCTGAGGTGATGAAAATGATAGGAGCCTTGAAAGATGAAATTAAATCACTCAAAGAAACACAGAAAAATAGATTCAAACAGATGAAGGAATTGAATAAATCCTATAAAGAATTACAGGAAAATACATCTAAACAGATGAAAGAATTGAATAAATCCTATAAAGAATTACAGGAAAATTCAATCAAATGGGAGAAAGAAATGAATAAGACTATTTAAGACCAAAAGAGGGAATTAGAAGCAAAAAAGAAAACACAAGATGAGGCAATCTTAGAGTTGGAAAACATACGGAAGATAATTGGAATCATGGATACAAGCAACACCAAACGAATACAAGAGATGGAAGAGAGAATCTCACGTGTGGAAGATAAGATCAAAGTTATTGATACATCAATCAAAGAAAATGTTAAAACTAAAAAGTTCCTCATGTAAAACACCCAAGAAATCTGGGACACTATAAAAAGACCAAATCTAAGAATAATAGGAATAGAAGAAGGAGAAGACTCCAAATAGAAGAAGGAGAAGACTTCAAGCTCGAAAGCCCAGGAAACATTTTCAACATAATCATAGAAGAAAACTTCCCCAACCTAAAGAAAGAAATGCCCATAAACATAATAGAAGCCTACAGAACTCCAAATAGATTCAACCAGAAAAGAAAATCGTGCTGCAATATAATAACCAAAACATTAAATGTACAGAACAAATAAAGAATATTAAAAGCTGCAAGAGAAAATGGTCAAGTCACATATAAAGGCAAACATCAGAACTACACCTGACTTCTCAACAGAGACTATGAAAGCTAGAAGGGCCTGGATGGAAGTCATGCAAACATTAAGAGACCACAGATGCCAACCTAGATTATTATACCCAGGAAACTTTCAATCACCAAAGATGGAGAAAACAAGATATTCCATGACAAAGCCAAGTTAAATCAGTATCTAACCACAAATCAAGTCCTACAGAAGATACTAGAAGGAAAACTCCAACTCAAAGAGGTTAACTACACCAGGAAAACACAGGAAATAAATAATTCCACACCCACAAATCCGAAACACAGAAACACACACATACACTACCATCACCAACATCAAGATAAAAGGAACTAACAACCACTGGTCATTAATATCTCTTAACATCAATGGCCTCAACTGTCCCAGTAAAAAGACACAGGCTGACAGAATGTATGCAAAAACAGGATCCATCATTCTGCTGCATACAAAAAACACAGCTCAGCAATAAAAATAGACATTACCTCAGAGTAAAGGGTTGGAAAATTGTATTCCAAGCAAACAGACCCAAGAAGCAAGCTGGAGTAGCCAATATAGTATCTAATAAAATAGACTTTCAACCAAAAGTAATCAAAAGGAAACATACTCCAAGATGATGTTTCAATTCTGAACATCTATTCCCCAAATACAGGGGCATCCACATTCATAAAAGAAACATTACTGAAGCTTAAATCACACACTGAAACCCACACATTAAGAGTGGGAGACTTCAACACTCCTCTCTCTCCAACAGACAGATCATGAAGACAGAAAATAAATGGAGAAACAAGGAAACTAATAGACATCATGAAACAAATGGGCCTAACTGATATCTATAGAACACTTCATCCAAACAAAAGGAATACACCTTCTTTTCAGAACCTCACAGAACCTTCTCCAAAATTGACCACATACTTGGTCATAAAACAAACCTCAGCAGATATAATAAAATTGAAATAATCCCTTGCATCTTATCAGAACACCATGGATTAAAGCTGAAACTCAACAACAAAAGAAACAATCAAAAGCCTACAAACTCATGGAAACTGAACAAATCCCTGCTCTTTGACATCTGGGTAAGGGATGAAATAAAAGAGAAATTTAAAACTTCCTAGAATTCAACAAAACTGAAGGCACAACATACCCAAACTTATGGACTTCATGAAAATGGTGCTAAGAGGAAAGTTCATAGCACTAAGTGCCTTTATAAAGAAGCTGGAGAGATCCCATACTAGTAACTTAACAGCACACCTGAAAGTTCTAGAACAAAAAGAAGCAGACACACCCAAGAGGAATAAATAGATGGATGGAAATCATCAAAGACAGGGCTGAAATCAATAAATTGGAAACAAAGAAATCAGTTCAAAGAATCAATGAAACCAAGAGCTAGTTCTTTGAGAAAATCAACAAGACTGATAAACCTTTAGCCAAACTAACTAAAAGGCAGAGGTATTATTTGTCCCAAATCAGCTGGAAGAAACCTTAAGAGAATGATGCCACATTTCCTTTAAGGGGGTTTATGTAGGTTTATGGTTGCTTTCTTGGTTATAGAGGGTTATTTTCAATGGGAGTTGGCTATAAGTTATAATTGGTCTCATTTAGAGAGAAAACAAGTTTGGACTCAGGGATGTCTCTCTTTTCCTTTATCTCCCATTCTTAGGTTTGGAGATAGGGGTTGAAAAGAAGGAAGTGGGAATATAGAAATATATAGGGAAGATAGATAAAAAGGTAGATTAGTGAATCTACTCCTCAACTTAGTGTCTCAATTGTCACTAATAAGGTTATTTAATTCACCGGTATAGAATTTTGTATATAGATGCAAAAATAAGTTTGGTTTTAGATACAGTGGTATAGAATTCAAATGTAAGATTATTCTTCATTATATATATTTCTACTCTAATATGAGGTATTGTACCCATACAACTCAATTATAATACAAGGTTTACTTCCAATACTTTGAAAATGCTATTGTAGTCTGTTTAGGATAAATAAGTTATACAAGTTAATTTTTAGCTGATCAAATTATGGTCATGTCAATCACTAGTCTACTTTTATCATAAGACTATACATCTTAAGTACAAAAGCTAGATATGATTCTATAGAAAGATAAGGTAAAATAGTTAGACAAGGCTTTCATAAACCTTAGAGACATACAGAATGTGGCATTTAAACGTTTTTATTATTTTAAAGACTCATTGACAATGAGAGAGGTTATCTCCTGGCAACACCCAGCCTACCTCAAACAGCATGATGAGAATCAAAGAATATACTTATGGAAATGGATTCAAATGTGACAAACAAGCTACTGGGAAAAAATATTCTTGTTCTTGTTTCTACCACAGACAGAATACTACCAAAAAAGAAGGGCAAGCTTGGATGCAGGCAGAGTTGACAGCCAAACTCTACCAAGTCAGGGTAAGCAAGTCCTCAGTAGTTCCTGCCTCACAAATATGTCTGTCAGATATATTGGGCCAGAAGGCTGAAGATGATGCTCTAATGTTATAAAGAGTTTTGGGTGACTCTTCAGGTAGCAAACTGTCTCTGTCATCTTCTCATTTGGGAAGCTGCTAACCTGTATCCCTTTTATACTCAGGTAATCAATTTTATTCCTTCTCAAGTCCCTGATGGGGTTGAAGACCAAATAGTTTAGTTTTGCAATTAAGCTTAGTTGTTTAGGAGTTAAGATATTTTTAGGTCTAGAAAGATGTTTTAAGCTGATAATGACAAGATATGATAGATATTGATTTACGTTAAGAATTTTAGATGCACTAAGATAGGAAAGATGTTTTCTTCAAGACTGTCAAATACAAATAGCCAAAACATTTTGCCCAGTGGCTAGTTTGCCACATTTGAAGCCAACTCCATAAGGAAGTTCTTTGATGCTCTTCATCTTCTTTGAGGCAGGCTGGGTGTTGCCAGGAGTTAACTTGTCTTGTTGTTAAAGAATCTTTAGAATAATGAAATCAGGCAAGTTTAGTTGCAGGCAGAGTTGACAGCCAAACTCTGCCAAGACAGGGTAAGCAAGTCCTCAATAATTCCTGCTTCACAAATATGTCTGTCAGATATATTGGGCCAGAAGGCTGAAGATGATGCTCCAACATTATAGGCAGTGTTGGGTGACTATTGAGGCAGTAAACTGTCTCAGTCATTTTTTTCATTAGCAGCTAACCTGCACTTCTGGTTTACTCATAAGTTTTAGTCCTTGTCAATTCTCTGATGGAGTTGAAGACCAGATAGTTTAGTCTTTCAATTAACCTTAGTTTGTTAGGTGTTAACATGTTTTTAGATCAAGATAGATGTTTTAACTTAATAGAGATATGATAGATATTGATCTTCATTCAGAATTTTAGACCAACAAGATAGGAAAGATGTTTGCTTCAAGTTTTCCAAATACAAATAGCCAAATCACCATGAATGTAACATTTATGTAATTCCTGATTCTCTTATGGTTCTCCTTGCTGTATGTAGTTTATTTTATTCATGTGTAATAATATAAATGTATGTGTTCAAAAGGAAACATAATTTAAAAAGACCAAACCAAAAAAGCAAATAGCCAAAAAACTAAGAATGTAACATTTATATAATTCTTGATTGTGTCATGGTTCTTCTTGCTATAGGTAGTTTATTGTATATATGTGTAATAATATAAATGTATATGTAAAAATAAAAAATGTTTAATAAGAATATAAAAAAGTAAAATCATTATGATGCTTATAATAAAGAATATTCCACAATAAAACCAAATTTAAGCAATAGTTCTGCAAAGGGCATTAAAAAGAAAACTTCATTCTGAAGAGGATAATTGTCCCCCAGAGGACACAGGAATAAGCAATCACAGAACAGAAAATCAAAAGAGGGGGTAAAACCCACACCATAACAACAAAATAACAGCAATCAATAAACATTGATCATTCATAAATTTCAATAGCAATGGTACCAATTCTCCAAAAAAAAAAAAAAAAAAAGAAAAGAAAAAGGACACAGATTAACAGATTGAATTTAAAAACAGGATCCATCAGCCAGGCATGGTGGTGGTGCATGCCTGTAATCCGAGCACTCTGGGAGGCAGACACAGGCAGATCTCTCTGAGTTGGAGGCCAATCTGTTCTACAAAGTGAGTCCAGGACAGCTAAAGCTATACAGAGAAACCCTGTCTCAAAAAACCTAAACAAACAAACAAATAAACAAACAGAATCCACCTTTTTGCTGCATCCAATAAACTCACCAGCCATCATCAAGAATAGACATTATCTTAGGCTAAGTGGATGTACTTAGGAAAAGTGCGTGCCAAGCAAGGACTCATGATTTTCAAAGGATACAAGAAGCAACCAGCTGTAGCTATTTTAATATCAGACAAACTATACTTCAAAGCAAAATTAATTAGAATATATAAGGATGGACACTAGATATTCATTAAAGGGAAAAAACAAGCAAGAATATATTACAATTCTAAACAATGATACACCAAACACAAGGACACACAAGTTCATAAAAGAAACATGAATACAGCTAAAATCCCATATGGACTCTCTCACACAGTGACAGTGACTTTAGTACTTGACATTCACCAGATCATCCAGACAAAAATTAAACAAAAATGTGTTGGTGTTAAATAGCATCCTAAGTCAAATGGACATAGAACACATCTACTGAATATTCCATCCAAACACTAAAGAGTAAACTTTCTTCTCAGCAGCTCAAAGAAGTTTCTCTGAAATTGATCACAATTTAGAACACAAAGCAAGTCTCAACAGATATAGAAAAACTGAAATAACACCTTGCATCATATCTGATCTCCATGTGGTAAAACTGGATATCAGCAAAAACAGAAATAGGAGAAAATGCACAAATTCATGGAAACTCAGCAACTTACTACTGAATTAAAAATGCATCAAGAAATAAAAAAGGAAATTTAAAACATGTTACAATTAATAGAAAAATTAAAACACGACATTCTCAAATTTATGGGACACCATGAAGGCAGTTCAAAGAAGCAAGTTCACAGCACTAAGTGCCTACATAATAAACAAACAAATAAAAACTAATAAAAATACAGGAGAGCTCTCATATTAATAACTTACTGACATACCTGAAAGCTCTGGAACAAGAAATAATTCCCCTAGAGGAGTAACCAGCAAGAAATGAACTCAGGGCTCAAATCAATGAAATTGAAGCAAGCAAATGGACTGTGTGTGTGTGTGTGTGTGTGTGTGTGTGTGTGTGTGTGAATCAATGGAATGAAGAATTTTTTTTACTTTAACAAGACTGGAAAACCCTTAGCCAATTAACTAAAAGGTGGAAGGAGCTGAGATGAAAAGGGAAGCATTACAACAGATACTGAGGTCACTCATACAGTCGCAAGGGAGACTCTATTCCAGGACTGTCCTCTGACTTCTGGAAGTTTGCTGGCATCCCCCATCCCTACCATTCCTTGGCTTGTAGATGTCAGCTTGATTTCTGCTTTCATCCTGTGCATTTATCTTTGTGTCTTATATTTCCTTCTACAAGGACATCACCATATTGGATTAGGGTCACCACAATGACCTTATGTTATCTAAACCACAACCATGAAGACTGTTGCGCTCTGAGGTATGGTGACCTAAGAGGCAATGTGTCTTCCTTGGGTCCACTTTAGCATCATTTCCACATTCCTGGGGAGCAGCAAGGTGAGATGCTCTGCCTCACATGCCTTCCTCCTGCACATTTAATTTTCAAGATTTCAAAGAGTGAACTATTCACAATTAGCATTCAAGGAAGAACGAAACTCAAGTGTGAAAGGGATCAGAAAAAAATGGCTTATTTTTAGATTATAAACAAAAAGGAGGGTCAGAGCAGTGTAGGACCACATGACAATCGTGTCACAGTCTGAAGCGCTCATTTATTCCCACGAACCTTTTTGTTTTGATTTGATTTTCTTCTGAGTCTTGAAAGATTTCACACTTGCTGACAAAGATAAGTCAGGACTGTGGCTCATTTTCTAAAGCCACATTTCAAAGGACATTGGCTTGATTTCTTGATATAAACATTTCTCCCATCTCATCTCAAACCATCAGCTTTTCTCTTATTCAGAGTCAGTGTTAAATATGCACATGAGTGCATGCTGCTACTGGAAAAGTACTTTAACATAGAGACACTTGTATGGAGCTTTACAAAGTAAGAAAGATAAAGCATTTGAAAAAAAGAAACTCACTAAAAGCTAGACAAGACAGGAAACCCAAAACTTAAGGAAGGAAGGGACTGAGGGAAGGACTAAGGGCTTGGACAACGCTCTTAAGGTGTGTGAGGTGCTGGTTGTGTCCTGTATTATGATGCTGACTATAGCAAAAGGCATCTTTTCTGAGAATGAAAAGGTGTATGAGTGTAACAAAATCACCTTCATTCTTTGGGGAAATACAGCTCAGTCTGGAGCAGAACTAAAAGACAAATGAGCCCCACAGCGTGGAGATTCTAGCAGGCTGCGTTAATCTAGCATATGGTTATATTCATGCTTGGCTTTCCCTTTTCCTCACTTCTGCAATTAGGCTGTAAATAAGTGCACGAGAGGAAGAAATAAAACACTGTTACCACCAGATAATAGTCCTTGAAGGAAGAGTTTCATAAACCATTATGCTATCCATCCAAACTGCTGACTGATCCGACTCACAGCATGCTGGCTTCTCTTAGTAGCTCTTTTTAGCCAGGCTCCAACTACGAATGGAACAAATCCCTGGATCCTGGAAGGAGTGAAAGCCCTGACTCCTCTGCTGCCGACAGTCTAAAAGTTTATTTGTTCTCTTTAAAATTTTAATTATGAATCTTTTTAGAGAGGCCCCAGGATTAAACTTACTTAGTCGGTCATGTACAATAAGGAAACAGCCTAAAGCAAAAAGTGTTATTCAATAGGGGCTGGCAGTTGGAATCATTTTCCTCCACAGAATGGAAAAAAAAAGATCTGTACCTTTCTCCTTTTCCATTTAATACACTTTGACATTTATAGCAAAGGTTTTTTTTTTTTAATAAATCCTGCCTTTATAAGAATGGTGCCAACCTGGGAAAGGAGTGGTGAGGGTGAGGACATCTTTGGGTGGGCTCAGGGTGCTTGCAATTGGAAAGCCACATTCTGTTCCACGGCAGCAGAGAATGCACACTTCAAATTAGAGAGGAAGATTATAGCTTTCTCAAAATCAATGTGCTGCCCTAGTTCTAGAATTCAGAGAAGGATTTTACTTTTTAAATATCATCGCAATCCTCTCAGGGGAAAAAAAATGAAAATGAGAAGATCAGTATGCTAAATAAATGCTTTGCTTCCTTTGCCGTTGTGGATATTGTGTACTGACTGCCTTATGGAAGGCACATTTTTAGAAACAGGCAGGGTGACTTTCTATTTAGCTAGGGACACCTGGAAGCCTGACCTCTTGATGGGCCTACATAGAAAAGAGATAGCCACTAGTTTTTATTAGAACGATGGAAGAAGATGAGAGAAGAGACACCCAGCTACTAGAGACAGCTGCTGGACAATTTAACAAGAACTCTGAAATTCCAAACTAGTGCTCATTTGATCCTTTCCCTGGGGTTGTAGGCTGGTATAAATGAAGGTATTTATAAGTCAGGAAAATGTTAGCATGTTTACCGTATGTAAAATACACAACATCTAGGGAGCTTTTTCTTACCTCACTGCAAAAGCGTAGTATTACTTTGGGTCTTATTTCAAAAATAATGGGGTCAGTACTGTATAGCAACTGATAACATCTAGAAGAGAATTTGTGAGTTTTAATTTTCTTCTCATTTGTTTCCTAATTGAAGTATTTCTTTATGGAACAATTTATTAGAAACCATAATAGCTTAGAATAATTAAATGGAGCTGCCGTCCGTGGGAATGATTTTGTAGGCATTTAATCTTATCATAGGGAAAGACCTAGATTTGTCCTCTAGAATTTTGGTCATCAGTTTTGAAGGCTGCAAACCTAGGCTTCTATTTCCTCATCTATCACATGAGAGTAATAGTATGCAGCCACGCTTTGTGAAGTCATTGCAAGGTTCAATGAGATAACTTGTTGGAAAATTTCATATAAGCTGATTTTTGCTACAAGAACACCCATCATTTATTTCCATTATCAATGCAAACCGGATATAGAAAAGGACAGAGACACTTTTCCTATAAAGCGTGGCTGTGGAGACGCCTCTGTGACTGAAGTGCTTGTTGTACAAGCATGAGGATCTGAGTTCTGATTCCCAGCATGCATAACAATGCTGGATGCTGCAGCCTGTGCTGGTAACCCCAGTGCTGGGGGTGGAGGAGGCAATGACAGGCAGATCCTAGGAGCTTGATAGGCAGGCATGCTGGTAAACCTGGAGCTCCGGGATCAGTGAGAGACCCCGTTTCAAAAACTAAGGTGGATGTGATGAGGAAGATAGCCAATGCTCTATACATGTATGTACACACACACACACACACACACACACACACACACACACACACACACACAGAGAGAGAGAGAGAGAGAGAGAGAGAGAGAGAGAGAGAGAGAGAGA
>OU015750.1:41458108-41469476 GCA_907169655.1 Acomys percivali | reverse complement strand
TGTGTGTGTGTGTGTGTGTGTGTGTGTGTGTGTGTGTGTGTGTGTGTTTGTCTTTCCTCACGGGATCACTAACTAGGCTAACGTAGCTGAGCCCCAGTGCTCCACCTGCCTCTAGTTCCTCTGAGGGCACATCCTTTTTATGTGCTGTCTAGGCATCAAGTTCGAGTCCTTGTGCATCCTTGTGCAGCAAACTTACTGAAAGAGCCATTAACTCCCAACTTCAACAATCACACATTTAAAATTAATATACATCTATGAAGACTAAACTAGAAATTCTCTGCAATTAAGGAGTCAAAAGATGTATCGATGCTCACCTATGTGAGATGAAGTAAGTGAGAATTAGTGGTACAAATTATATAGCACTGAAATTAAAAGCATTAAGTCTTGATGGAGAATGATTTGATGATTCATGACTGGGATCTCAAATGTACAAAATGATTAGCAAAGGCTTTGTAGGGGGAATCTGGTTGTCGACAAGAGAAATTCACCGGAAAGATGAGAACATTTACTAAGTAACATAAGGTAAATTATTAGATTTGCTGCAAATGTAGTGGGCTATTAGGTTCATAGAAGAATATGGTTTATGTTAAGAATATGTAGTTCACTGTTCATGAGTGTATTTGTTTATTTCCTTCTCCTCTGTCACTTTTTCATCTCCAATGTGTCCTCATAACTTTGCAATTGATTGTACTTCAGGCTGATTGCTTACTTTGTCATTTCGGAAGATGTCTCAATCAATAGGCTAATTTTCTCAATTGCTCTTAACTATGCCTCTTTGATAAGCTGTAACCTCTATACTGCCAGAGATTTTTATCTGGCTTTTTCTCTATTTTTTATCACTCTTATAATTATGTTTATCACAATGCTTTAGCATCATAGTGTCGTGCAAGATGTATTGCAACTGATGAATAAGTAATTGAGTAAATGGCTTCCAGCTAGCCACAAACAGTAAGCTGTTATCGAATAACTGCAACAGCAAGAGTTCTTTGCTGATATAATAAAGGCAAAAAAACTATATACTAAAAATATTTCTGTGATATGGGAAAATACTTGAAGTATTTTACTTTTTTGAGTATATATCTTTTTTTTCCCTTTCCAGGGAAATTTATGTGCCATAATTAGTTCCTGGACCTATTATAATTTCATTGTAAGGCATCCAGAATATATATATTTATATGCATCTCTTTCTTTAGGTTCAGGAAGTTTTCTTCTATGATTTTGTTGAAAATATTTTCTGGGCCTTGGAGATGAGAGTCTTCTTCCTCTACTCCTATTATTCTTAGGTTTGCTCTTTTCGTAGTGTCCCAGATTTCTTAGATGTTTTGTGTCAGGAACTTTTTAGATTTAACATTTTCTTTGCCAATGTATTGCCTTTTTTCAATTGTATCTTCTATGCCTGAGATTCTCTCTTTCATTTCTTGTTCTGTTGGTAATGCTTGCATCTGTAGCTTCCTGTTTGCTTTCCTAGGTTTTCTATCTCCAAGATTCGCTCAGTTTGTGTTTTCTTTATTGCTTCTCTTTCTATTTTCACGTCTTGAACAGTTTTATTCATTTCAGTCATCTGTTTGATTGTATTTTCCTGTATGTGTTTAAGGGATTTATTCATTTCCCTTGAAAGGCCTCTGTCATCTTTATAAGATTGGACTTAAGGTTAGCTTCTTGTGCTTCAGCTATGTTAGGATGTCCAGGTCTTGCTTGTAATAGGATAGCTGGGATCTTTTGGCACCATATTTCCCTGGCTCTTGTTGACTGTGTTCTTATCCTGGCTTTTAGACATCTCATTGTTCCCTGGTGTTGGCTGGATGTTCCTGATGCTTATGCTAGTCCCCGAGGAGGAAGGCAGGGCCTTGGGTCTGACAATAAACCTCAAGGAGCAGCCCACTGTTCACCTCTGCCAGCTGTGCCCCAGGAGGACCTGTATGTTTCTGGGGTCTGAGAGGCCTCCTTCAGAAGGAAGGCAGAGCTGTGCTCCTGAAAATGGAGCTCAGGATACCAGGCAGGCAGTGAATTGGTGAAAAGGGTTCTAATCTGGATATTCCTGGGGCCTCGTAGGACTCCTCAAAACACTGAGGTTTTTTGAGAGCAATATTTCCAGTGGTAAGCAGTAAACACACACACACACACACACACACACAGAGATACAGACTTACACACACACACATACACAGATAGACTTATACACACACATACATAGATACAGACTCATACACAGATACAGACACACACACACACACACACACACACACACACACACACACATAAATACAAGAGAAATTCAGAATGTATAATATAGAACCCAAACTTTTCCTGAATATTTTTCAGTTTTTCACAGGTTGTCCACTGCCAAACTATTGAATTATTCTATCCTTAATGTCTTTGTGAACTGATTTTTATAAATTATCTGGCTTGTTATTGTGGTGGGTCATTTGTGATTCCATCCATCTTGTCCACCTACAGCAGGGACATGTTTAAATTGCATCTCTAAGGAGTGATACAGTGATGCAAATGGTACTTTTCACCTTGGGTTCCCAAGCCACAGCCATGATTTGCAATTGCTGCAGTGCTGTGTTTTCTATGAAGTCCCCTTGCAAGGTGCTTTCCCTCAAGTCACATCCAAACTACTGAGAAGAATATCTACATTGAAAAGTTTGGAGGTGATGTAACTTCATGGCCAACTGCCTTCCTGAATGTACTCTTCAGGGCTATTGTTAAGGTGGTTAGAATATGCTTGAAATTTTTTACAGGGCCATTTGCTGCCAGATTCAAGAAGATAGATTGTATTTTGTGGTAATAGGATTAAGGTGAAAATAGCACTTTAATAACTGGAAAATTTTCAAGGCATGACACACAACTGCACAAATGGGCTTTGTGGGCCATGTAGACCCCAGAAGATGAATGGGAAAAGTATACTTGTCTCTTGTTCTCTGGGGAGCCCTAGCACATGGTTCCTGGAACAAACATAAGAAGTCAGAATCAGTATTTATCTTCTACTTGGTTAGGAGAGCTAGGTACTAAAGCGCCCAGTATAGGATAAACTATTCATGGGTGACTGAAAGAAAAATGTCAAGTTCCCGACTTACTGTTTTGGGTTGTGAGATGCTAACGGCTAGAAGCACTAGTTAAATATTTGTTTATTCCCTGCAGAACTGCTCAGATTCTTTGACAACCAATTCCCTTGAGGACTTCAGATAGAGCTGCATAACATAGCTACAGAATTTTTGTTTTCACTAGAAATATTTTAGGGACATAGTTTGGGGTGCTGTGTGAGAGTGGGTAGTTAGGATGACTTCCTTCATGCAACTGTAAATAGCTTGTTGGTGGTGGTGGTGGTGTTTTTTGTTTGTTTGTTTTTCCATTTTACAAATGAGGTCTAATTCAATGGGTACTGAAGGCAGTCTTTTGAATTCTTTATGTGGGTAAATACAATCCTATTTGCCTATAGTATCATTACTCTTGATTTTTTAAAATCTTTTTCTTTCTGACAGCACATTTTAAAGCTCTGTTGCTCTTAAGAAGTCTTTTAGTGTCACAAAGATGCTGTATGCACAAAACAAAGAATAAACAATGAAACACAAAGATCAACTGTAATCTTATTGTGAAGATATAAGCACTGTTGACAAGTAGATGGGGATATTTTTCTATTTGTGTTTTATAGTGCCTCATTTATAAACGTGGAATCATGTTGTCTGTACCCTTCTGTGTGTTTTCTTCCCCCTCCATTGAACAAGCATCATCAAGACTTGTACAGTATTGCCTTCTCTCCTGCCATTTATTCCCAGTGATGGTTGTATTCCATTTGTGAAACCACTCCACCACGGCTGCATTTGTAGTCTAACAGGCTCCCTACTCTTTCCAGCTTCGCCCTATTAGTATTCTCAGAGACTGCAGCAAAGTGACTTCTTAGAACAGATGACAGTGTTCCTGGTGTCCTAGAAATTTCACATGTCTCAATTGTGGTGTCAACGAACAAAGGCACTAACAATGATCTGCTGCCTAGAGTCCCTCAAATCATACTCATAGCACAAGTGACAGACATGACTTCCCTACCCGGATCATCAATCTGTGACTATGACTTAGTCCAGGGCCACGCATATGTCATAAAAAATGTTGAAAGCAATTGAAATCTATAAGTTAAGGGCAAATTCCACAGACCAGCACTATATTAACCCCTGTAGTACCAGTATGAGAACAGTATGTATGGCATTGTGGTCTTTAAGGTGGAAGTATAAAATAATTTTAATATGTATAATAAAATATTCTTATTTTACTTAATATTAATATTAAATATATTTAAGTATTCATATTTTAATTATATACTATGATAAGATATATTCAAACTATATATATATATACACTGTTTTAAGTCTTTCTAGTTTTTAAATAATTTTTTTATTTTTACATATACATTTGCATTATTATACATACATTTTTAAAAACTACATACAGTAAGAAGAACCATGAAACAATCAAGAATTATATTAATGTTACATTCATAGTGTTTCAGCTATTTGTATTTGGCAGCCTTGAATAAAACATTTTCCTATCTTTGTGAGTCTACAATACTAAATAAAAACCAGTATCTATCATATCTCATCTCTATCAACTTAAAACATCTATCTAGACCTAAAAATATCTTAACTTCTGATAAATTAAGCTTAATTGTGAAACTAAACTATTTGGTCTTCAACCCCATCAGAGACTTGATGAGGAATAAAATTAATTACCTGAGTAAACAGGAACAGCACATTGCCTAGCCTGTGAATTCCAGTTTCAAACCCTCTTAAGGAGGCCTTGCCATCTGCCTTAGAGCATGGACCCTAAGCTGTGAGCTTACAGGAGGCTACATTTCAAGGGCAAAGAAGTCAGTGAGGGAAAGGGCCACACCTATTTGAACTTTTCACTGGGAACAGAGGAAAACTCTCGCAGGGAGACTGCCTCAGGTGCCAAGCTACCACTGATATCATTTGCATAATGTATAATCTAAGATGTTGACTCATTTCTGATGAACAGGCATGTTTAGTGGAGGCAGGTAAAATTATGCATAGTCACTCAAGAACCAATGGACTCTCTCCATATCAATCCTGCAGGCTGGGACCTTCCTATTCCACTGGCCTTGCTTCCTGTCACTACTTAGCAAGCTGAATGACTTAATAACGGGCTCTTCCCATGTTCCACCTGTAATGTTGCTTTCTGTAGCCACCACTTCCCAAAGGAAAAACCTTTTATTCTTGCAACCTACTCATTTAATATCTGTCCCCTTATGTTCAACTGCTATACTGCCCACCCTCCCTCCACTCCTAAACAGACCCCATGAAGAAAACAGAGGAGATATTTATTTAAAAGTACTTAGCTGGTAGCCTGCTTATTCTTTCTTTGAGTGCCCTCAGGCCTCCCCACTCAGAACGTGGCCTCTGGGAGGTCTATTGTCTCCAGTGGATGGCCTCACACGCATGACTATATGGCCAGCATAAACTGGAGTCTATGGGCTATCAAAAATAAAAATAACAAGATGGAGGGATGGGGAAGTTGGGGATGCATTTGGGAGGAGTTAGGGGAGAGAGAGGATGAATATGACCAAAATACATTGTAAGAGATTTTCAAAGAATTAAATAAATAGGATATGTTTTAAAAGGTACTTAGCTGTTAAGGTTAACTGTTTCTTATCAACACCACTGCAAGGTCACTGATTTTTTTTTTTAACAAGCTATAGATTGCAGATGATTGTTCCTTACAGAACTTAGGTTTAGACACTGAGTGCATAACTCTTTGAATGGTTGTACAAACTCATGTGCCTTATTAAACAAATCCTCTCAACTTGTGACATTTGGTGTTCTGATTTTTAAATTGGTGTTGGTCAAAAGCAAGCTCCGGCAACTTTTGCTGCATTTTTTTCTACTTTGTCCCCTTTTAAACTGTTAGTAATAGTGTCACCCAGCATGCACTCCAGGGGACTATTACAAACTCTTCTGTCAGAGGTTTCTACAGCCCTTCTGACAATTCTTTATACAATGGTCACAGCCAACAATAACAGCCACTCTTCATACGGTTCAGTGGTTCAGTGATGTTACCTCCCCCATCCCCCATCTCACTCTGAAAAGTGACTAAAATGAAGGCTGGCATATTGAGTGACTTCTAATCCTACATGGTGGAGGTGCACGAGGTCACTGATAAGCAGCATAAAAGAAGGTGAACACCAGAAGCTTCGTTCCTTCCCCAGTGGCTGCTTGGGGAACTCAGGATTCAAATATGGATTAGCCAAGATACAATGCCAGCCTTCCATCAATACTACAGAATTATCGGTTTATATAAGCATCTTATTCTCATCATCCAGATGGTATGTATCACACACCCAATATAATAGGAGGTTAATAAGTAGGTGATTTGATATTTAAAGGTGTTTTTTTTTTTTTTGGAAGAAATGCTACCAATTTGTCTTGTAATCATTAAGTAAGGATTTGATTTTAATTTTTACCACCTTTAGTCAAGGTAGATTTCAACTGTTATGTATGATCTTGTGTGTGTGTGTGTGTGTGTGTGTGTGTGTGTGTGTGTGTTGTGTGTAAACTTGGGACTCCCACATGCTAGGTGAGTGCTCTCCTTATGTGATGCTTCCCCAGCTTATACTTTATTAAACCATTAATTCCCTTATTCTATACACGTGTTGTGTTGTGGTTTTCTGAGACCCCAGTGGTTATAATAAACATGGGCTCTGCCTGTAAAAAAAAATCACATTTTGCATGTCTGACCTTATTTCCTACTTCTTGTGTGTTTTCTCCAAACAGAGATATTTAATGATTTCACAGATTTTATGAGATGTCTAAATACAGCAATCCACTTCTAAAATAATCTGTCTCAGGTCTTTTCCTTCTATTCATACCTCTTCCCAAAGTCTTATTTATTCTCTCTTCTTGCAGTAACAATCTTAATGTCTGGGTCACAGATTTTTACCTCAAGTCCCTCATGGGACATTGAAGGAACATGCTAACCTATTCTGGAAGAAGCCAGGAGGTTTCTAAATTGAGTATATCCAAAAGCTATGAATTCTGAGAGCAGATGAGTGACTACAACTTAAATTGTAATTACATAGTAATTCCTCAATTTGCTCATGAGCTCTACATCCTCTCTGTGGGTCTCAGACAGATGCCCAAGCAGCTGCAACCAATAACAATAACAGTAACATTAGCTGCTCCAATGCTGGGTGTGCAGCCTTCAGCCCTGATGAATTAAATTGCTAATAAAGGCAACTGTTGAAAATTATTAAGAAGAATGACTAAAACCAGAGCCAAACACGGGAAGGTTCCCATGAGTTAGTGCATCCAATACAGTGTTGATACTTCAAAGGACTGATGATTTGTCTTGGGGTTATGTGACAGTTCTCAATAGGGATATCATTTTTTTTAATGTTTGTGTCTATATTAATTTATGTGTACTACATGCATGTGGGTGTGGCAGGAACCTGAAGATGACATCATATCTCTTGGAGATGGAATTATGGGTGGTTGTAAGCTTCCTGCTTTAGGTGCTTGGAACCAAAACTGAGCCTTTTGCAAGAGCAGTGCGTGTTCTTCATTACTGAGCCATCTCTCCTGCCCCAGTGTTGAATTTTCTCTTGAAGAGAATTTCTGTTGTTCAAACGAGTCTTTTGTTTTTTATTCGATTATCAGCGGAATTCAGCATATAGACGCCAGCAGCTTAGAAGTTCAACCGTGTTATTACAAGTGGCTTGTAGCACAAGCCAGGGTCAAGTCTCAGTTGATTGACTTACATGCCACTTAGCTTCAGGCCACACAGCTTCTTCCTGGGGATCAAGTCTAGTCAGCAAATCAATTAGCTGTGCACATGTGCGCCTCATCAAGTAGACTGATCTTTTGACTTCTTAATTCAAGAATCAAAGAGATTAAATCAGCTTTTCATGAAAACATAGGTGAAGATGCCCTTATTTATTTCAGCCCCAGACTCTAAATTTTGGCCAGATGAAAGTCAAGCCTTTGTGTAGCACATGGCCCCACTAGACTTATGCAATCCTCTCCAGGTGATTACCTCTGGCAGCACCATCATCAGATGTGCAGCACAACGTGGCCCGATTGATGTGGTATTTCTAACTTGTAGGCAAATATGCAGTAAATGAACACCCTCATTCCTCAGCTGGAAACTTAGAAGCATTTTGCTGAAGGCTTGAGAAAGTTGCCGCTTGACATTCCCCTCTGACCAACACTGCTCTTCTTAAACCTGATCGAAGCCTTACCCTACCTTGCTCCCACTTACTGTCTTTCTTCTTCTAGCTGTGACAACGGTATGCTTGCTTCACTGCTTCCCCACTTCTGGCCCTGCTCATTGGCTTGTGAAAAGGCCTGATCCCAGTGAGGCCGGTTACTCAAGATCCTGGTCTAGTGTTAAGGGCTGGGAAGAATTCATGTTTTCTTAGTCAGTTGCACGCATATCCCTGGGCCATGACATATTGACTGGTGAATGTTGAGAAAGACAGAGCATCATGATCTAGTCATTTGTCAACAGAACCTCCACACAAACGTCAGAGCTTGGCTAGGACAAGCTACTTAGTCTTTCTGTACAGGTCTTTTTTTCTAAAAGTCTATCATGCTCTGTAGATTCAAGAGTCTAGAGATTTCTTTTCTCTCCCCATCAACATCTCAGTTGCATAGAGTCCCCTCTCCTGTACTCCTGGCCTTTTCTTGTTGGGAAGAGCTGACCTTCACTGTGTGCTCTGTTTGCTTACCGCCCACACCACTCACTCATGGCTCTCTATCCTCTTGGGACGTCAGGCTTTCTTCAGAGCACTCACTTTTTTCTGGCTTCTCTTTCTCACGGTGTTTCCTATCTCATCCTCCCACACTTTGTCTCTCTTCCTCCTCCTGGCCTCAGGGGACTGTTCTCCCACACTAGAGCATCATGTTTTGGCCTTATTGGTCAACCATAGCCTAAATCTCAGATGATGGGAAGATAGGAGATGGAGCCACTGGGCAAGACCAGGACTGAATGAGACGTGCAAGAGTAGGAGGGGAGAACCCAAAGGCTAGTGCTGAATGCTGCAACATGAAACTAATACTTAAAGGGAGACTTTGCCCTCTAGTTTCTATCCTGATCCAACTTCAGATACTTCAGATATAATATTTAGATAGGTATGCATGTCACAAATAATGTCTCTAGCTGGGCATGGTGGCATCTGCCTTGAATACCAACACTGAGGAGGCAGTGGCCTGCATATGAGTTTGAGGATAGCCTGGTATACATAGCAAGTTACAGGCCAGCCAGGGTACATAGTGAGACCCTGTATCCAAAAACGAAATCTGTAAAATGAATAATATAGTGAGTAAAACATAACTGGTACTTAGTAAAACTTATTATTATATTATTTTTTTAAGAGCTAAAGGGACTCCAATCAATAAGAGAATTGGGTTGAGACAAGGGGTGAGATCCCTTTGATAGAAGCAGCAATGCTTTGTGGTAAAATCTGATATATCATTTATGACTTACAGATTATCCCAGCCAGTTGTGAAGGATGTCACAACTTATTATGGTCACCAGGTTTTGAAACGTGAGCATGTTGATGTAAAGACTTGATTTTCAACTTTGCCGAGGCACACACTTCTCCTTGAAACCTTGGTAGTCCTGTTTTCTAATCTGTGAAATAAAAGCTCAAAGAAACCAACCACCCAGAGTTGTTTCTAGTTCAAGTGGGATAATGACATGACGCGCGAAGCTCACTCACTGCACCACACACAGCACACAGTGACCATTGCATAATGCTCTCTCTATTTAGGACTAGAATTGTGAAAACGAGAGTAGAGTTCACCCTCATAAAATTAAAATTATTGTTTTGTCTACTTGCCTTCTGACTTACTTTCCTAATTGACAAAAAAAAAAAGTACAGCTGAACTGCTCAGTTGGGACTGTGCCGCTCTGACTAACTGAGCTCTTATGTAGAGATGAGAGAGCGCAGAGAAAGTTCACCATCACTACGGTCAGTCTCGACAAAGTGACCTCTGCTGATCAGGTTTCTGGCTGTTTCAAAAGCCTACAGACAATGTTCCATGCTGTGGTTGCTCATTAATTCATAAGGCAGTTCATCAAACACTAGACACATTTCATTACAGTATGAGGAATATTTTATGCCATTAGCGAAGATTACAGGAGTCGTTTGTGGGGTGGTGGGTAGACTAATTCACAAAGGACAGTTTTCTACTCCTGTGCTCTGGGTCTGTGGGTCTATGTTGACTCATCTGACCAAAATCTGCCAAACCAGGGTCTCTCTCAGGCTTTAATCTCTGGGTTCAGGGAGTTAAAGGTAAATCATGGTGTTTACAGGCCGCAGCTGAACATGAAACTTTATTGGTTGATGAATAAATATTTTTGAGCTGCTACAGAAATAAGCCTACGTGTTCTAAGTATTGTTAGAGACCTTGGGGCATCTTGCCCTAAGAGAGCATAGAAGAAATGATGATGTTGGCTGTGACAGGTTTATGGACTGCAGAGGTCTCTACTGAGCTTCCAGAATCCTCTGTGCGGCCTCTTCAACAGTCTCTCTAGAGGCTGCTGGCATCTGATGAGAGTAGCTGTCACTGATTTCCAGGAAAGCGCACCACTCTGCGGCTGATCCTCACTCAACAATTGCCTCTGGTGCTTTTTCAAATGTCTTAACCCAGGGATTATGAAATGCGATGCTTTCCAATCCAGTGTGCTCAGTGGCTGAGGCAAAGTTTGGGGAGCAATTTGATATTAGCCAATCTAAGGCCCAAAACAAACATGTCACGAGAAAAGCCAAGAGTGGGGCAGCAGGCTCACAGTGCATATATCCTCTGAAAATTCTGCCACAGTGGTGTTCAGGACCTTGCAGTGCTCTCTTCAGAACACAAAGCTTGTGCAAATGCAAAGGACATTTCATAGGTCACGCTGGAAAACTGTTTATGTTCAAATATCACTGCATTAGTTACAAGTCTCACCCCATCCCTGGCCTCAAGCCCTCTCTTGATCATACTCAGTACCCTCATAGTATCTTCTTCTTTGTTTTGTTTTGTTTGTTTGTTTGTTTGTTTCTTCCAAGACAGGGTCTCTCTGTGTACCCTTGACTGTCCTGGACTCACTTTGTAGACCAGGCTGGCCTCGAACTCATAGCACTCTGCCTGCCTCTGCCTCCCAAGTGCTGGGATTAAAGGCATGCACCACCACCACCCACCTCCTATGATCCTCCTGTTGTAGCCTCCTGAATAGCTGGGATTGCAGGCCTACTTTAGCAGACCTGGAAAACCACTAGTATCATAACAGGAGTTCTTTAAAACTTTATTTGGAAAGCACAAAGGATAGATTTAACTTACAAGTGGCAAACCTCATTCATGGGACAGTGGTCTTTAAT
>OU015750.1:41410694-41454524 GCA_907169655.1 Acomys percivali | reverse complement strand
CCTCTCCCTCCCTCCTCTCTCTCAGTGTGTGTGTGTGTGTGTGTGTGTGTGTGTGTGTGTGTAGAAGATAGTATTCTGTTTGCAAACAAGACCTTACCTGTAAAAAAAAAAAAAAAAAAAAAAAAAAAAAAAAAAAATCCCCTGCTATGTACACACTAAAGGTCTGTGAAGAGTCCTTTGAAAATGTGTGTTTTCTTGGTAGAAAATTAGGAATTGATGTGAAAAGTTAGAGTTTGAAAACTGCCCGTTATCACGCATTATTTAGTGGAAAGCTATTGTGGGCTGCCCGTCCTAGTGCAGCTCAGTGTGGGTTGAAAAGATGAAGGCCCTTCGCTCCAGAAGAGGCATTAAGTTTGCATTATCATATCAATAGCCCACATGCAAAGTTCTTGATAAAACCCTCACAATCTAGAGGCATGTGATAAAGTATGAGAGTTGATTTGTATACACAAATCAAAGGCATTTTCAGTCAAGCTACTTAATCTGTTTAAGGCACTGCCAGGAATATAAACAGCAGAGGAGCCAAGCATCGAGGCAGTTTGGGGTAGGAAAATCTCTGAAGATTGCTCCCGTTTTCCTAATTTACTGTAATCTAGCCATACTGGCCTTCTTTCAGTGCTGGGAGGCAGCCGGGACTAAAGCGTCTGGTCTTAAGAGCCCTATAACTCATCCCTAGTCCTCCTTACAGACACCTCCTGGAGTAGGCGGGGCAGGCTTAGTTATGTAGGGTCTCAGCAAAAGCTTCCTCACCTTACTGGTTTGATACACTTGCTCATGATGGTCACTGTGGGTTGCTGGGGGCCCTTTGGGCCATAGAGGGTCCAGCTGATAGAGCGAGGACATCTTGAGTCAGATCACCAGACAGACTGCCACAGAGGATGAGACCTATGATGCCTATGGGAGGTGAGGTGCACAAGAACAGGTCCTTGGGGTCCCATACCTCTGGGGCTTCCCTTTCTTTCTACAATGGGGTCTAGTCATTCAGAGCCTGAACACTCAGGTTTCTCCCTGGTATTTGCCACCATTAGTACTTGTATTGTATATTAATGGTTCAGTTTTGCTTTTAGTTGGTTTCCATTGGCCTCTTAGATCCCTACAAGGAAAGCCAGTGCTGGCAGTTCGCCTCTGCTTTGTGTATTTCAATACTGAATACATTGATTTGAATTCAGAGGATCCCATGGCTGTAACAGCATGAACCTCGTTTGATATCTGCCCTTTGTGTTGCATGCTAACTCCATTCCAGCTGGCCTCCTCTTACTTCTGTCCATGAGAGGACACGGCAGAGACAGAAACAGACTGGGAATGCTGTCAAGAAGAAAAGGGTCAAAACCCATTCACTAAGGCATCATGGGAGCAAAAAAGAAAAAAAAAAAAGAAAAAAGAAAAAAAAAGGTAATGAAAACCAATATGGGTGGTGCAAATTGCTGAAAACAAAGACACAGAGAGAGCCATGGAGCACTGGCATTTTGTTGAGTTTGAGACTAGAAAATCATCTTGCTGGGAATTAACTCAGAGCCGACTCCTACCTTGCAGTGGCAGCTGTCCACTTAGAAGGCACTTGGAGATAAGAGACCAATTCATGGATAAGGAAATTGTAGTTTAAATAGGATAAGGGATCAGCCACAGGTCATAGGAAGGTGATGGGTAAGAATCCAGCCAAATCCAGTGTCCCCTTGTGGGGACTGTGTTCTTTTCCCAAACCACAGTGCAGAAAGTTTGCAAACAATTTTATTGCCTTATGCTGTATAGGGCAAATCACATAGGAGGGTTTTTTTTTTCTGTTTGTCTTCCTTATTATTCCTTCTAGTAAAATTATTTTAACAATCATTTGCATTTTAGTATTTTTAATAAACCTGCCATCATTTTTATACCCAAATTTCTCATGTTCAACTGAAATGAGAAGTGAGTGAAGTACAATCCCCTTGTGAGGCAAGGTTATTTCAGCAAAGATTCAAGTACCAATTAGCAATGGTCTTGGAGGAATGGATTTTAAATAGGAATTGTCTCAGGTCACCTGAAGGAGATCTGTGGTCCCTAGCAGTTCATTTTTAAGGAGGCCATTTACTAAAACCAGTCAAAAGTTTCAAAGCCATCTGCAATTGTGGTTTTTAGAGCTGCATTTATGAAGACATGCTTTTTCCCCCTCTGTCTTTCATGACAAGGGTGTTTTATATGCCATAGCAGGGCGACCTGAATAAAATGAAGGCCAACATTGTTGGCTGTTAGAGAGTGACTTCTGATCTTGTGGCACTGTGGTGACTTTTCTCTGTGACTAGCCCCACAAACAGAGCAGTGGACTCTTCTCCTACCTTTTAGACCAGGGTGATGCCTCTTCTTTCTTCTCGATACAGCTACAGAGCATCTAGAACGGTCACCATTGGTCTGCAGAGATCGGAGAGATTCCCTCCAGAAGCTGCTGTCCACCAAATTGCACAATCCTAAGTAGACAGAAAGAGGGAAAAGTTTATATATAAAAGAAGTTAATTGGGTTTGAGAGAACAAAGATAGAATCCCTCAATTTGAAATGATCTCTATTTAACATAGTGGCTATGGGCAAGCTTTGAATATAGAAGTGTTTTCTTTGAATATAGAAGTTTTAAAAGCTTAAAAAGGAGGAAAGAGAGTTTGAGCAAGTTCTAGGGCAGCATGCCAGGCCAGCTGAGTAGCACTGTGAAGAACTGGTCTGGGTGTAAGGTGACAAGGAATGGTAGGAACAGTGTCTGTCTAGGGACCATGTGACCTGCTGGAGAGCCAGCTGTGACCCAGGCCAAGCTGATGCTGCCCTTGATGCCTTACAAAAATCAGACCCAAATGATGCCACAAATTCAAATTTTCAAGGAAACTAGAAATACATACTTTATGTGGAATTTGTTAAAATTGTACATGTTAGGAATTAATTAAATAAATAGTAATACTTCATATAGGCAAAAGTAAAGCCAAAGGCTATGTGAGGTACAGTGTCACCCTTGCTGTAGAATAGTGATTCTCAACCTGTGTGTCGTGACCCCAGAAGGCCATTTATCAGATATCCTGCATATCAGATATTCACATTATGAGTTTTAACAGTAGCAGCAGTACAGTTATGAAGCAGCAAGAAAATATTTTTGCAGTTGGGGAGGTCACCACAACATGAGGAGCTGTGTTAAAGGGTCACAGCATCAGAAAGGTTGAGAACCGCTCCTCTGGATCAACAGTTTCACTTTCCTAGTGATGGCTAAGTGTGCATCCAGAGAAGGGATGCTGCTTGAGCAAGGTGGAGCTGAGATGTCAGGGAGATGCATCATCCTGTCCACGTGGGATCTTCACTTTCACTCCTGACCTCTCTAAGACTGGCTGAAACTAACCAAGACTTGTTTAAATAATTGTTTGAAGGCCAACAGAGAGCTGCCTTTTACTGAGTCTTGGTTTTCAAACTACCAGTATATGAAGCTTCCTGAGGGAGGAGTGACGGTGTTCTAGTCTTACCACTCACGTGTTGGAAAGGTGCCGAGAAAGTCAGTGACTACAATTCCTATTGTCCTAAATCTGAAGCATGGCTCCAATCCCCCCCCCCCCCCGGCATCTGTTTTAGAGGGTTTTGTACTGCAGCCAGCTGTGAAGAGTAGATGTGTGGTGTATGAACAGAGTTATGTCTGTCTGGTGAAGCCCCCCACAACCAGTCCTGGAGCTGGTTTAATTTGGTCAAATACAAGGTGCTTCTTTTTATGTGACTGTTATTTTTGTGATGGGTGTTTTTAGGTTGGGTTTAAATATAACTTAACCTCTCGAGGTTACACAGGCAAAACCAGAAAAATAACAATGTCTGTGTTACCGGGTTGAACCGATGATAAAATAGTGTTTGCACAAGTGTTTGCTTACACGCTCACTATCTAGGTAATAACAAATGTTGAGTAGTTGTAGCAATTGCTAACATTTACTGAATGCTGATTATAATTGGATGTTATATTATTTGTTACCTATTACTTTCACTAAATTCCTCTTAGGTTTTTATACTACCTGTCTTTGAGAAATAAGTGTCATATGCATGATATGTAGAGGACACAGTGTTTCAATGCGGGTCTATTCAACCTGCCATAGCTTAGCCTACCTCTCCAGAGTTTTGACAGTGTTCGACTCAAGGTACCCTTCACGTATTCAAAAACTGCAACTTGTTCACTTACCAGGAAAGTGGGACAGAGGGGAGGACATCCTATTGGGACTCTAGGTGAGAGAAGCATGGGAGAATGGAGAAATACAAGGATCCAGAGGATCCTAGAAACCTACAACAAGAACATTATGATGGGCAGCTCTGGGCCCAAGGGTCCTGCTCAAACCATGGCACCAGCCAAGGACAATACATGCAGTAAACTTCGAACCCCTCCCCAGATCTAGCCAATGGACAGGACATTCTCCACAGTTTAGTGGAGAGTGGGGACTGACTTTCACATGAACTCTGGTGCCCCATATTTGATCATGTTCCCTGGATGGGGAGGCCTGGTGGCACTCAGAGGAAGGATAGCAGGCTACCAAGAAGAGACTTGATAGCCTATGAGCATACACAGGGGGAGGAGGTCCCTCTCAGTCACAGTCATAGGGGAGGGGAGTAAGGGGAAAGCAGGAGGGAAGGAGGAATGGGAGGATACAAGGGATGGGATAACAACTGAGATGTAATATAAATAAATTAATAAAATATTTTTAAAAACTGCAACTTGAATTTGATCAAACACCAAATATGTATGAAGTTATATGGCAGAGCAAAGAAATCCTATAGGAAGCATTCTAAGTCACTACAATACCTGGTAATGTCTTATTTTATGAAAAACTATTATTTGAAATGAGATTATATCATATAACTAAGAACAAACTGGAGAACATATTGGTATTTAGGCTATATTAATTTTAAATTTAAATGTAAAATTCCATAGGTTTTAGTAGATTATTTGTATGATGTTGATAAAGTAATATCCACGGACATAACTTTTAATAACTTAAATGAGTATTAATGTTGAATTCAGGAAAATAACACCTGGACTTTTCTCTATAGTTTAAACATTTTCCCTTGCTTTTATTAAAAAATAGGAGCAACGAGCTAAATATAACAAACACCAAATTATGTGCACTGTTAACATGTAACATTTTATAAAACATTGAATGGGAAAAGGAAGGAAGCAAAGTTGAAGGAAACGGTGTTAATGAGCAAAACCTTAAGTAACTTTCTATACCAGACACTCTTCAATTATTTTTTTCACGATGTTTATTAAGGAAAAATCATTATTCTGACCACAAAAAGAGTATGGAAATATGCAAGTTGTTAATTCAACTTTTTTATGGGCAGATATTGTAGTTTAAATATTTCAAGTCTTATTTAGACATAATTTGTATTTTGCATACCCATTCTGAAGTAGATATGTGGGTTTTTAATTAACATATTAAAATAATTAAAGTTTATCAGCAAGAGTAGGGAAAATGTGAGGGCTGAGTTCCTTTTAAGCAGAACAATTAATTTCCACCAATACTAGGAAAATAGAAACCAGAAAACACATAGATGAAATTTCTTAATGCTGTAATAACAATAACAATAACAACAATACAGCAATAGATGCAATTTTAATATTACTCTAAGAGGCAGAGACACCTAATCATAGAAATAATACAGAACACAGAGACATGCTTTATAGGACAAGATGAAAAGTACAAACCACTTTTCATAGATTGACTTCTTTTACATAATTTTAATAATTAGGCTAGAAGCACTATAACTTTCTAGAACGTAAAATACATCCCCGTTCAAATGTTTGTTCTACAATACAAAACAGTGTTTCAAAGTCAAGTAGAAATTAATTTGTTCATTATCTATTTTTCGGGGGTAATTGCCATTATTGCTATTTCTCTTTGGGCAAGTCACTGAAAACCAATGACATAAATTGTTATGTCCTTGTAGAGAGATAACTTAGACTCAACATTTGTCATCTACATTTTAATTTAATTTCCACTTCCACTGGACTTAAGAATGATAGTTCTTCCAGTGCATTATTCTATTCCATTTCATCAGCATTGTCTCTTCCTTTCAGCTTCCTTTGGCAAGAAGGAATTTTGCCAGTGCCAATTATGGGTGAGAAATTCACTTATTCTGTGAGAATATTTATAAGTGTGAGCTAAGTGAGAAGCTTAGTGACATTTCGGGATAAACAAGATAGCAATAATTTGGACATAAGGTTTAGCCTCTTCTAGTCTACCTACCTCCAGCTATGATCACAAAGCATTTTGCATGCAAATTCCAATCTCAGCTTCTGGCTGCACTGCATCAAGATTTGTGGCATAAAAGAAGCGGGGAGGGACCAGTAGAATAAAACAGAACACACTGCTCAGGTGCCGACTGGCTAGCTTTATCGAGGTGATTTCTGTGACTCAGTGGGAGGTGAGGTGGAGGAAAAGGCCGATCTCATTAGTTAGTGGACTGAGGTGAGAGAACAAAGGGCTTCCTAGCTCTAAATTTCATCAATAACAAATTTGACTTTCTCTGGGTCATAGCAGCTATCTCTGAGAAATAAGTTTTGATACTTCAAGATTTCGGTGCGTTAGGGCCTGTCCTTAGGAACAACCCTTGCTGTGGAGGTGACCCTACAGTCACCATCACAGTAGATCTGGGCTGGGCCTGCAGAGACTGGTGTGTGCCACAATGCAGTGTGGTGCCCATCACTTCACAGCGTCGGGTTTAGGGATTTCTGTGTTGGCAGGGATGGGACATTTAAAACAGTCACAGGTAAATGCTAGGAGTCAGGGTGCCCCACTCTAGCCCTCAATCCCTGGACAGCTGGTTGACCAGCAAACCCTGGATTAAGAGAGAATGTGTCTGCATCTCTTCAGCCTAGACCCCTGTGACCAGCTCTTAATTATATATGGGTTGTAGAGAGAGAGTTGTGTATTCTACGAAGGGTTATATATAATAAAAAGAGAATTGTATATTAACTAAGAGGTCTTGCATTGCTTCAGTTTCTCTAAGCCTAGTCTCCACAGTTATATACAAGATACTATTCTAATATTCGTATTTTATCCCTATTGCACTACTAGACATTTTTATTTCTGCCTTTCTGAAAGAAGCAAGCACCCATGGAAGTTAAATAACTCATATGGGATCCCACCTGTGGTGTCATTTCTAAAGTCTATGTGATGCTGTCAAAGTTTAAGTACTGATGATGACTAAGCCGTGCCCTGAAAAAATATGATTATAAGAAGACCTGAAAGGATGTAGTTAGAAGATAGTACCATTTTCTACTAATAAACCTGTTTGCTTACCCTAATGAAGTAAATGACACTAATTACAGCATATCTTTGTTTAATAACATGAATATTTGGCGAGCCAAATTACGCCAGATCATAAAGTGGGAGATAGTGTTAGCATTATTGTCCAAGCCATGCAAGATTTTGGGTAAAATGATTCCTACTATTTTCTAAGGTAATTTTTAAGAAGGCAAATTAAACAAGCTGCCATCCATAGGTACCAATACATTCAGGAAGCTCAGAGAGCTGGGTGAGAGAATTCACTGGTGACTGAGGCGGTAGGAATTTTTGGAGGCACAATTTTAAATAAATCTGCATCTCTACAATGTTCTGTCCTCAAACTACTTTTGAATTGTGTGTATCCTTTTATCCCACAGGAGAGAGTGTGTGGAAGACAAGGGAAGACACAATATTTAACAGACAGAGAGACAGACACACAGACAGACAGACAGACAGACAGACAGACAGATGGACGGACCATACAGAAATTTCTATCAGCTTTGCTCTTCATGTATGTTTAGGTGCAGATGTGCATCTGAGCATGTGCATACACATGTGCCTGTAGAGGCCAGAAGATGATTTTGGGATCTCTTCCTCAGTGGCTTCCTCTTATTTTTTGAGATGGGGGTCTCTTATTTAAACTGTGGTTAACCGATTTTTTAAAGAGTAGCTGGCTAGCAAGACCCATGGGTCCTCCTCTCTGCATGAGCACATGAGTGAGGAATACTAGTGCATGCATGAAGAATACTAGCACATGTGTGAGGATTACTACCACATGAGTGAGGAATACTAGCACATGTGTGAGGACTATTAACACATGTGTGAGGAACACTAGGACATGTGTGAGGAATACTAGCACATGCGTGAGGAATACTAGCACACGCGTGAGGAATACTAGCACATGCTGGATTTTTAAGCCGGATCTGGAGATCCAACCGAGGTTCTCGTGCTTGGCCAGCAAGCACTTTAGCAGATGAACCATTTCTCCAGCCCAAGACATTGTAATTTTAGCACATGAGACTAGAATTAGACGCAACTCAGACTGGAGGATGTCTATTTTATCATCTGCTACACTTATGTAGCAAGCATCAATGAGAACAGGGAGACACACTTCCCCAAAACGCTCCTTCGTTGCATAACGTCACCCGAACATGGCTCTCAAACCTAGGGTCCAGGCCTTGTTTCCATAAGTGTCTTCATCTCATCTGAATTGATCACATCTCATTTCAGCCACAGATAGATCCTAAAATCGGCTCAATTTCTGTATTAGTTACGCATTTCATTGCTGCAGCGAAATATCTGACAAAAACAACTTAAAGAAGGATAGGTTTAATTTGGCTTCTGTTTCAGGGTATAGGGTCCATCATGGCGGGGGAGGAATGGTGACAGAAACAGGAAGTGGCTGGTCACATTGTAGCAACAGTCGGGAAGCAGAGATGATGACTGTGGGGGCCTCAGTTGGCTTTCTCTATTTTGTTCAGTCAAGATCCCATGCACAGAATGGTGTTACCAACCTATAAAGTGAGCTTCCCCACCTCAATTAGGCTAATCTAGATAATTCCTCACAGACCTGCGCAGAAATTTATCTCTGTCAGATCCCGCTTCCTTGACCATCAATATCAACCATGGCAATTCCTTTCTGTATTGTCCTATGTTTCATAGAACAACATCACGTTTTATTTTCTAAATTGTTATATTATTCTCAAAGCCAGGGCCATAGGAGAACTTGTACCAATTTTTGCATATGTAGAATGTGTTTGTGTATGCATATGTGTATTTGTATGTTTGTAGGCACACATATACATGTTGATACACAGCCCTTGTGTGTGCATTCACATGGTAGCACAAGCTTGATGTTGACTGACTATATCCATAGGTCACCCTCCACTTTTTATATTGAGACAGGGTCTCTCACCATATCTAGAGCTTGCCATTTTTGCTAGTCTCCATGGCATTTTACCCTGGGGACTCCCTGTCTCTGTCTCCTGTGGGCTGATCTTAAAGGCCACCCCTACCTAGATTTCACATGGGTTCTGTGCTCTGTTCTTTATGTCTGCACAGCAAGCAATTTACCTGTTATGGCACCTTCACAGCCCTTGTCCTTTTAAAGACAGCTGCAATTCAGATAAAAAGAGATTGTGGTAGAGATGGCAAAACATGCAAACAACTCCTAATTGTCTGTGTATGTGTGTGTACACATGCTTTTAGTATGTAGTATAGTGAGAATTTTGATGACTGAGAGCAAAACTTCACTGATTGTAAAATATGGATGAAGTTAAGGCTTCTGCTCATCCAAAAAGGGCTCTTGAGACTCTGAGTAATGTAGCATGGACTCCTAAGAATGACCTAATCTTTTCTGTAGATTTTAAATGGAGCTGTTCTTTCAGTAATTCAACATTTTTCCCATTTCATTTTATGTGCAATTTACATGCCAGATCTTGGAGATGTAAAAGGAAATAAGAAAATACAACTTGTTTTTAAGTTCTTACTATTAAAATATATATTATGTCACAAATCTTCAAAAATGCTGATACAATTTCACAATACTTTTTGAGGAATCCAAAAGTTTTAGTGACTTAGAAATTGTGAGCCTAGTTAAATGAGCTGTTTACAAATAACTCTGTAAACTTGAGTTTAACCTTGTCCCAAGCAAACACTCAAGAACAAAATCAGTCCTTGTACATGGGTGGTTGTGGAACATTAAGTTACGAGGTCTTCCTGCCATGATGGTAAAGGTTTGTTATTAAAATTATGACTATTCTAGGGTGTTCAAGGGCTTTCTTATTTACTGGTCTACTACTGGCCTGCAGGATTTCTTAGGCCAAACTCACCTATTTTACAAACACTATGCCATGAGTTCTCATGGAATTGTACTTCTGCTTTTTGTCATCATCATTCTGGATACAGTTGACTACAATGCGACAAGTTTGACCTACTGCTGGGCAAGTTCTTTCCATTAGTTTTCTGTAAACATTTTGTTTTAGAACTGTCTTTTTACAAATACATATGACATCCTTAGTAAAGACAATGGAAAAATAATAGACCAACAACATCCGCATTGTTCAAAGAACATCAAAACAAAGCCAATAGCATAAACACACTTCACAGACAGCTGAGCATCAATAGCTTGGGATTCAAAAGGTTTTATTGTGACATAGCATGTTCCTGGGACAGAGTCTTCCTCCTGACTCAAGCGTGGATGCCAGAAGCTGTGCTAGCCTTAGAGACATGGCAGGGGAGTTGTAGCAGTACACAAGAAGGTAGGGGCTTGGAGACCGAGATTTTCAGACAAACCCCACTTTGTATGTAATGGAACACACTATACAGAGATTTCTCTACTCTAAGATTAGTAATACTTGTTGGAGTCCAGGCCTGCCAACAAGGGGCCAGGCTCTAATGAGCGCTTCAATGTGAAAGGAATTTGCACACTTGCAGGGTGTGGTGGTGGATCCCCACTATTCTGATATGCAGAAGGTAGAGATGGAGGGATCACAGTTTGAGGGAGGCCTGCCCTATGTAGCAATTCCCTGACGCAAACAAAACAAACAAGCAAACAACAATAGCAATAGCACCAAAGAGCTTTCATATTACCCCCATGTTAAGCACATTATCTTCTATAGGTTTCAGAAGAATTGGAAGGGTAGGGTAAACCTGTGTCAGGTCCCAGCTAAGGTGCTGAAGAAACAAGGTTAGGAATGCCAAGGTATAGAACCATTGTTTACGTCTTTTCATCTGGGAAACAAAGATGGCTGAAGCCCATAAATACAAATGATCTCCCAGGAGAACGAAATCTGAATATCAAACAAATACTCTAGAAAGAAATGCAGGTCCAAAGAGATGGTTCAGTGGGTGGAGGCGCTTGCAGCCAAGCCTAAGACCTGAGCTGAGATCTACAGAGTTGAAGGAATGACTCCCACTAGTGGACTCTGACCTTCACAAGCTCCCAGTGGCATATCTTTATGCACACACTCATGTACACGAGAACACATACACAGACACACAGACACACACACACACACACACACACACACACACAGAGAGAGAGAGAGAGAGAGAGAGAGAGAGAGAGAGAGAGAGAGAGAGAGAGAGAGGAAATACAAATTAGAAAAGAAAGAAGTTCATAAGAGAAAATTTCCAGTCTTATCATGTCTCCTTCAGTTATGCTACGTGAATGTAGTTTCATACCTGCTTCATGTGTCATACATACTGACGTTATCTTTTTTCCATGTTATGCGCTTTAGACTCCTGTTTGCTAAGGGTCTTATTGGCCACTCATGACTTTCTCTTTCCACAGAAATATATCACTTTGCTATCTTTTTTTTTTTTTTGTCTTGAACATCTCTGATGTCTGGTCAATGTATTCTGGCTTTAATCAGGGTAAGTGTAACTAAGTCCTGACACTTAGTTTTTGTGTGATTATTTTTGTCCGATATCTTACCATGAGTGAATAATACATTTTAACTGGACAGATATGTGGTAAATAAACTATTTTTTCTGCCAAGATAACAATCGATGACCTTGGGGAATATGTGCAGAGTTTTCTGGGACTCTATTAAAAATTATCTGATAAGCTGTCTTTGAGTCTGTGTGTTTTTATTGTGTGGGGGCATTAAGTGGGAGCTAGGAGGCTTTGTAGATGCAACTGGATCTTAAACTCCAGGCAATAAACAACACTGCAATTTGCAGTACATAGATGGCTAGACTGATCAGGGTTAAAGTTAACAGTTACTGTGAATTACTGGCTTCTACTTGTATACATTAAACTAAGCATAGTAATTACTCCAAGGAAGTGATTAAAACTTTCTTCATCTGTTTTCCCGAATATCAGGAAGCTGACTTTTGTTTTTCCATGGGGTAGGGATGAAGAAAATTTGAGGCATTATATATCAGGGCAAATGTATTTATACTTTGTGCAATATTTCATGGAAAATATAGTAATGAACACAAGAAATCTGTGAATTCTACCTCCCCATGAAAAAAACCAACCCTTTCATGGGTCCACATATAGGCCCTTCTCCATCCTGCTTTTGTGACATGGGACAGGACAAGAGCATGAATGGGTCAGTAAAGTGTACTCTATAAACAGACATGCGTTTCTTGGGAGAGGTTTTGTGAAATGGTCTGAGTGTTCTTTCATTTTTCAGGCATTTGCTTAGGAAGCTAATGAAAGCAAGCGTGCCAAGCAAAACCATCTGCTGAAGGTCAGGGAGATGTACAAGCAAGGTACATAGGTACATCCAAGCAGGCTTGGAGAGGCTCCACCAGAAAACATGGGCACAAGTTTCATTTCCTCGCATCCCTACAGGAAGACTGCAAATACCTTAACATCCAGAATCCAGGAACATGTTTTCTGAAACAATAGAGCTAAGCACATTGTGAAACCTGATGGAGGAGAGAAAATACCACGTAGGCCCACATGATGCTACTACCACAGCAACAGTTTTTATTTTTGTAAAGCAATTATCAACTTATGTGTAAGTGATTACACTATTTGGGACATGAGATCCTTGGGAAAAAATCTGATGCTGCAATCAAAACATAATCAAGCTATTTTGGGATAGAAAGTCTATCTGCTCTTCAAAAACACGTAAATATCTGAAATCAAACAATGACCCATTTAGAAGTATTTTGCTGATGGTTGTAAAGAGCTGCTTCAAGCGAATTTTTGTGCTCACTGCAAAATTTCTAAAGCCTGATGCTGGTATGTTTCAGCCAATGGGTATGTGTGTGGTGACGGTTGTGGCAGGGGCTAGGGGGTGTGTGAATGGGTCACTGGCTCTCCCATGCTGCACATTAATCATTATTTGTAGCTTCAATTATGTCTCATACTTGTAGGCACTACATACTTTTCTAATATGCCCATATACCCTTGTGATGAAAAAAAAAAAAAAACAAACTCATTTAAAGTGCTGTCACCTTCATTGGAGAGTTTGTTATGATTATCTTTCAATCTGGGGAGCATAAAAACATTGCAACAATATATTGACAACAGCATTTTAAATATTAAGGAGTCATCTCTCCTGGATTCGATACACTCCTCGTATCTTTCTGGAATCCCTGATGAAGCAGCTGAAGTGTCACAGAGATATATAATAGAATATGGAGATGATAAATACTATGAGGTTTTCGACTATGATTGCATTCCATTATGTAAAGAGTTTAAACACTTGTTTATATTACATTAAATATTTAGGCATGATCCTAAACTAAAACACTTCGAAGTAATAAACAGGCTTGACCTCTTCTTGGGAAAGGAGGGGGAGGGTGTGATACTCAGTTTTTATTCCCCATGCTTCTGTGTTATTTGAACTGTTTGTAAGAATACGTATTGAACTCTTAGTTTTATAATTAAAAATAAACAAAAGGAAATAATCCAATAAAGTGAGACCAACTAACATACTAGGACCTGTGCAGACCTACTTCCAGGTCCTTTCTCTCTTCTGCGTTATTTTCTACTATGCTTACATTCCAAAGCTGAGGGATAATTTTATACCTTACATTCTCCAAAACTGCTTTCAACCATATTCATCAGCTTCTAAACTATATGCTTGCCATTGGATGGGCTGTACACTTTACATGAAGCCTGGGCTCACAAGAGGACGGCATTACGAGATGTCATACTAATAATACCCACGTGTGTGACGACCACAGCACTATAGTATTACCTTATTGTAATCTGTGCCATACCTCCCTGTGTACAAAGAGAATGAATAGTTCTTTCATCTTGCTATTCAACTTGTGTTGGGACACTAGAGAAACAGTTATTCGACTCTCCCCTGCCCAATGTCAAGAGATTAGAGTTGGCTTATCATGGTGGCTTCTTCCCAGGATAACGCAACAAAAGTGGTATTTATAAGGTTAAGAATACATGAAAATCATATGGCTTTAAATACGTATTGATCCCAGAAGCTCCTGAAATTTCCATATGACCCATGCTAATGTGGTAAGCGAATCGAGACAAAATACGTTCCCTGGGATGTCCCGATGCTGAATCATCCCAGAGTAAGTATTTCTGTGCTGTATTAAGGCATGACATTGACATTGAGGCTGCTTGTTGTAGAAAATTAAAACATTTACAGTCTTTGAGGAAATGTAACAGAAAACAAATATTTCTCATTTTCTGGGTCTTTAAATCATAAGAGTAGTTGGAGGAAATTCAATTATTTAACTAAATAAAAATTAAGGCTCTCATTTTCTTCTCTATCTCCCAGGTCTGCACTGGTATTTCTTATTCACTCAGAGGTAAGACAAAAAATGATGAGGCGGATTTTGTCTTTGACAGATGATTTAATTTAGAGCCAACAGAATTAGCTTGCTTTGTTTATAACCCGTGTCCTGAAGGAGCTGTGCCACCAGAGCCTCAGGCTCCTATCTTTGCAATGGAGTGTCAAATCTCTGTGTGTGACTAGCCAACAGACTTCTCTTGAGATTGAGTCTAAAGACAGTTTTGTTGAGGAGCCAACGCATTTGCTCCCATGGTATAAGTATGATTCCCTGTTTGTCCTTCAGTCATGAATTTGTCTCATGGAAACAATTCTTCGTAGCTGTATGCAGCAACTGACTCCTTGCCAGTAGTTTTTTCTGCACTTGGTTTCTAAGTGCAGGTCCAGAAAGTGTCTCCATTTTACACATGTCTTCCCTTGATTCTGCCTTTGACACTTCCTGCTCTTCGGGTCTCTAGGCTTCTACGTGCAAAGTAAGCATCTGAGCTCTTTGTGGGGTTTAGGGACTAACCAAGATCACGCTTCACCCAGACAATTAGCAATCCCCAAGGTCTTTCTGTGGATCCTCAGTGGAAGCCCCTGTCCTGAAGCTGAAAAGATGGGTCAAAGGAGTGTCTCACTCAGCTGTTTCCAAAAGAGTTTTCTATTGAAAAGGAACAATTCTATAGTTCCAAAAGGTCTGTGGTTAGATAGGGTAGCTAAAGATGTGTGTGTGTGTGTGTGTGTGTGTGTGTGTGTGTGTGTGTGTAGTTAGTATATTCCTTTCTGGCTATGACTGATATTTTCTTTATATTTTGTTTTGATTTTGCTCACTTGTGGAGGAGGACTTGGGAGGACTGAGCAGAATGGGACATTAATGTATTGTGAGGCAGGATATTTTAATAGCATTTTCCCCAAACATTTGTTTTAACAGTAAGAAAATACACAACAGGCTATTTCATCATGGGGCTAAACACTCCTGAGGCTCCAAACTTTAGGAAGCATGACACAATGGTGCTGAGTGCTGGTCTCCTGGGAAAAGCTTCAGTGATCATGTGTTACTTCTGGGCCTTCCTGTCATGACAATACTGTATCTTTAGCACGGAAAGATGAGTAAAAGTTCAGTGAGCATCAATGGAATCGATAATGTAGCGCTTGCTTTCTCTCATCCTGAACTTGTAATATTTGTTCAATAAATATGTTCTGAGAGTAGGTGTGAGTCTGACTCTGTTCAGGATTTGCAACACACAGTGGGCAAAGCAAATAAAAAAGTCTCTGCTCTTTTGAGAGGGATTGCATGTGTGTGTGTGTGTGTGTGTGTGTGTGTGTGTGTGTATTGCATCAATAGAACTTTTAGTTAAGTGAGAATTTTGGCTAAAACTAAGAACCTCTGTCTATAGGTCTTAACGTATTTCAAAATTCATCTGGTAATTAGGCTGCCCTTTAACATTTGCTTTAAACTTTGCACCTCATTTTTTAATGAGATTGCAGTCTCTTCACAGCTTGATAAGTACAGGCACCAGGCAAAGAAATGAAATTATGATGTGCCACTTACAGTGTTGCAGAAAGTGACTTTCAAAACTCTAAATCAAGTCTAATGATATGGCTTCAAACAATTTCTAAGCTCTGTTTACACTTGAGAAAATAATTCTTTGAAAAACTTGTTAATGATTAGGTATCCCTGTGTTAATTCTGTTATTAATTCTTGGGTTCAAAGCTGATTGTTGGTGTTTTGGAGTTTATTTTTAACCAACAGACAGACAAACGCTTGAATATAGATGTCTTTTAGTTAGATAACGTCCTGTTTGTAAATGAAATGAATTTTTTTAAAAAAAACAAAGAATTGCCACAAGTGACACATTAAAGAAAGAGTATCTATAGCAACAGAAGATGAAAGTGCATTTCTTGAACTCACCAAGCTCCCTCAAATATTTTTATTGGAGGAAAATCCTCTGAATGGATGAAAAATTGTTTGGCATCTCAAAAGGTGTATTGAAGTCCTAAATGATTTACATCATGGCCAATCTTAACCTGACGAGGCTTAGAATCACCGAGGGGATAAACCCCTAGGTGAGTCTATGTGGGCTTTCAAAGTGGTTCAAAACAGATGAAGGGAGACTCGTTTTGAATTTGGGAAGCGTCGTCCCATGGTTTGAGGTTCTAGACTGAATACAAAGGAGGAAGTGAGGTATCAGCATCTCCCCTCTGATCCTAATGATGAATGCATTGTGCCCAGCGGCCTTGTGTTTCCACTGCCGAGCCTTCCTGCCAAAATAGATGGTGCTCTCAATCTGTGAGCCAGAAAGAACCTTCCTTTCTGTATGTGGCTCTTGTCAGGCCTCTTGTCACAGCAGTTGAAAAACTAACAAACACAGGAAGCATATTGTTGCACATACCAGGAGCGGAAAAAAAATCACTGAGCAAACTCTCAAGAGGCCACATGTCAATATAGCAATCAGAAGTACAAACAATCTAAGTGGAATTCAGGGCCATAATGATCATACATTCAAGATGACACAAACAAATTGCAAAACTGCAAAATCACCCTCCATTTATTTCATGGCCTCTGGAAAACGTTTCTACAGTTTCCCTCATCAGCCTTCCTCATTGCGCGGGGAAAATCTTCATTTTTTTTTTACTGATTATTTTTTAATGTCTAGTATGATCCATCATGATTATTTCTGGTTTTGTCTGTTTTCAGTGAGAAGGTCAAAGTATCCCATTGTAATTCTCTATAAAATCCTTCATAAGAAGGCCTGTGGTGGCACATGCCTTTAATCCCAGCTCTCTGGAAGCAGAGGCAGGCAGATCTCTGAGTTAAAGGCCAACCTGGGAAACAGAGCTAGTTCCAGGACAGCTAGGGCTGCACAGAGACATTTGCAGGCAAATGTATGAAACTAGTAAAGATCATCCCGAGTGAGGTAACCTAGACCCGGAAAGACACACATGGTATGGACGCACTTATAAGTGGATGTTAGCCGTATATTATAGGATTAACAGCCTACAATGCCCAAACTCAAAGAAGTTAAGTCACAAGGAGGATCCAAGGGAAGTTGCTTAAATCTCACTCAGAAGGGAAAATAGAACAGAGCAAGGTAGTGGTTGATGAGAGAGAGAATGAGGTAGGAGAGGGAGTGAGGAAAGAATTGAGGGTGGAGATCAGACCTGGGGAGTGCAGGGCAGGAGGACAGAAGGCCTGCAGAGAGGAGAGAAACTCTGGGTGGGGGCATCTCTGTAATAAGCTGGAGACCTAAGTCAGGGTAGGCTCTTGGGAGGATGTGAGGGCAACTCTAGTAGAGACTCCTAGTAGCAGAGGCTGTAGAGACTGAAGAAGACTCACCCTAACTAGACAAGACTCCTAGAGGAGGGAGGGCAACACCAACCCACCCACAGAAACACTGGCCCCCAATTTGCCGTGCCTGCAAGATGTGCAGGGACGAAGATAGAGAAGATAGGGGAGAGAATGAGGAATATCCAGCCAATACCTGGCTGAACCCAAGAACCACCCCATGGAAGTGAGCCAGCCACCGATACTATTAACAATACTCTGCTATGCTTGCTGACATGGGCGTAGCAGAGTTGTCCTCTGAGAGGCTCCACCCAGCAGCACTTTGAATCAGATGCTAAGAGTCAGGGTGAAACACTGGGCAACGCATAGGAGGTCTTGTGGCAAAGTGGAGTAAGGAGAAAAGGACCCGGAGAAGACAGGATCTCCACAAGGAGACAAAAAGAGTCAACTAACTAGGGCCCAGAGTAGCTTGCTGAGACCAAAGCATCAACCAAGGACCATGCATGGACTAGATTTAGCCCCTTTACACAGATGTCGCCTATGGGCAGCTCAGAGTTCATATGGGTCCTTGAGTAATGGGAGTGTGGGCTGTCTCTGACATGGACTGTGTTAATAGCTTTTTGACCACTTCCTCCTGGCAGGACTGCCTTGCCAGGCCACAGGGGAAGAGGACATGTTCACTGCTGATGCAACTTGATGAGCTGGGCTGGATAGGAAGAGGGGCTCCCTTTTTCTGTAGAATAGGGGATAATGGGGTATAGGGAGACTGGGAGGAGAGGAGGGAGGAGGCTACAACCAGTAAATAAACAAATAAAGAAAAAAACAAAGCAAAATCTTTCACAGGCTGTAAATTAAGAATATCTTTAAGGGGGTGACCCTGGCTGAGACTTCTAGCAGCAAGGGTTAAGAAGCCTAAATTTTCCACCTCCTATAGCCAGGTAGGATCTCCAGTGTAGGGATGGGGAAGCAACCCACCCATAAGACTTTTGACCCAAAATTTGTCTTGCCTACAAGAAGCACAGGGATAAAGATAGATCAGAGATTGAGGGAATGGAGACCCACTCCATGAGAAAGAGAGCCCGTGTCATTATTAATGACAGTCCACTATGCTTGCAGATAGGAGCCAAGCATAACTGTCTTCTGCGAGGCTTCATCCAGCAGCTGATGGAAACAGAGGCAGAGACCCACAGCCAAACAATAGGTGGAACTTGGAGCTTGGAGAGTCTTGTGGAAGAGCATGAGGAAGGACAGAAGGTGTGGGAAAGGTCAAAGACACCATAAGAAGACCTACAGAGTAAACTAACCTGGTCCCATAGGGGTTCACAGGGACTGAACCACTAACCAAAGATCATGCACAGGCTGGACCCAGACACTCTACACATGTAGCAGATGTGCAATTTGGTCATCAACAGTAGCAGCTGTCTCTGAGTCTATTGTCTGCGTTTGGTTGGATTCCTTCACCCTGTCTGGGCTGCCTTATCAGGTCTCAGTGGGAGAAGATACTTTTAGACCTGCTACAACTTGAGATGCCAAGGTGGGTTGGTGCCCCTTGGGGACCTCCTCTTCTCTGAGAAGGAGCGGAGGTGTATGGGAGGGGGGAGGGGATATGCGCGTGGAATTGGCAGGAGAGGAGGGAGAGGGCTGGGATTAGGTTGTAAAGTGATTAAATAAAGGGGAGAAAAAAGAAAATCCTTATGCCAAAATCAGTCCATTTTACTTGTTGACTATATACATTTACACCTCATCTCTTTCCATCAAAGAGTTTAGGAGTATAAAATATAATCACAAGGCAAATAATAAATGGAGAAATAGACCCAAGTTATGAAAGAATCAGATATATTATCTGTAAGAATTACTATTCTTACTTTTGGCTGGTGGTCTTTTCAAGATTTGAAGTGAGCTCCCTGGCAGGCAATGCAAAGATAAATGCAATGAGTTACTTACATACTGACTTTTAATATCTGAAAAATTTTTTTAAATCCTATTTTCTACAGATATTTTTAAAAAAATTTAAATGCTATTACTTTTTTTCACAGAGGGTGAGATAAATTATATCATGAGTACCATCCAACATGTTGAAGCATATTCCAATCGGTTAATGAATCAACTCAAATAAAAGCCAACGACTGATATTAAAACACAATTTAATGTAGGTAGTTCTACAGATATCAGATCCTTAGAATCTTATGAATTCATGGCACAAAATATGTTTAACCAAACACGGTTACCTTTTGTGTTCCCTCAAATTACCCTTGCGTAGTGTTAGCCGTTTCTCTAAACCCGACGATTTCAGTTAGTCAGGACAAAATCTCAGAGAAATTCTTTTGGTACTTCTGATTGGTAGTAGCTGTGTTGTGTTGCACTTAAAGCAGCTGGGAGGACTGTCTGGTCACTGGAAAGGTGAGGCCGAGTCGAGCATGGACCCTCCTTGTAAGGTGAGGCTGAGATCAGCACGGATCCTCCTTGTAAGGTGAAGCGGAGTCCAGCACAGAGCCTCCTTGTAAGGGCCACTGACAGGAGAACAGCGGTGAGCTCCGGCTTCAGGGTTCTCCTTAGAGAATAGCACAGAGTCACTAGAACGTGACTGAGTGGCCTGAACAGTACCATAGAACAGACAGGGGCATGGTTGGGTGGGGGGAATTTTTGTTAAATGTAGGTAAAAACTAAGCATTTATTTTAGTAAATTCAGACAAAAATTCATTCTGGTAAAGGTATGGAAAGCCAAGGGGAAAGGTGCAAGTAGGTACAAAAGCCAGACTTTAAGAGATAATATTTTCTAATTAGAATTTTCATAATGGACCATTAGCACTAAATGGTCCCAAAACATCTTTCCCTTAGGTTTCCTTTATAGGTTGTTTTCTTATTTTCCTTATAATTTCAGCTCTTTTAATTCAGCTTTCATAATCATATAAATTGTTGGGACTATACAAATAATTATTTGCCAATACAAGTTTAATCTAAATACTAAAACCCAGGCAAAGCTGAGGTTGACAGTGGAGACCTGCCCTAACCTTATTCTGCATTGAGGGTGTCCACTGAGTCTCCCGTTTATTTATTCTTGTTAGGAACCCACTGTTTGCAACCAGCAAGCAAGCAAGTACTCAAGGCTCTGAAATTTATTTTGCATAAATCCACTTATAATTTCAAAGGTGGAAAAAAGAGAGGCATTTCCTTTTATCTTGATATTGGTATTTGAAGCCTGTGTGATTATTTGCCTTCCAACTTCCACAGAGGCAGGGTGTTAAAAACAAAGTGGGAAGTAGTTGAGTCTTCGAGGAGTTTGATTTTGTGGAACTGGGTGACCAGTATGAAAGTCAGTAAGTAGTTTGTAACACTGGTGGATTCCAACTTAAACTTTTACAGAAGGAAATAAAATGAATTTGTTCAACAAATAGCATGTTAGAAAAACAGTGACAGTGAAGTTGACCTTCCTGACACATCAAAGGGGTTGTACTAAATGCCTTGAGGATATATTTCAAGGGTAAAGAAAATAAGGAACATAACAAAGCATTTCACCTTCCGGTTCAAGAGAAGGTCAACACTTTAAGATATCATCAGTTAAACTGGGTGCCACTAAATGAGGGAATTCTCTACATATAATTTGTTTATTAAATTGTCTGGTGAAAATAATATCAAGTTAAGCAACAGGGCAGATACTTTTACTATAATTTTTGATATAGCTGTAAGTCAATAGAAATGATTCTAATCTACTTCATAAACTAAAGCAACATGTTCTAGGTTGTGTGCTTCTTTATTAAAAACATCCCATTTGTCAGGCTCACTGTGAAGATTTAGTTTATTTAGCAACAGTAAAAGCTGAAAAAGTAAGTGCACCGGGCCAATGTTAAACACAGGAGAACATGTTTGTGTTCCGAGGAACACTGAGAATGTTTGGGGTAGGGGCTGTTCCTCAGGGATGTGACAAGGGCTCAGGGCACTAAGCTCTCCTCGCTGGGCACAGGGCTTTGCTGCCAGAAAGAGCACATGCAGCATCTGAGATGCCTCTTTACCAAAGCATCCAGTGGGAGAGAAATTCCCAAGCTCCTTCCTTTGTGAAAATCTCATTTGAGGAAAAGGCTGGTTTGGAAGTAAAAGCTGAGTCTGCATTCTTCATATTTCCCCCGTAAGGACAGGATGAGGGGATGTGTTTCAAGGAAGAAGGTTACAGGATTTATAGAGAGGATTTATATGGAAATGGAGTCTGTAGCTACAGAAACCCTGATGTTTGAAATCAGGGAGATGAGTTGTCTATGATCCACACATCTGCTAAGTGTGTGTGGGGTGAGATATGTCAGCTCAACATCAGCTTGAAGCCTAATTTCTTATTGCTATAAATCAACATTATGCAACCCATCAGCTTGATCCTTACAGTGTCTAAAATGTAGGATATTAAGATTGTTTATATTTCAAAATATTTTGTTTTTGACTGCTGGAATTTTTTAAATTGAAAAAATATTTTTTTTCATACACTGTATTCTGATTTGGTTTCCCCTCTCCTGTGCCTCCTTTTTACCTCTCCCTTCACCCAGATCCACACTCTTCTGTCCATCCTTAGAAAATAAACAGGCAACCGAAAAACAATAGGAAAATAATGTACAATAAAACAAAACAGACACAAACAAGTTGGAACAGGATAAAACAACCACGCAAGAAAAAGAGCCAAAGAGAAAGCACAAGACACACATATAGACACAGAAACAGACACACACACACACCACATACACACACACACACACACACACACACACACACACACACACACACTTCTGTACATTGGAATCCAATAAAAACACAAAACCAAAAGCCATAAGGGACATTTCAAGGTAAAAAAAAAAAAAAAAAAAATCCCTGACAACATCATGAGAAAAAGAACCTCCAACAATGTCAGTGAGTGTGTGTTGGCCATCTACTGCTGAGCATGGGGCCTATTCTTGAGAATTGTTTCCTTTTGGGGAAAACTATATTTTTCAGATGATTATCAATTGGAGATAGCCCCTGGGTGAAGGATGGGGCAACGTGTTCCCTTATCCATTTAGCTTGAAGACCCCATCTGGTGCAGACCTGTGCAGGCCCTGTGCACTCTGCGTCACCCTGTGAGTTCCCATGTGTTCCAGCCCTGTTTTGTCTGGAGGGCCTTGACTCATTGGTGTCCCCATCTCCCCTGACTCTTACATTCTTTCCAATTCCTCTTCCACAGAGTTCTATGAGCTTCTGAAGCGGACTGGGGGTGTATTTTATGGAGACATTCCTTATTGGGCTGAGTGTTCCATGGTCTTTCACTCTCTGTATATTTTCCATCTTGGTATTATAGCCTTTCTTGGGGCCTCCTTGCGTCACCTCTAAAATAGGCCTTGGAAGAATCGCTCAATTCTTGTCTTCTCTGTAGGAGTTCAGGCCATTTCCTATGCAGCCCCGTTCTTCTGGATCTTTCTTTAGAAGAAAACCTTTTCCTGTATCAACTATTACCTTGAGCTAGGAAAGGCGGGTCCTGACTCTGCTCTGTAGTTCCTCATTTCCTCTGTAGATGTCAGGGCTGAGCAGGGCACTGGACTCTATTCTAGCCTTGAAATGTGCATGGATTGGTGCTGAAGTCTGGGAATAGATCTATCTCCTTATCTGAAACAGACACTTGGGTACAGCTCCTTCCACTCTGGCTGCCATAGGTTGGCGTGAGATCCTTGAGGCTGTATACCGGGTACCATGTCTGTGAGCACTGTGATGGGTGGGAAGACGAAAGCGTGGGTAGGAGGGAAATGGGGTGATTGGACCAATCCTGAGCATACATGGCTTTTGCGCTATGCTTCCCAGAAGTGATTTAGTCTCCATGGCTTATGATGTCTTAATTGAATTTCTTGTTAGTTGATGCTATAAATAACTAAAGTGATTATTATCTGATCTAATCCAGCACAAGGCTCTACCTTCCTCAAAACATACTACATAATAAAGGTCCATGCTTTTATACTTTCACTTCTAGCAATTTATCTCCTAATTGCTGTGCTGTTGCATTGGGTTTGTTCTTAAATGCCTGTCTTTTGGAGTCCTAGGATGATTTCTCACTGACCCTCACCCCTACAGTCTCCATCCATGTGGCAGATTCAGTTTCATGGGTTTTTTTTTTTCCAGTAAAAGACAATGTCCTGTCATTCTTTCTCTCAAATTCTTTAATGCATGTGCACTGTTGGGAAATGTGAACAAAGCTCAAAGATCGTCATGGTATACAAGACGCTGTATGATCTGCATCCTGCCAAGTTTCTTATCATAAAGATGTCTTTTTAGACATTGTTTAACTGTCTCCTACTCACCTCTCAGGCTCTAGCAAAGAGGAAGACTGTTGGCTGGCTCCTTCTGGCCAGCTGATCATTGCCTATTTGTGTCACTGCAGTACTATGTAGCTAAGTTTACTAGTATTCATCTCATGATATTATTTGTAACCTTTTTCTTAACCATTCCACAACCTCCTTGAATCCAGAGGTCATGCTTTATTTATTTTCAAACCCTCGACACTCTATTTATCAATTTACTAACATTAGGTGGAGTATATATTAAACATGGGCACACTTCCCCCATGTCTCTGTAAACAGTATAATAGAGCCTGATTCCTAAATTGTGTTAGATACTAAATGCAATCGAGAGACGATTTAAAGCACATGGGTGGATGAATATAAATAACATGCAAATGATGTGCCAGCTTATACAAACCATGGAGATCAAGAAGGGATGAATCTAATGACTGCTCCCAGTGAGGTGGCTACAGGGACAGCGCACGACAACTCAAAAGAGCTTTGGCCCCAGTGCGAGAAAAGTACCCCGCTTCTTTGCAGCCTCCACCTACAGCTAACGATGCTGTCACAGAAGGCTCAGATCAATGAGACAATAATCAGGATCCTATCAAAGAGATTAGAGTAAATTGTTCTTTTTTTATTTGTACTTGTTTTGACAAAAATCATTCATGAGCTATTGATAAATGGCTTCTTAGAAGTCATAAATTGTACTAAATAATGATCAAAGTACGAGCTGTTCAATAGTTCAATCCATAAAAAGGCAGTGGCCACTGTGTGTCTATTTCCTGCCTGGGATTTTTGCTTTGTACCCTTTTCTAGGAGAAGGTTAAGTGACTGTATTTCCTTGTGAATTCTTTTGAGAAATATATAAAGTAAATACAAGATCCAATGATCCAAAGGTCAAGACAATGTAATTTTCCTTCCCATTTACAAGGAGAAAATATGATTTAGGTTAAGGGTGTACCACAATGCTCATAGGAATATGACAGCCTTGATCTATGCTCTCTTTATGTGGAAATAATTTATGACTTTCTCTGTAATTTACAAATGGATTCATTACAGGACCCTCTGGGCATATGTGCTCTGAATTAGTTAAAGGCCTGCTCCAATGACTGTATTGATAGCAAAGTCAAGTAAGGAAATAAGATTCTATAGTGAAATTCCTTTGTGCACATCCTTCAGAGACCCCACTTAGACCTAAACAAGCAGAAAGCGTCTGTAGCAGCCGAGAATTAGATTTAGATCCAATGCACTGAATTTCAGATCTGCTTGTTTATTACTCAGAAAAGCCACTAAGCCATTTGGATATTAGCTCCTTTCCATATCTAAAAGTGATGACATCCCTAGACCAGGGATGTATTTTGATTGAGATAAAGAGATGCTAGTTTGTATAACAAAACCAGGTAGGGTTATCCATTGGTGAGTATGTGCTCCAGAGCAAGGCTACCTGCTTACGAATCCTGTTGCACCCAGCTGTGCGGCACTGGTTGGGTTTCTCCATGGCTTCCTTTCCTACCTGTAGGTGTATGTGGAGGTGATGAGCAACCCTATGCATAGAGCCACCATGAGCATGAGGAGTGCTGATGTTTATAAAACACTTAGAATGCTGCCCAGCACGCAGGAATGCAATGGAAGTGTTTGGTGGATAAACAGTAATTTGTATTCATCTCTTAAAGCAGCGCCAGCAAACGGATTTGAAGTGGATCTCCTTGAATTTATGCCACATCCCCATGAAAGGGCAGCTAGGAGGAAATAAATAATACAAGTAGGAAAACGTGGAAGCACCTTACTTAAGAACTTAATTAGGTCAACATAGACCATTATCTCAAAGCTTCAGCTGAGCATTTTTTTTGTAGCCAAGGGACCATCAATTAGATGCAGGAAAATTCATTAAATTAACCAACAAGGAATGGCACTAGACAGGAAATGGAAGGGAAAGCTGATGGGAGGAGCTGGCCAACCTCCATACTCCAGTGCAGACTTGCTACCTTTCTGTGGAGGGATGAGCACATGATGTCATTCATTCATTCGTTTAATTTTTAAGGACAAGAGTGCCTATTCTCTCAAGTTAATAACCTGCCATCTGAGAGGTAGTCTGTGCTTGAGGAGGGTATGGCCGTGATTCAAAGATGGTGGGGTGGGATTTGATGCCCACACAAGTCTCATTTTGGAGAGCTCTCTTCCATAGACACAGATTGATGGTGCTCACTCTCACTACACTGTGCTGGTCACACAGAATTCAAAACTCATCTCCTTTTCCTAGCTGACAGCATCAAAGAATACTCCAAACTGAACAACTCAGCCTGCAGAAGAAGAAGTTGCTAACAAGTCTATTGAGATTCTCACTAGTGAGAATAGAGTTCTCAAGGGAGAGGCCACTAACAAATCTATTGAGACCCTCACTGCTAAGAATGGAATCCTCAAAGGGAGGGAGATAAATTCTTTGTAAAAAGAGAAGAAGCCACACCTGAGCTAAGATTGTGAAGAACAGCAACAGAGTGTGACTTCAGGACATGCCAGTGGGATGACAAATATCCCCTAGAAACTTCTCAGACTAGGGGGTAACTAATAAAACATAAGACCAAAAAAAGTCTCTTTGCTCCACCAATCTCTTTAGCTGCTGCTCTTCCCTAGAGAAATTCGAAGCATTTAAGTCTTTGAGTCACTTGTCTGTCCTTGTGTGTTATACAGAAAGCAAAGGGATCCTGTATAAGGGGAACACATCTAAGACCTTCAACCGTGTTACAATTTGTGCAGGTAGGATAACATTGTCTCAAGGGCCCTCGATCTATACTTTACAGCTAATGACCAGAGGCTTTGAAGAGGTTGTTGATCATGATGGAGTTAGATCTATGTGGGAGGAGGCATATAGAGAAGCAGAGAGGAACAGGAAAGTCTGTGGCACAGTCTTCTTCTGTAGCATGCACAAAGGGAAGCAAGTGGCCTCTGATAACATTTACAAGCCAATAATAAATGTATCCATTTGCTTTGGTAGTCTCCTTTCAATATAGATTGCTATTATTTCAAACTCCACTAGGATCATTTTGTAGGAATCTACCGATATACCATCTACCAATCTATCCATCACTTAGCATGCCTGTCTCAGACACATGTCAAAGCCAATACTGTAGTTAGTAGTTAAAACAAACCCATTAAGCAGATATTATGACCATTTTTTTTTACATGAAAAACCAAGGCCAGGAAGGTTAGGAAAATACAATATGGTTCAGCTAGTGGCAGAGGCTGATTAAAGTCAGTAAGTCTGACTCCTGGGCCTGTGTGCCTAACTATCTACATTATTGCTTTTATCAGAGGTTCAGAACCCACCAGGAGGAGGAAGTTATAGCACAAAATCATATGATTCTGCAAGGAGAGAGAGAGAGAGAGAGAGAGAGAGACAGACAGACAGACAGACAGACAGACAGACAGACAGACAGACAGACAGACACAGACAGACAGACACAGACAGAAGAGACATAGACAGAGACAGATAGAAAGACAGAGAGACAGACACAGAGAGAAATGGTACTGTGACCTGGTACCTGGTACCTGGTATATCAGACTAAGAGTTAAATAAGTTATGAGACATGTGAGCCAATTTTTAAAATGTCAGAAAAGTCTTCAGCTTGGAAGAAATTGAAAGAGTCTCCACAGAAATAGAAAGATTTGTTTCTGAAGAGGCCAAACGCCATTTTCAAGTTGCCTGAGCCCTTTGAATCTAGAGGTGGCAAGGGAGCCTTTATCTCTCTGCCCAGGTTACAGACGCAGGCATATGGAGTGGGCTGCACCCGCTGAAACGCAGCCACAAAAGAGAACTCACATTTCTCACATTCTGCACCAGATCTGTCCTGAAGCTTCTGCCTTCCTCTCCATAGAGTTTCATGCGTGCTTTGTGGCAGTACAAAGTCTCATTTGATGTAATTAGGAACTGAAGTGCCATCTCAATAAAAATTGCAACTTGTCAGTAGATTTAAAGAAACTCTGCCCCAGCTCTGGTGGGCCTCAGATGCAGTCAGCTGTGAGGGGGGCTGGGTGTGTCTCTGGGGTCACTCCCTCACGTACTCTTCGGGTGCTCCTTACACCAACTCTGTGCTGTTTCCACCTTGTGAGGAGGAGCAAATGGATGTAAGGAAGAGAGCAAGGTTCCCCTTGAGTGGGTAGAGTATGCCCTAGCATCAGTATTATTGGTTATTGGACCTTTGGCTCAAGGCCCAGTTTGTGGTTTTCCTGGTTCTCTGCCACTATCCCACGTACATCTGCAGGATCCTTCTGCACAGTCCTCAGGTCCTCACTGCTGACATACATGGCGCTCTCTCCAGTGGGCCCTTTCAGCCCTTAAGGGAGACCTCTAAGAGAATGGTCCATTGGAGATGGCTCCAGTTTGGCATCTTTTAGCAATGTGCTCTGTGTTCTGGGTGATGCGTAACTTAAGTAAGCCTGCGTCACACTGATCTGTCCTGTATGCACAGGAGAACAGTTCTCTGTGCATGATGAGGCCTGAGTCTTTTATATGTCAGCTTTGAAGCTGCAGTGGAGACGGAAGACAGTCTTTTGAATATATTGCTATTTCAAGAGAAATATAATTAGATAGTTAGATGTCATCATTTTTTAAACCTACCCAATAGACCTTCTGCTCTAACAGTCGTATTAGGACCCATTTTCTCATCTTTTCTACTTAATCTGTCCACTTCAGGATAAGATTTCGGGTGTTCTTATTTGTTGCTCTAACCATCAACAGAGCTACATTTTTGTTGTCGTTTGTTTGCTTTAATAAATGATACACTCACTTCCTGATACATAATACAGATTGTACAGCCATTCTCCATGTACTACAGGTGACCTATGAGGACAGTGTGGCCTCATCACTCACCAGGCAAGGATGTCCTTGTTTCTAGTCAAAATCTAAAGCAGTGATCTTCAGTGAGTAGTGTATGTTTCAATTGTTAAAAGTGTGCACATGTACACGTGCGCGCACGCGCGAGCGTGCACGCACACACACACACACACAGAGGAGTCACACATACTATGCTTGTACTTAGAATTGGCTTTGCCCAGAGTATTACAAGCTCCTTGATGTGTCTAATTGCACCCATGGCTACAAGCCATTCCCTACCCACTTTAAATATGTGTCTGGGTTATCTTTGAGAATTGCAATTGCTCTGAAAAATAGATAAAAGGTTTTGAAGAAGAAATGCCAGGAGATACATTCATGCCATCAAGAAAGAAGTAACACATTATCACATCCCTGATATTTCCCCAACAACCATTATAGTCTTTGTGCCCCTATGTGTTAATATGCCTGTCAAAGGAATGGAGATGCATTTAGTTATATTTATTAGTGCCTGCCACTTAACTTACTTTAAGTACATATTATAGCATAGAAGGATGAAAAAATAAAAGGAAGATTTTCTGGCAGTGGCCTGATATCATATCATCATTAAATCAGCTATGAACAGGGATAATGGCATGTAGCCAGTGGAGACAATGAACCAATGAGCTAACACAGCCTCATTCTTTTAAAGAGAATCAAATGATGCCACATAATAGCTGACCTACTGCTTCCCTTGCACATTTTCCCGGACCTTTGTGACAGTCCTGTAAGATAGGTGATGCTATTACTACGCTGTAGGGGAGGACCCAAACACTCCTTGTCGTAAAAGGCCTACCCAAGATCGGAGCTCAATTCCAGTTCTTCTAAAAACTGTCCTTGTTCTACCACCATCTGCTTTCAGGAAAGACCTAGACTCAAAAGATCTTTTGTGATTTCATCTCACCCATATCTAGGCATGAAGCAGGCCTGCCATTGGTATCGGTGTTGATTTAACAGCGGCATTGATTCAGAAAGGCTGACTGGTGGGAATGATCGGAAACGAGGAGAGGAAATTGATTTCAGCATAGCACCCATGAATCAATAGCTCTTGCTGATTTGAACAGTTAAGAGTTTACTGATACAGAATTAGAACTGTAGTTGTGGAGAAGCCTAATGGTGAACAAAGCATTGTCAACCTTCATAAAATGCTGCTGACTTTGCTCACGTGGCTTCAGGAACAGCAATCAGACTATGAATAATGCTGCTTCTCAAAGGGGATGCCCCATGGCAGCAAGGAAGCTGGAGTTTGACTGACTGCTGAACTCTTAAGTATATCCCTACATGAATAATTCTAGATGCACACTATTGTTAAATGCTCAGTGAAGCATGGCACTCAGGAATTTTATGCATTTTTCTACAATCAGCTATATGATTCACTCCGACCATAAATCACTAAATAAAATATCATTAATGAGGAGACAGACCAAAGTAACACAGTGGCCACCATGGAAAAGCATACTGTGCTTTTGAGTCTCAGAATTAACACGGTTTTGCTGCTATGAGACCTGATTATAATGGTATGTAGAACTTTCTAGAAAACCTAAGGAAGATCATTTCCAGGAGGCATTTGTGATATTTCTGAGCTCTAAGAACAAAGACTAAGGATGAATAAAAGCTGTGATGTTATTGGGATAGGGTGGTACACAGAGCCTTAAGGAACCTGTTACTTTGTCAGTTCTATACTGCAGTCTTTGAGTCTGGCATCTTCTTGCTTTGTGTCTACAATTGCCACTGCCTTTCCCTGGCCTCTGCCTTGAGCTTCTTATGCAGGTCCAATTCTCGAGCTCTGGGCCCCACCCCCTACTTTGTTGCACTGCTTGGAAGCAGTAGAATTTTTCACCTTGGTTTATCTTGATGTAAATATTACGGAAGGCAAAGTTGCTACTTACTTCTAGGTAAATCATTATATAATGTTTCAAAGCATTGGCCTCTCTGAGGCCACTAATACTTCTTGACACTGTGGTATATATCAGAAGTATGCAACAAATGAACATGCAGAGTATTAAATGAATATAGTTTTAGCACATTTTATACCACTGTAGTACCTATAAGTGGTATATTTCAAACAGGTTTAAAGCTTATATGAACAAACACAAATTATTGTAACATTATGAATTCTTTATTCATTCTGAGAAGTAACTGTATATTAATGGAATAATGTTCCTAATTCAAATATCCAAAATGTGAAATGTTCTAAAATCAGAAATTTGTAGATTTCTTGTGGGATCTAAAAATGTCTGACCTCTTGTGCCTAAGAAGTTTAAGCAGGAAATACTGCATAAAATCATTTTCAGCCTGCATGAGTAAGGTATCCATGAAACAGTGAATTTCATGCTTAGCCTAGGGTCCCTTTACCAACAGCTCATTGTATGTATGTAAATATTCCTGTATTACAGAAATCCAAAACATGACCGGGCCTAGGCCCTGCATGTTAGAGAATACATACTCTCAATCAGATTGTGGCCCCTTCTTACTGTTAAAGAGACTGGAATTGTTACAATCAAGTACATAATTTTATCCTGTGCTGAGACTATTTTATGGCCTCCTTTGTAAGGCAGTGTTGTTTTACCTAGGCTTTCACATTATTTACATAGTCTAAATGTTCAGCATTTTATTGCCACAGACTTTGTTTCCATATTGAAGTTCTAAAGTTTGCTTAATCACTCTCTAATTGTTGAGCATTTGGGTTGTTTCCAGTTGTGTGTGATTACAAACAGGGTGGCTATAAACATCTTTGTTCAAGTAGGCTTAAATGTTGCTGCTTTAGATAATTCCCCAAGGTGGGAATGATTAGCTCAAGGGGCATGATCACTTTATCGAGCTCTTGTGGTGCCAGCATGCTCTCTAAAAATAACACCCTAATTAGCAGTGTCACCGTTAATGAAAAGAGGGCACCTGGGCTTCTCTCTCTCTCTCTCTCTCTCTCTCTCTCTCTCTCTCTCTCTTTCTCCCTCTCTCTCTCTCTCTCTGCCTCTCTCTCTGTCTCTCTTTTCAACCTCTAAGAATATTTCTACTATCAAGAGAAAAGGAACATGGCTTTGGATAGTTTCAAAAGCAACAGGCCACTTCTTGTATTAGACCTAGTCTATAGACAACTGAGTCTGTGAAGAAGACTGTGCAATGCCCAAGACCTTGTCTCCTGGCAGTAGACTGCATAGGAAGCAGGGTACACTGGTTACCAGGCCTCAGATCCTTTGTGGGTTTGGGTTGATGTGCAGAGATTCGGTGCAGTGAGGATCATTAAGAAGACAGAGTCAAGTGGCAATGGTTTGGAAGTAAGATGGCTTGGAGTTCTCCAGGTAGTCATAGCTCCAAATTCCTCAGTGCCATCTGCTTCATACTAATTTCTAGTCATCTCTATTGGTTCCTCCCTGCATCTTGCCAGTGTTGCCTCCTGAAAATTACCATGCTTATTTCTGCTCTGTGCAGCCATTAGCTCTGGCTTCTTCCCAGAGGTTACCAATATGGTCAGGATCAGCATGCCTTGCCCCCTTCCTACTCCGTGCTAAGTAGTCACCTTGCCCTTTCTTATTATTTACTCTTAAACACATCAGCTCTGTCAGGGATAAGAAAATAAATTCCCAACTAGCTTCAGGGTAAGAGAATGTGTGGAAAATGACTGTACTTTTTCCCACTTCAGATTCCAGGGAAATAACTGCCACACTGCGGGTGGAAGCATTACCCAGTGACTCAGAGTCAGGCGTCAGGTAGAGGTGGGAAGGAACTATAATGGATCTTGCACCTCACTTGGCTCAAGGAAATAATAATTATAGGGCCCCTCAGCTTCTACCATCTTCTCGCTCACTATCATCAGTTTTAGCTGACACAAAGATAAGTAGAAAAATAGCCTCTGGTGCACCTCAAACATTTGGCATTTTTTTCCCCTCCATGTATTCCTGTTGAGTTCCATGATTAAATCTCACTGAACCAGGCTTTCTTTCTTTTTTCTTTTTTTAATAGGTTCTTCATTCTTCCTAATCACTTCTGCTTTTGTTTCAAACTTTACCTGGGAGTTATGAAATCAGGGGCATTGTGGAAGGCAGAAGTGTTCAATTTAAAATTGTCTGCCTTATTCCCCTATGAGTAGAGAATTTGTAACAGACAGCTTGCTTTCCCAGTCTCCGCTGAATCACCATGAATTAAACATCCCACCGCTCTGTGGCCTCCTATTTGGGAGTGAGAGCTTCCCAGTAATCAAGTAAAGCATAGAGTCAGAAGCCATGTCCAGTCTTTCACTTAGGATGTGTATTTCTTAAATATACTCTTACTGTTTTCTCTATTTTACTGCTGAAATAATTTTATGACTTTAACAATGGCTTTCAAAGGAACACTGACAGAAAATACAATTGTGCATGTTCAGGAGGAGTTCACAAGCAATTCTATTGTTCTTTTGAAATTATCTTTAGAAAAGGGATTGACAGAAATCTTAACAATATGCGTTCCCTCCCTTCAGGAGCAAGAAAGAGCATATCATTAACCTTTACTGTTTTACTTATGGAATTATCAAGTTGGGTATACTATATCCACGTGAAGCAGAAAGTTCTCTTGTGCTATTGGGAAAGTGCAAACTCCCGAGATGATGTTACTTGGAAATCTATTTGGAGGGTTCATGTTGAAGACAGGAAGTATGGACCTCATCAATTATGAGTTGTAGCCCATCTTAGCAGATGAACATTGCCCTTTTACTTTCTTCCTTTCCCCCTCCTCTCTCTCCTGTCTTCCTCTTCCTTACTATTACATATAAATGGAGTCATCCAGCATGTTCTTGTGTGTCTGGTTTCTCTCACTCAGCACAGCTATCACAACTCTTTAGTGACTCGGCATCTTATAGCACGCATCCACACTGGCCCTGCACATTCCTTCCACTTTCTCGCAGTGCTAGGAGTTGATCTCAGGGCTTCACACATTCTAGGCCAGTTCTCTCCCATTAAGCTTCATCTCTAGCCTACACATGTTTACAATAGCACATGACTCTCTAGTTCTTCCAAGACATGCTTCAAAAACTAAAAAAAAAAAAAAAAAAACACAGAGTCATAGTTCATACCTCTTCAAAACCATACCAGCATAGAACTTATACACTTAGCTAAAAAGTACAAGATATAGCTTCCACCACAAAACAGCTTCATATGTTGAAGTCAGTCCTCATGTTGTTAAAAGAAAGGAAGAACCATACCCAGTTGGAGACCTTCAACTTTAAGGTTTTTTTTTTTTTCCCATTTGGAAAAAAAAATTGTTTTCTATCGTTCTTGAACTCTGTGATTCACATATGTGGATATAGCAATTTCTGTTACTCTGATGTATTCTGTTGATGGCTATGGAGTGACACTTCACATACTGACTAAGCCTGTCAGTCAGAAATAATACCAGCAGAGCTGAAATCAAGTTAGAGTCCATACCTGCAACCTCAGAAAGAATGATGCCTTGGGCTTCAGAAATGTGGCAGTTTCAGTCAGGAAATAACTCAGAGGGTTACTACTGTTTCTAACTTTATCAACAGAGTATATATCATATGCAAGACCATATGGACACACCAACAAAGCTGGGAACTACACAACTACATGGGAAACTGAGGCAGGAGGCTCACATGTTCTAAAGGCCTGCCTGAGTTACAAAAGTTCAAGATTAGTCTGGGCAAGTTAGTAAGAACCTGTCTTAAAAATGAAAAAAAAAAATGTAAAGGGGATCTAGAAACAACACAGTTCAATATCAAAGCACCTGCCTGGTGGTTCAGCCCCCAAAGCAGATAAAAAGGAAAGGAAGGAAGCAAAAAAAAATGAGGGAAGGAAGGAAGGAATAAGAATGGAGGGAGGGAGGGAGGGAGGGAAGGAGAAAGACAATCAGAGCAACTTAGGACTTTATTTGAGGGGTACGGTTATTGTTGCTACTGGCTACCTATTTGAAAGTGCTTAGATGCCACCTTAGTAGCTGCTTCCTCTTCCTTAGTTTCTTCATATGGCTTTATGGGTCTTACTTAGAACAAACAACATGACCATCTACGTGGATGGTTGAGATCAGCAAGTCTACATAGAGGAAAGAATATGAGGGTGTGTTTGGGCTCAGAGGTGAGGTTGATCATGCCTAGAAATGGCTAGACTATAGAGTTTGACCACTATTGGGCTCAGAGTTCAGTATCTCAGTTTTGGAAGCTCTGATCTAAAATATTGTGCTCTACGCATTATCCTCCATAAGTATATACCATTCAAAAATCCTTTACATAGGAAAGGCCTGTCTGTAAAAACTTCTTTGAACTCCTAATTAGCTACCTGGGGGTACTTTCTAGAACATGATGGATGTCACACAGCAAAGAAACAACAGACTCTTATATTATGTTTTCTTAAATCTGTTGGAAAATTGCCTGCAGTTTTTGAAATATGCAATAAGATTTTGGCAGTTAGCAATCAAATAATTTTCCTAATGTTCAAATTGCTGTTTTGAAATATACTTTCCAATATGTTGAATGTCTTAGGATATGTGATGTTAAGTCGAAGGGACTTAGAAATGTGGCCAATCTCTTACCAGTTTTCCCCAGCTCTCTGAACAGATGGCTAGAGCACTATCATCCAATAATTACTGTAAAATTAGTAACAGTCATAGTTTGAGCAGCACGCTGAGAACAATACAGTGTGCGATGCCTCAGTTTTCACTGCTCTTTTGGGTGGATGCTTTCAAAGCAGACATTCAGGGCTGGTTCTGCCTGCTGTGCACTGGACTGCAGAAAACTTGGGCACATGCAATGACCAGTATCTACAAATTACTGAACATTCTAATAATTAATGCTCCATCAGAAAGCACGTCTTGGTTTGTATTTCAACAGTCATTCTCAGTTAAGTGTCTATGATCGATAAATACCAAACAATGAAAGAAAGGTTATTGATCATGGCTAGCAGCAACAGAAAACCAGGAAATGACTTGTGGATGTATTTCATGCAACCTCGAGCCATTTCAAAAATGGGAATAAATGTCATCTATTGTAGCAGGTAACTTAAGAAATCCATCGGCCTTAAAAATATTTACCACGCAGAACATTTTCACCTGCTTCCTGATGAGCCTGTCATTCTCCCCAATCATGCAGTTCATTACACACAGATTATATCTACATGCAAGGAATCATAAGTGGCTCCAAATGTCTCTCTTCTGCTATGTGTTCTATTTTAAAAGCCACTGAGAATCTTGTGCACCCAGTCTAATACTTCGCTCCTGTCTGCCATTCCATTCACTCAATGTGTGAGTGAAAAAAGTCCAACTTGGGTCTCTCTGTTTGGTAAGTCTTTCTCTAGGCTCTCCTGAGCTTTTTGCTGTATTCTTTCCTTAGAGACCCATCCACCTTCCAGTACTATAGCTATAAGTTCTTGCATGTGATACTACTGTGAATTGTAGAAAGTGCTGGATGACAGAGGAAACCCTGTCACATCTTCATCAGAACATAGAAGATGCAAGTAGCCTATGATCATACAGTGGGAGAGGAAATCCCCCATGGTCACAGACATAGGGGAGGGGAATAGGGTGAAAGCAGGAAGGAGGGAGGATCGGGTGGATACAAGGGATGGGATAACAATTGAGATGTAATCTGAATAAATTAACTAAATAAAAAATAAAAGAAACTTCTACCTGTTAGACCCCATCTTTCTCTCCTCAACCACACAAAAAGTGGTGAGCTAGGAAAAATGGATTGTGTTAATATTTTTATGAGTCTTTGCAGAATCTCATGCTGAAGAATTTGCCACCTACATCTACTTGCTCAAGCTGCTATGCATAAATCAGCTTTCTTCTCACCGCCCTCATGAAAACATGGCCTAAAAAAACACCACAAGACTCTGCTTGTTCAAAGGACAGAAGTTGCTCATGCATCCTGTTTTCTCAAAATGCTACAGCCAAGATAAAATAGCTGCAAAGACATATTCCCTTGCTTCTATTAACTGCTACTGCAAGGCTCTCCACTTCCTTCTCCCTGAACTTGGTACACTTTGCACTGGGCTCTGTGCTTCCATATTATTTATCTATTGCCAGGGGAATTTTTTTTTAAATACTTCAAACTTACAAGATTAAAATTAATCCAAAGTTGGTATTAAAATATGTCAGAAAGATGAAAACTATATGGGGGTGAGGAAGGATAAGGCGAGCTGCAGAGCAAGAAAGGGAAGAAACAGAAGAAGGGGAAAGAGAAAATAACATACAGACTAGACGCTAGAAGGTAGAACACAAGACCAAAGGAAGGAAATCAGTCAACCAACTCAGACAAGAGGAGAGAGGAAAGGCTATGCATCTTACATTATAGATGCAAATGTCCATCCATCAAAAGTAACTGTGATGTCAGTGGCAACTCCCTTGGGTATTCACTACATGCAAGGACTTGGCTTCGATCCCCAAATGACCTGATTGAGAACCACTCTCCTGGATCTGTACCGGAACCAGCTTCTGGCAGCCATGAACTATATTTAGTAATTAGTGATGTTAAACTGCTTAGGATAAAGATATGGCTCATTGTCTATAATCAAGAAATGATTGGTTTTCCTGTCAATGCCCTCTTTCAGGAGAATGAGATCACAATGAAAAGTCTGCAATTCTTTATTGGTTTACGGTGATGGTTTCAAATGATCAGTCATAATTTTATATTGATAGGTGCTATAAAATGCCATTTCCAGCTCACAATACAGTTATGTGTTCATCTTTGTGATTCTGTTATTATAAACACTCCATTATAAATTCTACTCCTCCCAAACTCTACTAAATAATGGGGCTGTGTATTTTTATTTTTTGAGCTGATGTTAATGTTATTTTTATCCTATAGTCCTGGGGATTGAACCCAGGGCCTGATGCATGCTGGACAAGTACTCTGCTGCTGAGCTTTATACCAAGTTATGGTACCTTATTAATTTTCAGACACATTGAATAGTGACTCTTTCTTACTCCATTTTTCTCTCCAACAGTCTCTCGTGAAGTACTTGATATGGATTATGACTAGACTAGGATTTTGACGCCTTTGGTTTATTCTGCTTTTATAAGACCAAGCCCTGGTTACTACACATGTACGTAGGAGGAGGGATGATTCATGTAAGTGGAAAGCAACACTAAAGGATGAAGTTTTATATGAATTTTTTCTCTCAAAACCAAAAAAATAAAAAAATAAAAAATAAAATAAAAGCAAAATAACACCAAACTCAGTGTTAAAAGTTCTAAAAGATATTTAGAAAGCTTTCTAAATGTCAGTCCCATTTCTCTTATTATTTAAATCATATCTGCCACCATGTCTCTCATTTACTTAAAGGTAGAAATTAAAGTTACATGGTCTCTCACTTCATAGGCCAGCAATCTAAGACAGGGTCCTGAAGCAAATAACTTCTTGTGACACTTCCGTCAGAGAACATATCATGGAGATCTCATCCTGTCCATTTCTGGTCCTTCTATGTCAGGGCTCTGAACCCAATTTCAAATAAACTTTTCAGGTGTCAGTTCTGGGTCAACACTATACTCAGTCCCATTCATTCATCTTTCCCTGATTTACTGTCAGAAAAACCACAGGGCGTCAGTTCTGTCATTCATACTTTAGCCTTGGCAGGCTCGTAACACAATTTAAGAAACTTGGTAAGTGGTAGAATTGGGATGTGGGAAGAGGTCTTTGAATCCTCTCTATCCTATTAACTGTTACAGGGAGATGTTTGAGGTAAAATGGTATGTAAGTTCTCCCATAAAACACTGTCATACATGGTTTCTATCTCCTCATTCATTTATCTATGTCAATGCATGAGAATTATATTATGCTCAAAGACAGAAAGAGTATGTGGAAGCCTGAAGATGCTGGCCATGAACACAGATGTCATAAAGGTCTCAGTGAAGGTGAGAGAACATTCTAGATACCATCATGTGTTCATATGTGTGCCTAGGCTCATAACAACCCGTGTCCATAGTTAACTAACAATTGGTCTGATGTTCTTTCTGTATTCTATTCTCTACGCTTAGTAACAATCTCGTGAACCATAAAGACAGTTGATCATCTCTTTTGGTTCTCCTGACAGTGACTAAAGTAGAGTTATTGATCTAATGAAAGTGCATTTCCCATTATCCTTAGAATTAAAATAAAAATCTGATGGTCACATTGTCAGTAGTGTAGATACTGTTAGTTTGTGTAATATTGCTTCTTCTTTTATTTGGGCATGAGGATTCCTATCTAAGTTTCTCTACATTTGTATGAACTTTTAAATATACACTAGAAGAGGGTATGTGAGCCAGGCCTGTAGTCATGGAGCTTTGGAAATGCAGGCAGGAAAATCAGGAGTTCAAGATCAGCCTGGACTACATATCTAAATTAATGCTATACTATGCTATATGACAATCTCTTCAAAATAACCAACATGGGGTTGAGGAGATTTCTCAGTGCGATAGCTCTTGGGCATAATGGCTTGCCTGTAATTCCAGTCCTGAAAAGCATATACAGAAGACCTCCAGAGCAACCTAGTTAAGTAAGCTAGGGGTTTGGCTAAGAGAGATTATCCTTATGAATAAGGTGGAAAAGCGATCCTTGATAAAAAGTGGTTCTCAGCATCAACATTCACATCAGGCCTCCCTATCTGTACATGTGTCCACACACTGCAAAAAAAAAAAAAAAAAAAAAAAATGCATCCAGACATGTACACAAGAAACAAGGAAAACCAACAAACATACAAACGAAAACTGGAACCAAAAATAAAAATAACCAAAGTAAATTAAAAGTATACTTTCTATAGCATATATTTTATATAACAACACTATGAATGCTTATTTTTGAAAAGATCTACTTCTTGTTTATTTTCACATAGCGGTATGCGTTTATTTGTACCACGTGTATTCAGGTGGCCACAGAGACCAGAAGAGAGCATGAGATCTAGGGCAACTGGAGCTACAGACCAGTTGTGAACCACTTGGTATGGGTGATGGGACCAGACCCTTCGCAAGAACAATAGGGTCCGTTCACTACCGAATCCCTGAATGCTTAGTGTCTCAGCTTAGCGTTCGCTGTGAGGGATCTGTGCTGCCACCTATATGCACCAGAGTTTAACTCTCTCTATATTGTGAGCATTTACAGAGCTAAACTTTTTGCATCCAATAATAGTGCATTTCATCATTTGAACATCTCTGTCTACATTTACATTTGCCTTCCTTCTCAGAGTGTGCTAAATATCAGATTATAGGATCAAAAGATGGAAACCTGTTAAGGCTTTCCAAGAGACTTAAATTATTCCAAGCTTCACATGGGAGTGATTATCTGGAAAGGTAACTTCATCACCACTAAGCATCATCTTTTACATACTGGAGCTTCTGCTCTGCCAGGCAAATAATAATCTCCCATTGCTCCACTAATTTGCATTCTTTTGATTGTTAGTGGGCTTGATTTTTAAAAAAAAAAGTTTATTAAGGTAATTAAGAAAACCCAGTTCATTAGCTTAACTTCTATTTAAGAGTAAAATCAGGGAAATTAAAAGGCAAGTGTCCAAAGGTTAGCTGTTTCTCAAGTGCACACAGAAAGTGAAAACTCATGAAATGATAACGGCCATCAAAATGCTTTAGTGTCTTACATATTTCAATATTATTCTGATTTTAGGGTGAGCTATAGATATTGACCAGGGTAGCCTATGAGAAATATATGGGCCTTTTGCTCTTAAATACATGCTGACTCTAACACTGAGCAAATATTCAAATGGGAGTCATTATATAATTGAGCATGACTTTCACATGGTTGGTTTATTGTTCTGTGGGATTCTTGAACCAAATAAGATTTTTTTTCCTCAGTAATTTCATTATCACCTGCTTAACACCCACATGATGGCTCAATAAACAAGCAGGTGAACATTGGATTATGAAAAAGGACTTGCTCATTTAGGCATAAATAATACTCTTTCAAATACATAAAGATGGAGTATATGAAACACTCAGAATCACCAGCTATCATCAATTTAACCTTTCCATCAGCTCATTAACCATACACCCAGACTTAGGGATAGTCTGTCTTTGGTCTTGTACAAATTAGTAGGTTGGTAAGTATGACTTGGTTATGATAGCTTCCCAACAGCCTCCCTCTGGAGCCATCTAACAAGTCAGTAAAGAGAGATGATCATAGAGTGCTGTGTGTGGCTCTCATAGCCTTAGAGGGGAAACCCTGGATTGCCAATAAGTAGCTTCTACAGAGTGAGGTATCTGCCAGTTTGTAGGAGGCCAGAATCGTGTGGTCACTGACTTTTATAATGTCAGGGGGAGAGTAAAAGGGAAGGGTCTTCACACTACCACATATGCTGGCTTTGCTCTTCTTCAGCTAACTTACGTACTTATTACTGGTACTTGTATGATGTCTTGAAGCTAATACATGTATATTCTTGTGACTTACACAGCCTCGTGAGTCTTCAATGGAAGTCTTGTGTAGGTAATCTAGTTTATAGAAGAACAATGCAAAGTGTGGGCCATGAGGATGTAGTTGTGAGCTATGAGTGTTCCATAAAAATACAAAGCAGATTAAGGTAAATTGAGCTTGATACCCATGTTTTCCTTAATACATGTATGCATTTGTAATTTTACCTTCATATATAATTTCTAATTATTTTTATTTTACTTTATGTGTTTTGGTGTTTTGTTTGCATGCTTGTCTGTCTCTGCATCACACGTGTGACTGGTGCCCATGGAAGCCAGACACACAGTCATGAGACGCTATGTGGGTGCTTGAAATTGAACCTTCTTGAAGAGAAGCCAGTGCTGCTCTTGACCACTGAGCCACCTCTCCATCCCAGTGGTGCTTCCTCTCTAGTAGGTAAAACTATTTCTTTATGAACTAAAGAAAGACAACTAAGTTCTAAAAGAACTAAGAATAAGTAACTCTTTAGCTCATCCATCCCATAGTCACCGACTGCATTCCAATTTGCTGACAGACTACTGCATTCATTCATCTATCCACATCAGAGACATCTTACTAGCTAGCTTCTCAGAGTCATGTGCTCAGCTATGATGAACAGAATTCGGTTCCTTGTTGAAGAAGCTCACAGACATTTGTGATAACCGTGATATTACAGACTCCAGACCCTCTCTGCATGATGCATTAAAGCAGTGTTTTCTTCTGGCTGGAGGAAATTTGGCATTGAGAAAATTAAGAAACACCGGACAACCCCATTAAGTGGTAATTGCCCTTTGACAGATATCAATAATGTATAATAAGTGTCCTGATATATATTTAGAAAGGGTTGAGAATAACATCAGACTTTGTAATTCATGTGTTTGAGACTCCTAAAATGTTTTGGAGGTTAATAAGGAAACATAAAACTGGAATGACCTTTAATCTTGTAATTGCAAATGAAATACATATGCACCTAATCAAAGGCCTTGTGCTGCACATCTAAAAGTTGGAAACACAACCAGTTGACTGCGTTTTTAAGTGTAGGCTGCCATGGCTCAGAGAGCATTTCTGCAAGCTGTCAAACATTCAGGGTAAGATGATAAATAAGAGCTCCTCACAACACGGACTTCCCATTTAAAACTTGAGTACAAACTCTGTATTAGAAACATGTTAAAGGTATGACCTTGGTGCTTTAAGTTCATCCTGAACTTATATTCGTAAGACAAGGAGAGTAACACTCACTTCACAGGAGTGGGGTGGGGACCAAATTAGAAACTAGGCATAGTGCCCCAACAACACCATGCAGCATCTTCACTCTGTAGTGCCTCAGAACAGAAACAGCCACTGTTCTGTTTCTCCAAAGAGTCACTCTTAAGAGGCCCTGAAGACATCCAATTGGCCCCTCTTCTAACTACATGCTCCTGAGGATTAGTTTGCAGTTTGTCAGTCAAGCAACATCATGGTTTGGTTTCCTGACTAAAAAAAGTTCTGCCAGTCTTCCCAAAGCTTTTCACTGCTCATTAGTGAGGCCTGTGAACTGGTGAGAGCCTCTTCTCTCAGGAGGAAACAGGCTAGGATTTTAAAAAAGAAATTATAATATAACATGATAGGGATCCTGTGGCATAGAAAACATGGATGGGATTTTTCTCCCTCAGCTTATATTTAAGTATTGTTTAGACTTTTTGTTTGCCAGATTCTGAAGAAGACTTTCTTGCCGAAGGGCTCTGATTCACAACTTTATGGGGATCCCAGTCTTTTATAACCATAACACTTGTCCAGTAGAACAGTATGTACAGGATTGAGATGGAAAAGGGGGCTGGGAAGAAAATAAGTCATTGTAGAATTCCATCATATATGAAACAGTTCAAAGGCACTTTCATACACAGCTACACAATCCTTACACAACTATTTCAGAATGCATTTTCATCCATAATTTTCAGTCTAGAACCTCCAGAGAACTTCAATAAAATGAATGTCCGAACACGACAGGGAGCTGACAGTAAATTCATCCTTGTTTTATGGCACAATGTTGAAATATGAAGCTAGTGTATCAGCAAAGATTAACAGTTAATAATCTAGCATTGACAAGGAGTGGACCAGGCCAGGACACAATGATGTCACTGTGAGATGAAACTATTGTCTCCAAGGAGCTAAAAATCAAGCTGAGAGTCAAAGAGTCTTCTCTGGTACTGGAATTTTCCCTTTTCTCTTTCTAATGCTCAGCACATGCAAAATCACCTAATAACCCCCTTTAAGAGGACATGCTGATATGAAAAACTCTAAGCCATTCAGAGGAAACCATAAGAGAACAATCTTTGTGGCTTTATGCTCAGTAAAAACTTCCATTAAGCAAAAACGTTGATAAATTAGAGCTCATTAAGATTTCCCCCTGGGGAGGAGGTCCCCTTCTGTCAGAGATATAGGGGAGGGGAATAAAGTGAAAGAGGGAGGGGGATGGGAAGATACACGTGAGGGTATAACAATCAGGATGTAATCAGAATAAAGTAGTAGTAGTAGTAATAATAATAATAATAATAATAATAATAATAATAATAATAATAATAATAATAATAATA